>JAGFMF010011554.1:247222-327026 GCA_019455555.1 Galemys pyrenaicus
GGTTTTGTATGTTTGTCTTAATGCGGCGGATGGCAGAACCCATTCAGAGAGGGCAGGCTTGGGGGTTCTGGGTGCTCCTCTCCCTGCCCTGTAACAGGTGCACATTCTAAGATAACATTCTTGTTTCATCGGCCTGCCCTTAACTGCTCAGGAGAGCCTAAGGTATGGGACCAGCTGACCTACTAGATAAGGCCTGTAGGTTGTTTTTCAAGTTTCAGTCAGCTAAGTTTAAACATAAACTCTGACTCTAACAACTTAAAAACAAGTAGATGAATCCCACAAAGGAAAAAAGAAATTATACTTGAATAAACACTCTCAGACTGTCTAGTTTTACATGTATTATCTTAATCTCTCCAGGAACATTCTGTAGTAGTATTTTTAGACATGAAGAAATGAGGCTGAATTAGGTAAAATGCCTTTCCCAAAGTCAAAGAGTTAGTGAAGATGAAAACTTCAGAACCCCCAGTACTCCGTATGCATGATAAACATGGCTAATGATCCAGCATTCTCCTTTATGCTAAACCTGGAAAGTTTTCAGAATCCCACTTTGAGTAGCTCCCCAATAGAAAAACCACGTAATCCACTCAGTAGCAAGCAATGAATTGATAGAAAATAATAGACACATTTAAATCTATTGCTAAGAAATCTCTAAGAAATTAATATGCAGGCAACGCTATCAGGCATTTTAGGGAATAAGGCAGGCAGCCATTCATGCTGCTGCCTTGCTTTGGTAAATTAATACATCATGTGTATTGGGTCCATATACCAGCCTTTCTAACAAGCCACCAAGGTCCACAGGAAACAGGTGATTACTTAGCCCTACTATCTTCCCTAGAGACAAATACCAACAAACCTAAGGCAGAGCATCTTGGAAGAGCTGAACCACTGCAAAGAGAATTCAAGTTTCATTAAACTAAGAAAACACATTTTAAAATTTATTTTCTCTCAAAATGCACTTGGGTTTTGTAAATGAACACAGAGAGTAGTTTTCAAAAGTTAAGTAACAATTCCTTAGAGAGAGTTTCTGGAATAGCCTCAAAGTTAAATATACATATAAACTAAACTCCTTTTCTTTCCACCCCAGTCAACTCGGTCTCTTTATCTTTTAAATTAGGTGAGTCCCAGTGTGCTAAGCCTCCACCAAACTAGGACAGATAGACACTTAAAACTTCCCCTTCTTATTTTGACTATTTTTCTTCCCTCAGATGCCTCTGCAGATAATCAATAAATATTTGGACCAGTAAAACTCAATATCCTAATTAAATTACAAGCATTATGATCAAAAATTTTTAATAGAAAATCAAAAAATTGCAAAAAACATGATTTTAATTGTCTATAACTAATCCTTTAGTCTCTAAACAAACAAACATTGAGCTTATTCACTAATAGATAAAAAAGAATGTAAAAAGGAAAATCACTTCTTTTCAGAGACAGGAAAATATTCAGAATACAGCAAAAGAAAAGAATCTAGAACTCACAGGAGGTAGTTTTTGTAATTCTATTTGTAAGAAATTAAAAAGCTAAGGACCAGATTAAGAAATACTGAGGCTGACAGAAAAAAAAGTGATGTTTGTTAGTATAATTTTTACTCAAAACCTTTACTTCTAAAATTCATATTATTCTTTTGAATTTTTAAATGCTTATTTCCGGTTATTTTTTATACTTAATTTTTATTTTTCAGCCTTTCATTTCTTACTCTTACTCTCTATTTGAATTATTTTAGTTATTTAAACATAGTAAGAATATTGTGTCTAAGTAGATTTAATCCTGAATCCAGCACCAAAGACCTAGACATGAATGCCTTATTTAATTTATATAAACATATTAAGACTATTTTTATTTATCTATAGCTATCCCTGTATCTTAAGGAAGCAGGAGCTTCTATTTCCAGTCCACTTCAGTAGGCTCTTACTTGAGACTAAGAACATGTTTTTGTTGACAGGTTTTTTGTTTTTGTTTTTATTTTCTTTTTAAAGCTCTGCACCTTTAATCAGGTTACAAAGACCGAACCCAAGTTTACTAGGATTTAGCAAATGACTTACATGCTAAAGCTGCTTATTGCCATGGGTTCCCATTTCAATATATTTTTTGATCTTTGAGGTTTTCATACATTCTTCTCTACCCAATGGTACATTTTTTAAAATCTGGTATTTTTAACTGTTTTGATTGGAAGAGTCTGCCAGGGTATATATTTTATCATACTGCTAAAAACAAAAGTTAATGTTTCTAATCTGCAAAAGACAAAAATAGTATTAAAACCAATTAGATTGTAAACTGCAAATAAAGAGTATGCTTCACTGAATACAGGCTCACTGCACTAACTTGTATGTTGTTGATGCTCTTCTACTCAAACTACACACTTCATAACTTCTTCGTAGCCAGCTTGGGATTGAGGTGGTTTATTAGTATTCCACCAAAAGACTTTAAAAACATGCACTATAACTAAAATGTAGACCTGCTTCTCATCTTACTTCAACTGCAGAATAAAAGTATTACCCAAAGGGATCATAACAGACCTTTGATGCTTCATGGTTCTGAACAGCCTAAGCTCTGATTACTGAGGTTGACATTATTCTCTGCTTCACCGTCAGAAGGAAGAACTATAGTTCAGCTTCATCCTCCCTCTTTCCCACACTTGTTTTCTGAACATCTCTAGAGAGTTTAGATGGCATAACAGCTCACGGTACAGTCTGGTACAGGGAACCCTGCTCTTAGTACACTCACCCAATTTCTAACAATCAAGAACATGCAAGGCAGCTTTTTGAAGACACAGCAGTGTATAGTTTATACTTTATACAACTTTATGCATCTCCTTACGATAAGTACTGTGCTGATGTTTTACAAGGAGCAGGATGTTTCAATGAACTACTTTGTGAATATGGAAAATTCCTCAAGAACATGTTCCTTCCTTTCTCTGGGTTCCTATCTACTTTGCACCATAAAAACTTATTTAGGACCTATTATCAGAAGTTTCCTCCAACTTAATGCCTTCTCATAATGTCATTAGTTTATCCTTATCTATAAGCTTGTTTGAATTCCAGTTTCATTTTGTATTTTTCAAGCATGTCTCTTCTATTAATCTAATGTATGTCTGAAACTTGAGAACATAGACTATATCCACCCCTTCCTGCCTGTTGCCACTGGCACTTCTGAAGATATGAGCACAAGGCAAGGCTGAAGGAAGCTTGTGTTGGATGGACTTTCATGATGAATCTCCTCCCCACCTCATATCCCATCCTCAGGAAGCCAGGCAGGAACTAGCTTTTCTGTCACCTTATATCCCCACAATGCCTGAGTTCTGACTACTACTATTCCACACCCAAGCTAGCACATCATCCTCAACCATTAAAACACACAAAAGCAACAAACTTCTACCACAGTTTCCTCTTTCACACACACCCAATCCACTAATGTGCTGTTTAAAATAATTACTATTATTTACATCCTTATAATTCACTTTAAGTTCACTTAACCCATGTGTAACTAATATTGGTAAAAATAGTATCTCTGTTTTCCAGATATAGGCAGTAGAGTTCAGAAAAGGTAAATAGATTCCCCAAGGTCATATAGATTGTTAATGGCTAATTCATGTCTGGTATCCCATTAGCTTTATCACAGCAACCTCAGGGACACTGGGCAACTTGTCAAGTCTTACTCAGGGACAGGGTGAAGGGCTGATGCCTCATATCTTTCCCTTGAGCCTCCAGAACACCAGACCTGTGATTTCTGTGGGTGATTGGGATCAAGCATCTTAATTTGCAGGCTTCTGTGCAACACATCAAAACACATGGAGCTGTGTCTGTACTTGTGTCGCAGATTTAGGTGTGTTCAGGGCTCAGTAGACACATTGCAAATGATGTCTGAAAGAAAATTCTCAGTTCTGACACCCCAGGATTTCCTGGTGAGAGCTTGAGTCTCTCGTAGGCAACCAGTATTTTTGCTCAGGATTCAATTTAGACACTGCTGGAGTCTTTGTCTTTCTAAAACCATCCCACATTCTGATCTCAATAAATATCCAAAATAGTATTTGGAGCCAAAGGAGTCTAAAATTTGTTTGGTTAACAATAAAAAGGGCTACTGGAATTTTAAAAACATAAATATTTTTTCAAATTAAAAGCCAAAAATCTCTAATGACCTGCTACCTATAGCAGTCCAGTTGGGGTTGCTAAAGTAGAATCTCATAGACTAGGTTATTTATTTTTATAAATGACAAATTCATTTATCAACTTCTGGAGGTTGGGAAGTCCAAGATTATGGTGCTGGCAGATTTATCGTCTGGGCTGGCACCTCATGACCTAATCACTCCTCATAGACCTCTCTCCTAATGCCATCACATTGGGAATATGAATTTGGGGAAACAAACATTCAGCCTGCCACATGTACCTTATTTGAAAAAAGTGATTAAGTATACTTAACACAGGATCTACTACAAAGACCAAAGATGCCATTGTTTTCTTGACACTGTTGCTGGGAAAAGCAATTTAATGGGGTTGAGAACTAATTAGAAAATGGGATGACAGCATAGCTTCATTTTCTGAAATTTGTCTTCTCACTTTCCCATTCTCTGATTTTTTAAATTAGGTTTATTTAATTATATTTGACATCATGCTCTGATTCTTCAAGTCATTTAGTTTAAGGATGATTTTTGGGTCTCCCTGGTACAAGCAGTTAAGTCACAGCCCTATGAAGCTATTGGCAGACACTGCAGCACAAGTTCAATCCCCAATCAGGGAGCTAACCACCATGGCAAAGCAGAACTCTCCTGTCTTGCCTGCTGCTTCCCTTAGCAGTGTATTTCAGTAGATCGACCTGTTCTATTACCCACTCTGTCTCTGGTGAATTCTCTCACCCTCCTCGTCCAAATCTTTGGCCTACACCCAACTCTTACATGCTTAAATAAAACAAATCTTTTTTTATTTTTTTTAAAAAAGGATGTTCTTATAGGTTGTTTCCCTGGTTAATAATCTTGATTTACCCCAAGAATATTTTTGTATAGCTACAAGATACCTAATATTGTGTCAGCGGCTATCCTTCAGAGAGCTATTTTATTAGTCATTGGGTTTTCCACGATGGGCATATTATTTCCAATAAAAAAGCAAAGCAAAATTATTTGCTTAGGGCCATGGAGCTATTAAATAACAGAATAAATATGAACTATATGACCTACTTCAAAAGCACTGAACCAGAGTGCCTCTTCCAGACATCAGGCTATAGTTTATCCAAGACCTTTCCAGCTTTCTCACACTAGAATTCTTCAGAAAATTAATGGGCAAAAGAATCTTTTAGAGTTTCTGTTTGCTTCCTCATATTTACTGCTGAAATATGTTTAGATCCTTCCATTTTAAATATTAAGAGAATACAATTATCTTAAATTATCTGATTTTAATTAATTCTTATCTGTGAGATACACACACACACACACACACAAAGCACTTCCAATGAAAATGTGGATCAGCTCACCACAGATTGTTCCAGATCATTTATCTACATTCTATCAGTTTAAGAAAACCAAGAGTTAACATTTATTAAGCATTTAGCTGAAAAACGTCAAGCAGGATGATAAACACTTCTGCATATTTTGCCTCATTCAAGTCTTCCAGCGATGTTATCCATTATTTACATGTGACAGGTAAAAAAGTTTAGTAGAAAGTTTAAGTCAAGGGTAGAACAGACACTAACTTCAATCCAACTCAAATTCCTCTGTAGAATATTCAGCTGCTTGCAAAAGGGAGAAATTGCGATGCACAGTACATGCACACATTTTATTACTGAGCTGGCATAAGAATGCAGGCCTCTATCGCCCACCACAAAGTATGTTCTGACTTCAGGTATTTTAAGTTCCTAGGTAAATCCTTATGCGTAAACTGCAAACCGCTAAGAGGCTAACTGTAAAAGAGGTGTCTCAAACTTGCTCATTTCAGATTCCTGACATTTCCATACAACTCTGGGACTTGTTATCATTTAAAGTGACCTCTTTGCAGAAAATTTCTGGACTAAATAACAATAGTAATGATTACAATAATAAATGACTGATGATGATAATGTTGATGATGGTGATATTATCACAACAGGTTCCATTGCAAGGAGCCTTGTTAAAGAGAGTGAATTGAGGGGAGAGTGACTGGAAATCTGCAATGAAAAGGCTTAGCTGGTAAATTACCATATGTGAATCTGCTTTGATTTTTGCATTTGCTATAAAACAATTTGAATTCTAAATGGCACTTCAATCCAGAAAGTGTGAAATCTGAAAAATCGGCACTGTTAAAGTCATACAACTAAGCTCTGATAAATAACCTCAAATCACGTGAGACTAATGCACCAGTAAAACTATTTCTGGCTACCACTGTAACCAATTTTAATGGATAGGTTTTCCTTAAGAAAAACTGGGACTATTATCTTGTCCTGAGTGACAGGCCTACATGTGAGATTCTGGTTCAAACGTCATCAAGCAGCAGTAGAATGGTAACCATTTTTAAAAAGAGTTTTAATGGAGCTCCTCATTGGGTCTTATTTAACTGCCAAGTCTTCTAAGTCTATTAGATGGAAATTTCAGGCTTTGCTGACACTGGTTGGGAAAGAGGGGTTATAAAAACATTCCTTCTATCCTCTGTAATCTTTCTTAAGCTTCAATTTCATAATGGATGAATATTTATTCTCTAGGGCATTTTATAAGAAAAATGTCCAGTCTCAGAAGAAAGAGACCTAAGAAGAAAAAAACTAATCTCTGAGAAAGAGGATTCAAACTAAGAGCACCCCAAACCTAAGAAACTCAAGGTATGATCCCCAGCAGTGAATTTGATACCAAAACGTGGAGTATGGGCATCACCAAAAAAAGGCAAAAGATGTTTTCACAAAGGATTATTTCATTTCTCCAATGTCATATTACTGTTTTTTTTTTAAGGGCAATATCTATGTAACATAAAATAGTCTTTATACTTGCAAATATTCAGAGGGTAAAAAAGTTTTGTCTTTAATCATGATCCAAACTATGCCTTATAACTAGAGTAAGGTTTCATTGAGAAAAAGCATCTAAAATAATTAGTGCAGGCACTGGTACCTAATAAGTGTTATCCTAAGTGTCTTTACTCCTTCTGTCCCAGACCGGTCATTATTGACTTCCTAAGACAATACACACGGGTCCTCTAACATCTCTAAGTAAGAACACAGCATGCGGTTACTATGCTGGAACAGATTGTCTGGCATAAACCTAGGTTTGGAAACCATCCTCAGGCTCCAAACACTAACCAGACTCAAAGTATACAGACAACGTCCCTATCATATATTCACCAGCTTCTGCTCACATCTCTGTAATCCAGAGCATTCTCCTCCCTAGGGGTAGTGTGTGACTAATGTCAAAGTTAAAACATATATGTAGGGCCTCCCTGGTGGCACAAAGAGTTAGGTACCACACGATCAAGCATCTGCAAATACTACAGCATGAGTTTGATACCTGGCCAGGGAGGTGACCCACATAGCGCGGCAGATCTCTACTGCCTTGCCTGCTGCTCCTCCAGCAGT
This sequence comes from Galemys pyrenaicus, assembly GCA_019455555.1. Classification (NCBI taxonomy): domain Eukaryota; kingdom Metazoa; phylum Chordata; class Mammalia; order Eulipotyphla; family Talpidae; genus Galemys; species Galemys pyrenaicus. The sequence goes on from JAGFMF010011554.1 coordinate 254,741, forward strand.
GTATTTCAGCAGTCTGCCTGTTCTGCTCACCACTCTGTCTCTGGTGAATTCTCTTACCACCCCTAAACCTCTGACCTGTACCCCAGCTCTTGTATGCATAAAAAATCTCTTAAAACAACAACAACAAAAAACACATATGCACCTGTGACATTCCTTAAATGAGACTCTTCTAAATGAGTTTTAGTTGTAAGTAGTGTTTGTAGAGCACTATGGAAATTTTAACATAATTCACTGCTACCTTCAGATAATTTAACCTTCAAAACATTTCTATAAGGTAGTTATTATATTTGCCATGTTACATGTGAAGAAAAAATGTGCTATAGTTTATTCACTTTTCCAAATTCACTTAATTATTTAGCATCTAATCTACTTTGTCTAACTACAAAATTCATTTTCTTATCCATAAAATGTGCTAGCTCTATCTCTTACAGCATAAAAGAATCCCACTGAGGCTAAAGAAAAAGCAATATAACAAAACAAAGACTAAACGCCTTTTCTTTCAATATTCCTTTGCCTCTCTTGAACAGAAAACCAGGGACAACAATTTACACTTAAAAGGAGTTAAAAATTAAACAGATTTAAAATTATCTCCACTAACTTGTTTGCATTAAATTTGAAGAGTTTGTGCCATTCCATTTCATCATAGGAACTCAATGGTGAGTCTTCCCTCTGTTCACTGGGAGAGAAAACTAATACTAATAGGACACACACAGTCCACGAAGCCCCTAATGCAGAGCTCAGGATGGGTGATCACAGAGAGCAGGGAGTAGATACCAGGACATAGGGTATTTGGTCAAAATAAGGATTAGTGAATCTGAAAGGAAAACAGAGATACTAAAAATAAGCTTTGCCTTGACTGATTCTTTCTTTCTCCATCGTGGAACTTCTCTAAGCCATCTCCTCCATCTGTAGAAGTTCTGAGATCATGAAAATGTTCAGTGTCTGCACAGAACAATGCTATACTCACATTTGACTGTGAAGCACTTGCATTATGACTAGTGTGCCCGAGAAACCACTTCCAAATTTTATTCATTTTAAACTGACTTACGGTTTAATAACTACATGTGATCAATGGCTAGCACACTGACCCAAACAGCTAAAGTATCTACTGTCAATTTTGTGGTAATAATTTGGAGATGCTGAAAATCTGATAGGCCTTTCCATTGTGTTCTTCTGCATCCTTCCTTCCAATCTTAGATCAGTTACAGAACAATGCGAAACTCCAAGTTCCTTCATTTTTAAAACTTGCAGATTCTTCTCAAGCATTAGAAAGGCTAAAACTGAAAAGTAGATGAATTTACCAGCACATTGCAGGGCTCTCACCCATTTCAAATAAGAATATGTGTCCTTTTCCCCAGAATACACACTCCCCCTCCTGGTACAAGACCAGATGTTCTGTAAAAGGCTATTAAAAAAAATAACAAGGTAGATTTTTATATCAAAACTTTAAGAACTCCTGGATATAAAAGACTTTGACTATTTCAAAGTAGTTACCTTGTTTAAATAGCTCTGTTATTGCTTAAGTAACTGAATCAACTCATTTTCAAAATTGATCCCAAAGTCATTTCCAAACTATCCAGAAAAACTAGTCTATTTATAAATTTACAGTAATTTTAATATTTTACTTATTTTTTAATATTTACATGTTGCATTTAAACATAGAACACAGAAGTAATAAAAAATTCATAAATATCTACCAGTAGGAATTAAGAAGCAGCATGCTTACAAAAATCTTAGACTTTTCTAAAGTCTCTTCAAAAATAAAAAAGATCATATTTTATACACAATTTTACATTCTAATTTTTTCAATATTCATATAAACATGCCTGTGCCACTGATTAGTCTTTAAAATATGATTTTTTAAAGGTTGCAAAGAATTCTATCATGTGAATGTGGATGTGTCGAACTATATGAAATACTCAATGGCTGCTATTTACTTTAAGATAAAGGAAATATTTATAAGTCTTCACTTTGAATAAGTTTTGCTCTCTTCAAAATTTAATTGATTTTAAAAGACATGGGAAGATAAAAGAAAGTAACAGTTATCAAAGAGCTGCTATTAACTATGCTTATTACATACATGATTTTATTCAGTCCTAGAAATTATGGAATATGTAATATTGTCTCCCAAATTTTTATCAATTCAAATAAAAATTTCAAAAAGTTTAAGTCAATTGTGTAAGTTACATATTGAAGAAGTGTCTGAATAAGTATATGATCCCAGGAGTATCTGTAATGTTAAGATCATACTTAATATTAGCAGGTAACAGCAAATGAATGTCTTTAACAGAAATATAATCAACAATCCCAAAATATGTGTGTTGTTTCTCTTAATGTGGAAAGCTTTAGAACATTCATATGTGCTCCATTGGCAGAAGAGAAACAAGGGTTAAAAGTAATTTGGCTCTTGCTGATTAGAAAGCCTAAAACCAAAATCATTTCTTTAAACCATGACCCCTTTGGAAGACTGGATCTGTCAAATATGCCCAAACAATCAGTCAATCCCACGGCAGCATTTCACTCTTTCTAGTTATTGGGACCTTCTGCAACTGCCCAAAGTGACAGCTTGAGAAGTTTTAATTAACAGGCGCAATTAGACTGAGGAAATTACTTCCCTAAATGCCAGTCTGTCCTGTTCTCCCTTTCATGGGTTCTCAAACAAAGACTGCAGCTGATACTGCTGCCTGCAGTGCCATACCTACATATGCAGCCCCTAGGACAGTGATGGCCAAGATTTCAAACTCAGTCTGGCCATCCACCAAATGGGACTGGGAATGAACTTGGGCAAATGGTACAAAGGCCCTTTAAAAATCTGTCCAAGAAACAATCATAACCAGGGACTTCTCCAATTTCTCAGATTTCATTTCACGGAGGGGAAGAGCTGGCGAGATATTCTGTTCTTTTTAACAGAGGAAATTGATCTTTGCTGATTTCAAGCTCCAAGTTCCCTTCAGTGCACTCCATATATACAGGGTGTTTTAAGATCATAAGATTGTGGGGGGGGGGGGGATGGGGCAGATGGGGGCAGTACAGACTAAACTGATCTGAAGCTTTAGAGAATAAAAATAAAATTATTTTTTAAATGCAGTAGTGGATTAAGATATCATGTCTCAAGCACGTAAAATATTATGTTTTGAATGACAACTCTGGGAGTTTTTGGCAGATACCATGCTTCTGGTGTCCTACGTGGTTTGATTTAAAAGGAATGAACTTGTATATGAAAAAGGAAGAAAAAATTTCAGGATGCAATTCTTATTAAGACCTGAAACTTGAGCCTTGTCCTGGTAAAACCATAAAAAACATATAGGGGCTCACTATTATTTCACTGAGACACAGCATAATAGGTAAGAACATCTATTATGGATATTCTTAGATTTGGATCCTGGTTCTACATGCACCCACCAAAGGTCAACTATTTGACCTCTTTGTATCTCAGTTTCTTCACCTATAAAGTAGGATTATTCACAGTATTTATTTCCTAGGATTATTATAAGGAGTTAATGAGATACTATTTGTGAATTGTTTCAGTGTCTGAAACGGTATATCCATAAGAATACATTATATACCACATTTTTTTTTAGCACAATCTTTTTCTGGGCCTTATTTTTTTCTTTTAAAGATTTACTTATTTATGCATACAAGCACTGGGGTACAGGCCAGAGGTAGGGGGGTGAGAAGATTCACCAGAGGCAGAGTGGGGAGCAGAGCAGGTGGATCTACTGAAATACACTGCTGAGGGGAACAGCGGGCAAAGGAGGAGAGGTCTGCTGCACCATATGGGTCCCCTCCCTGGCCAGGGATCAAACTTGCGCTGCAGTGTGACGGATGCTTCACAGTGCGGCACTCATCTCGCTGGGCCACCAGGGAGGCCCTGGACCTTACTTCTTATCTGACCATTTAAAAAAGGAGCATTTCACAGCGAAGTAAGTCAGAAGACAAAAGAAAAATACCAAATAGTTCCTCCCCTAGGAGGAATATAAGGGAACCAAATAAGGATCAAGGAAAGGAATAAGAACAACAACAATAATAATAATAACAATAAAGACACAAAAACCAAAAATGAAAAGACAAGGACAAATTGGGGACACTTGGTGGGGAGGGAAGAGGCAAAGGGTAGAGGGCAGACGGGAGCACGGGGGACTGAAGAGATGGTGCACTGGTGTTACAGTGATGGGGAATACATGGGGATTACAATTGATGGCAAATATATGTAAATTAAAACAAATTTATAAATAATAAAAAAAGGAGTATTTCAGAGTAATATTAAGACAGGAGATATTCCTGTCAGAGGGAAAGGACAAGATAGGATCAAGGGAAAAGTTGTAGGAATTTTGCTATTACCATTGGCTGATAAACAAAAGATTAAAAAGGATGCCCTTGACCCCAGACACCTTCTACCATTAATTTCCTTAGCACATTTTTAAAAATTAATTTCCGCACAGCTTGGGCATTCCTGAGCTATCTTTTCGTAGCTTATCCAGTTGGCTCTTATGGCAAAAGGGAGTTAAAGACCCGCAGGTCTTTAGACGTCTCTGTGAGGTGCTCGCCTTGGAGACAGTCACACGCCTGCACAAGCACCAGGCTACGGCTGGTGGTGCTCACAACCAGCAACAGATGGATTTTAGCCAAGTCCACACTCCTTACTCTCTTCGCCAACATTTCTTTTTTTCAGACCCCAGTCCTAAGATGTATATAGACCCCCTAATCCCTGCACTTAGCTCTTGTGCCAGAGAGGTCCTTTCTGAGCTCTTTGTCCTTTTCATTTTGCCAGTCAATAAATACCTGCTCTCTACCTGCCTTTATTTGTGTCTGTGGAGTTCTCTTTTCAGTTTTGATTAGAGTCCTTACTCGGGTTTGGGACCAGGGCCCTCTAATTCCCAGTGGCAGTGGACAGCAGCTGCCTCACTTCCAGCTTATCTGTGTTGTTGACGATGGGATCAGACTGAGGGGTGCTGGGTCCACTCCCTTGTCTGGTGACAATATGGCAAAAGCATTTCATCTTTGAAGACTAACTATGCCTCATTGTCTTCCAATTTTCAGGAAGTTAAGTAGGCGACAGTCTCAATTTCCTACCCCTATACTTACGAGTTGACCTGTACTGGCAACCATGCCTCCTTTTGTCCAGAAGCTCTGTAAGATAAGTCGTCCGTCCTTTTGTTCAATGCGAACTCATATGCTATCCCTTGTTGACATACTTCCTGGGAATATTACTATTTTCCAGTTTACTCTCCTTCCAACACAACTCATCCCCCCTTTGGTATATGATCAAGCTCAAGTCACTAGAGACTTGACAGACAATTCTTCTGACTCCATGTCCTTTTCTTCTTATGGATCTCTTTAATTTCCATCATAGACATTCTCTGGGTTGGAAACTTTTCTGCAATTTAATTCCCAGTAGAAATTTTTGAATCCTGATTCCCAGATGAGAAGTGTTTTCTCTCCTGCAACTTATTTAGTATTGAGAGATTTTTTTTTTAAATAAAGAGAAAAAAGAAAATTATCTATTGTGAGTTACCCAAAGCCATGAAAAATATCACTCCTTAGCAATGGAAAGGGTATATTTAATAAAAGGTTAGTGTTCTTAGTCTGAGCCAGAACCATAGATTCTTGTAAAAATCTAAAAACAATGTCTCAAGGAGATTATACAGTCTGGACATAAGAACTCTCACATACCATAGTAAAGTGGGAAGGCAGCAATATGAATGAAAGAACAAAGAAGGAATAAAGCTCCCCCTCTTCTAAGTAAAGCTCATTCTCAATCACTGCCTATTGTCCAACAAGGATATTCGAAAGAAGCATGGAATAAATGCTTATATCTCTTAGTCTTATTTTCAAGAACATTGAAGGCTTGTCTTAATTTGTTAAGAGCATCCAAACACCTGTGAATAAGATCTTTACTATCTCTCCAAAAGCATTTTTCAACAAGAAAATCCAATAGAAAAAAAGTTTTCTCTTATTAATTTCCATTTATCCTTAAAATTCTATTATCAAAATTGTGCTGTTTCCTAAACATTTTTGTTGATTAAAATTCTACCCTGACTCCAAAATGTCTGGTGATATTAAAGAAATAAAAATCCAACAAATCTCTACTGAGAATATAATTTTTCATGTCACTTGTTACAGTTTGAAGATATTTTCATCATAGAACCATCAATTTTATAGACTGTTGAAGATTTATTCTTGTCACCCATTATTCAATTGGCTATGAGGTGAATACTGGTGGCAGATGGATTGACCAATGTTATTACAGAGGTAGGATTATCAATAAGCCAAAACATCCTAAAATCTGAGTATTTTGTTATCGTACAACAAAAGCCACAGGAAATGTGGTATCAGAGCATTATTCTTTAATGTAATAACAATGGAGCATTTGAACTTGTACCACATTGAGACATTTCCTGGATAGAATGCTCAGAGATCACCTTAGCTCTTACAGAAGCCAAAGGTGAGAAAGATATATAACAACATTTTTAATTCTAGGTAATATTAAAAAAAAGATAATGATTTTATGTAATAATTTTAAGGTTTTTATAATATTATACTAAGTCTCGCTTCATTTGATTTACTCAGGCAATCTAATCTTCTTGCCTTGTAGATGACCTCAGACAGGTCCTTTTCCATACCTTTGCTAACTTGAATAGTACTAAATCCATCCAGCATTACAGAGATGTTTTGAGTGATTCAGATCAGAAACAACCACGACCTGTCTCTCAGACACAGACCTCACATGGAGGTCCACTCAATTCTTCCCATCTTCTAGCAACTTGCCTTGATATCTCTCCCCACGAATAGCAGCACTCATTTTTTTATTCATGTAACTATTTCAGTAGCATCATTATGTGTTGGTAGGTGCTGCAGGCTGCTGTATGAATATGCCATGCCAGAAATAAGAAGGGAATAAGGTAATGACTTACATCGATAGACACTGTAAAATCTATAGGGTGGAACTTGGAACTCACTTTGAATTACTTGTCCATCTGGCAGAAAGAGGAGAGCCTATTTAACATTATGTGCTTCAATTTCCTTAGAGTGCCTTTAAATGAAAACCTATATGAGGTTGGTTCCTCTAGCTCCTGCAGACAGGGCCACGTTGTAGTTTCCATTTGCACTTTCACCATATTCCAATACACTGCAATTTGTCTGTTACAATAGTGGAATAGACGAAATAGTCTCATCTACAAAAGTCCTAGCTCAGTGGTGTAAAGATGCACATGACCTATGTGAATCAAGTATGGCTGCTGAAATGCAAAGTTGTCTCCTTGAATGGCCTACATTATAATTTTAACTTGTAGCACAGGATTAACCAGGTTGTACAGAAATTGGTTCTTAGGGAAGAAAAGTCAAATACAGTTTTCCTTTGAATGAACTAACTAATCACAACATCAGCCAAGAGACAAGGAGAGTGGGTATATCTCTAAGGTGAGGGGGTAAAAACAATGTTGAAGGTTGTAGTACACCTATGAATTTCTGAGTTTATGGAAAATTGTTGATTAAAAATTATGTTATATTGCAAACACAAAACCAAAATATTGGGGTTACATTATCTCAGGAATACTTTTTTTTTATCTAATGTATTACATGAAATGGAAATGTGTTTTTAAAGGAAAATTTTACTACTTACTTGGTATAACATCTCCCTCTCCCAATATAGGTAAATATATAAAATTGGTATTATCATCTGTACGAAGTTTTCTTCTCTGATTTACCACCTATACAACATGAATTAGCCTGTGTCTTAAAATTTTCTGTTAAGTATCACTTTTATCGGGAGTCCAATATTTCATTATGTGTAGACTCTATGATTTATTTATCACCCCTTATTGCTATTATTTTACAATAATGAGAATACATGATATGGTATAAAAATGCCTAGCATGAATACTTTGTCATCAGTCTTTATCCTAGTTGCTGAAAACTTTCATTGATTGCATTAATAAGCAAAAACATTTAAAAAATGTATACTTAGATATTGTCAAACTGCTTTCAAGAAAGGCTTGACCGCTCTGCATTCACAGTAAGAAAATCAGAAATGCACATTCTAGTTAAGCCATTTCATTGTTTGAAAATGATAGGGTTTTAACTGGCTGTTAGAATGCAAGAAATGATATTCCATTTCTGTGTAATATCCTTGCTTTAATAATAACTAATAAATGTTTCCCAACAGTTTTACAAGTATTTGACTTTGTTTGAGCAATGACTATTCACGTCCTTTGTTTACTTTATTATTGTATTAGGAGATCTCTACTATGACTTGTAAAGCATGTATTAGTCCTTATATATGTTAAGAATATCAACACTTCATTTTTATGATTATTCTGCCTTGCTTTTAGTTTGTTGTTAACATTTTGAAAATGTCTTGCTGTTTAAGTTTTAATGGAATCAAAAATTCCATCTTTTGCCTGGTCAACTTCCTCTGCTGTTCTTGTGTGTGGTTAGGAAGTCTAAATAAAGTACAAAGAAAATAAAATAATTTATTCTTTTATAAACATAGTTTTCCTTTTTACACTTAATTCAATTAATCCATTCATACATCACTTTAGTGAGCATTTAGCCATGTCAAAACTCACTTCTGACATCTAAATATTTATACATTGTATCAGAATAAAAGAATGTCATAAAACAACCATATATAAGAGATTTGATAAATCACATAGTTTATTTTAATAGTGAAATCTAGGGCCTCCCTCGTAGTGCAAGGGGTTGAGCACCACAGTGTGGCACTTCCACAGCCACTTCTGCAGCAGGGCGAGTTCAGTCCCAGGCCAAGGTCAGGGAGGGGACCCACATGGCACAGCAGACCTCTCCTGCCTCGTCCACTGCTCCCCTCCAGCTGTGTACTTCAGGCAATTGATATGCCTGTTCGGCTCCCTGCTCTGTCTCTGGTGAATCCTCTCACCTCCTGCCTCTGGTCTGTACCCCAGCTCTTATATGCATACATAAATAAAACCTTAAAAAAAAAAGAATTAAAAAAAAACCACAGTGAAATCCTAAATTGTGTTATAAATCTTTTTTCCTGAAGCATATGTTAGGAATCAGGAAGAAATGCCTCTAACACAGTATAAAAAAGCAATTAAGAATCTTTATAGTTTAAAGAATGGAGCTTCCATAGGATCCAGCAATCCCACTCCTAAGAATATACCCAAAAGACACAAATACACTGATTCAAAAGATATCTGCACCCCTATGTTTATAGCAGCACTATTTATAATAGGAAAGACCTGGAAACAACCTAAATGCCCCAAAACAGATGATTGAATCAGGAAGCTGTGGTACATATACACGATGGAATACTATTCAGCAATCAAAAAAAATATAAACTAGAGTCATTCATAGGAACATGGATGGAGCTGGAAGGGATTATGCTCAGTGAAATAAGTCAGAAGCCAAAAGGAAAATACTGGATGGCTCCCCCCACCCCCAGGAGGAATATAAGGGAATAAAATAAAGATAAAGGAAAAGAATAACAACAATAACAATAACAATAATAATAATAAAACACACCAAAAAACCCAAAAAGACAAGGACAAATTGGGGACACAACATTTCCATAACTATTTCTTCTATTTCTCAGTCTTCATAGTAGCTCTCCTTTCTTATTTCTTTCAGAACTAAAATGAAAAGTAGTTCTCTTAAAACATTCTTAAATATCTGAAGTTATCTGCTACCACATTCCAAACAACCCTCAGTCCCTTCCCGCCCCACTTAGATTGTGTTGTTTGATTTCTACACTTGAAGCTGTTCAGCAAATTCACGGTGTGGCACATTATGCTCTCTTGTATTTCAGTGTATTCCTTTGCATTCCCTCTTTAGCCACCAGTTTCTCACTGTCAACAATATTTATTTTTTCAAGGTGTAAGGTGGTTTTTGTTTGTTTTTTCACCTCCCTGCCCACTTTCTCTCTGCCTGCTCCCTCCTGCTTCTTAGCATCTTTCACCTTCTAAATCACGAACTTTAAGGCCCACTTAAATCTTTTCAAGAAAACAGGTAGTTAGCTCAAAACTTCTTGAGAACTAAATCCTTTACCACTCAAAATAATCTTAAATCAAACACTTTTGATTGTGTTTAGAGGTTGTTCAACTAAAGGTACAAATATTTATTAAACTAAGACAAATCTTTTACAATCTTTTATCTTTTTGTGCTAATGTTGTATCTTAAAGTAAACCAAATACCCTAACCTGCAATAAGCTATCAAAAGATGATGGCCACAACTGTCAATATAACACGAGAGGAATAAGACGTTTAGTACTTAAAAATCAAACAAACCAAGAATCATGATTTATTCTTTGAGTCAATCCTATCCATTTGTAAGACCCAATTCAGTGAGTGTGCAATGTCTTTACTTGGCTGATTTGCATGAACATTCCAATAAGCTCTAAAAGCTAAAACTATATCTGTTCAGTATTACCAATAAAATAACTATTTCCTCAGGCATTAAACATAAAGTTGCCATATGACATACCTTAAATACAGGCCAAAGAGAAATGAAAACACATTCATACAAAAACTTGCATATGAATCTTCATATAAGCATTAGTCATGATGACAAAGAATGGAAACAACCCAAATATCCAGGAACTGAATAATGAATGAACAGATACGGCATATTTATATAATGATATATTCCTTGGCAATAAAGATGAATGAAGGACTGATAGATGTGATGACATAAACTAACCTCAAAAACATTAAGATAAGTGAAAGTAGACAATCATAAAAGATCATATTAAATGACTTCATTTATCTGAATTATCTAAAATAAGAGGATGTACAGAAACAGAAAATATATCTGTGGTGGCTACAAACTGAAGGAAGACCGATAAGTGCATGGGGAGGAAGGGTAGGTAGAGAGATTGCCAATAAGTATGACATTTCATTCTGAGGTGATGAAAATCTTCTAAAATTATTGTGACAAAATTATAAGCATTGATATTCATTGAATACCTCTGTAAGTACCCTAAAAATCACTAAAATGAACACTCTACATGGGAGAACTTTGTGACATATATTTCTCAAGTGTATTAATACATATATTATTACATATATTATATAATATACACTAATCAGAGGTACAAAAAACTTTTACCATATCTCTGAACAGCAACCTGTCCTCATATTCTAACCTACTATCCTATCCACTATCCAGCAATGAGGGGACAATTTAAGGATATGGTGATTAAAGGACTCAGAAAATAAAGATTCAGGAAATTTTATTGTGATTACTTGCTAATATTTTTAATGCACTTTTATATTTCAATCATCAAACTGGCCACATAAAATGTCCCAAGGTCAAGACAAGATTAGTGGTCAGTAGTTTGTCCCTCTAATCTCCCATGGGCCCCTGTTTATGACTTTATTATGTTGTAGTGTTATTGGATTTTGTATATATTTCTCTTCAATGACTAGACTAGTTAAACTATGTACCCACAGACCATAAAGGGATTTATCATAGATCAGAGAACTCATCTTCAACAAAATCACCCAGGAAATGGTAAATGTTTATGTTTTATTGAAAGGAATAAAGAGGTAGAGCAAGAGATAACTTCACTGCTAACTTTAAAATTATGTATTTTTTCACCCCCATGCCTGAAAGGCTACATATTTATTTAATGTTCTTGGAAAACCATCTGTAAAATAAAGCCAGAGAAACTATGATTAGATATCAAAGTGAATCTACACATGGAACAATAAAATTACATGGAATAAAGGGAGTTATAATTCATGTGAATGGCAGAAAACCATTAAATGTTAAACCATTAAAACCTAAATATTTTAATTTTGCCTGAATATAATAATAATGAAGGGCAAGGCAAATTTTCCTATTGTTTCTTCTGAATTGTAATTAATCCAGAATTTAATACCAAGCCTTCCTAATGTTCTGCCCCAAAAAGGCCCAGCACTGAGCTTCCACATCCAGTATTTCTACCACCTTCCAGGCAGATGACATATGACAATGAAAGAAATCACTAGGAGACAATGGCCCCTATGAGGTTCACATATTTACTTTCTCTGAATTAAAATGCTCAAACTGCAGATTCACTCTCATCTTCTGTATTTATGGCTTCTTCTGCCTTGAAGCAAACCTAGTGAGTGTCATGATAAATTGGTTGAAAGACTATCTCATTTCCAAGCAGAACCTGTAAATTTCTGAACTGTGTTTTGCAACCCTTCATTCTGATTTGTAACATTCAACAACACTGTCAATGACACACAAAGTGTCTGCAGGCTCTTTCCCTCCCACTGAGCAGTGGCCAAGAGGTCCTGGTCTTTCATTATTCCCAAAGTGTCAAGAAACCAGAGCATACAGTCCTCTTCAATGAAAATGATGTGCTTGTCCTTCCCATCAAAACCTACATCTAAAATGTGACAGATGCTGAGTGGGACACAACCTTGTCAGGGTGTGTCTGATGTAGGAGCAGATAAATGCTGGGAAGGGTGTAACTCCTAAATAGAGAGTCCTCCTTACACCTACGGGGAAAAAATACTCATTCTGTACCAGCACTGTCCTACTAAGAGGAAAAAACAAAATAGAGCCTTTGATCTATGGGAACATAGATTATGTTGCCTTACTTTATTAACTCAGTGACTAAAGGAAAACTTGAATATAATTCTTGCCCTCATACAAGGTTGACAATACCACTGTTGTCTAAACTACACCTGCACCTGCAAGTCAGTCTATGTAACTCTTGCTGCACAACCCAGCCAGTTAGTGAAAGCAATTGAAATGATAAAGTGGGTTTCTGAGGTAAATACCTCTGTGGTTTTTCACACATGAAATAATTTGGCAAAAGGGGATGGAGTCAGGACCCTATGAAATGAGTGCTGGCTTTCCTGAAATCTAGGGAAAAAAAAAAAAGGTTGGTAAGTTAAGAGTTCACTTTTTCCCCGTTCCTCAGATGAGGATACATTTTGATTCTAGATGTCTACTTACAAAGACTGCACAATAAAACCAAAGTACTATTAGAGTCTGGGGTGATAGAAGAAAGATAACATAGAGAAACTGGATTTGCAACTAAGGGGTTATGGTCTCTGAAGTGTACACTAGTTATGTGGAGAGCTGGCAGAGTGGGGGCTATTTCAGCCTGAACTGGAGTCTAATATCCAGGGATCCTGGAAGACTGAGCCACCCACAACCCCACTGACATGTTAAAACAATAAGGACCAGTAGGGTAGCGAAATAAAAGAAAAACGGGAAGAAGAGAAGACCATGCTTATTATTCCTGTCTAGGTGCTAAGCATTTTCACATTCAATACTTCATTTAATATTCACACAAATTTTTGTGAAATTTGTACTAAAACTCACTATCAGAAGGAATAACAAATCCCCAAGGACTGGGGAAATGAAACAACAGACATAAAATCACCCAGATGGTAACCAGAGAGCTAGGATTAGAACTCATGTCAGACACCAGGGCATCTGTGCTTTATTTTCATTAGCTTTATCATCAGAGTAGAAGAATGAGATTGCTACTTTATGTGAGCAAACTGCAATTTGTTTGACTGGACACAAATATTTCCCTCCCAGTCCCCACCCTCACCTACAATCTGATGGAATAACTAAGTGACTTGACCCATGAAAGAGCATAAAGGAGAAATATAAACAACTGCTTAATATTCATAATTATATATCTTGTGACAGAACCAAAATTGAAATTTTTAAAGCAAAACATTAAATGGTTTTCAGAGTTTATCTCCACAAATGAGCCAGCAATCTACACTAAATACTGATTTGCCAATATGCATGTACTAGTGAATCAAAGGAGAAATTTTATTTCTCCAAACCAAAATTATCAACACCTCTGTCCATTTAGCAGCTTTCATTTTAGTTATAATATAGTGACCCTGCTTGAAACACAATTTTTAAAAAATTGTCTAAGACATTTGAATTGGAAGAATCTTTGGAACTCTTCCAGCCTCAAAAAAGCAAACATGTCCCTTCTTACATGCCAACTTCCTTGGATGGAGAGAAGAACTGTGCTGACAACATTGTAAAAGCACCTCCTAGCTCCAGAGATGTGGGTATCTTAGAAGATGGGAATATAAGCAAGGTGTTTACAAGGTCTATTATTTGCCAACCTTTAAGTACATTGATATTCTAAAACTAGAAAAAATCAATTGTAATAAAATGTCATAAATATCATTTCAACCACTACTTTGATTTTCCTAAGTCCTCACTTGTTATGGTTTTAGGGTGATTGCCTTTTATGATTAAGTGAGGAAACTGAAGCTTGGGAAAGTTAAAATTTTGTAGAAATCATTTTCTAACATTGAACAAGTTTATGCTTGTCACCAAGTCAAGTGTGATATGTGTGATCACGCTTCTTCCTGGAAATCACTCCTTGTTCTCCAAGATTATTTTCAGACTTTAATCTGAAAGTGAAGATGGGGTCATTTTGTGTGTGAGTGCATGTGTGTGTGTGTGTGTGCATGTATGTGTGAGTTTCCCTTACGTGATTCACTTCTAATATAATACTACTATAGAAACTCAGGATACAGGAAAATGCAGCCTTGGGTCAGGATGATAGTAGAAGTTGTAATGTGTTGTCAGATGCTGTATAAATTCTGAATGTAAACACAGGAAGATCTTATGATACTATGAATGTAGAGTATGTATGAAAGGTAACAGTCCAGGGAGATTTCTAGATTTTAATCTGAGCAATGTGAAGGAAATAGCAGCAAACAATTGAAATGGAGAACTCTGCTAGTGGAACAACTATGAAGAAGGAAAATGGAATTCAAACGTTCTGTTTCTGTATGTTGAGTTTGAGAAATCAGATTTCCAAACTAAAATTTCAGTTAGACACATAAATATACACATCTGAACCTTAGAAAATGTAGACTATGTAAAGGTACAGATCTAGATTTTATTAAACTATAGATGTTATATAAAGCATTATGAATTAATGAAATAAACAAAGGGAATTGTCAATTAAAAAGAAAACCATTCCCTGGAAAATTCCATCATTTAGGTTTTTGGTAAAGGATAAAATGTGAAGAAAGCAGATAGAAGAACAAGATAGAATGTTGTGTCACAGAAATCTCAGCACTGCTTGGATAAGATTTTGTATTTCAAATCCCTGAGGAATAAAGAAGAAGAAACTAGGTTTGACAATGTGGAGTTCATTGGTCACATTAAAAACAGAGGATTAATTGGAGTTGTGTGACTGTGAGCCAGAGAGCAGTAAAAGCAAAAGTAAAGGAGAAAAGGAAGTGGACAATTCTTTGTAGGTGAGAATTGACTAGACTTTGCAGGAAAGAAAGGCTGAAAGTGAGGATTGCAACTGTGAAATCAGAGTACCATATCTGAACTCAAATCAAGGTTCTGTCCCTAATGTATAGAAACTTGAGTGCATAATTTTACTTTTCTAGTCTGTTTTCTTTCTCTCCTACAAAATAATTACTAACAGTGTCTACTCCACTGATGTTCTGTGAAAATTAATGAAGTAATATGTAAACTCCTTGGCAAAGTGTCTTGTATGTAATAGGTTTTCAATAATTGCATTGATTCCATTATAATCATTGACATTATTAATTTTTGGACATTGTATTGGAGAGCATAAAAGTGGGAGTTTCAGAAAGTAAGGTTAGGTAGCTTTAAATGCATTTCTAACTCTTCTTGCTATGTATATATGTACAAAATAATGTGCAGACACCATATCTCACAAATGTATCTTGAGATAGGAATAAAAATACTCATGGTGCATATATTCAGTAAACTATTACAATTGGTTTCCATTTTAAGATTTGAATAGAACAGCAATTTTGATGTCCCTAGAAACATCATTAAGCAGGATTCACCTGTACATCCATTTAAATAAAAGAACATAGTTCTTTGGAGACAACTTTTGGAAGCTCACAGCTTAGAACCTTATCTATATGCCACTGAACAGTCATATGCTTCAAATTTATCATTAAACCATTGCTTCTTAAAATATGTATTTGCTATGGAGGTTCGGAAACCATCTCCATACACCTAACTTTAAGTTCACAATGTTTCTGATCCAGAATAGTATGTAATGCTCAAATATCGTTTACTTTCATATGGCAAGGGAATCTAAAATGTCAGTAAGTACAATCAGTGAGCAACACCATAGGTCTAATCTCTTGAGCCAAGCGATACAGAAGACTGGGTCTCAATCTGGGAAATGAGTTACTTAATTGTCAAAACAAAAAAGAAATAAAAATTTAAAAAACCCTAAGGAAATGTAAACACCTCCTACAAACTCAATGGCAAGAAACCAATTTAAAAAGTAAATTAGAATATCAACTTTTTTTCTTATTTTAAAGGTAGACTTTACTACATTTTATTTCCTGCCCCAGAATCTTATATATTTTTTCAGGATATTACAGTGCCAGTGAGAGGAACACTGAAGTAATTCCCCCAGTGATTCTGAAAATTATTAGAAGGTTATGGTCCCCAAATTTTGTATACTGTAAGAGGAAGTAAAGTTAGTGATGACAATAACTAACAAAAGGAATGCAGGAGACAGGGTCAAAGGTTCATGACTTCAGTTCTGAACATGTTAAGTTTAAGATTCTTTCTAGAGTGCCAAGTGGGAATGTCAATAATTTGGATAGATGTGTCAGTGGCTCAGAACAAAAATCTGGGCTAGTGATACAACTTGGGAAGAAACAGGTAGATTTACCACTTGATCCTTCAAATTCCTTCAAACTTTGTCAGAAGACTGACAAAAGAGTGGAGCCTATAATTAATGCTGAAGAACTGTAACATTCAAAGTTCATATAGGAGATATTGAACTATTTAAAGTATCTGGGCAGAGTTCAAAGTAATACAAGAAAAATCAAGAGAGTGGATATTCAAATTAAAAGGAAGCAAGAAAGTTTCAACAAATGTATTATACTCAATGTATGAGAAAATTCTATGAATGAATAAGGTAGAAACAAATATATATTGAAATTGAGGCATGGAAATCACTTGATAATTTTAAAGGAGAGATGAAGAGCGGGTATAAATCAGAGTAAAAACTGTTAAAGTATGAAGGCAAGTTGAGAAAATACATGTTTCTCTTTCAAGAACTCTGAAAGTAGGAAAAAGACATCTCTTTTATTGAATAGATTGTTCCTGATTTTAGTATGTGGGTTTTGTGTCCTAAAACTCTACTGGAAAGAATTCAAGAAAATGATCACATTTGCAATGACCTCAGGAAAGAAAAACAACAAACATTTGGGAATAAACTTAAGAAGTAAGTCTGTTTTCATGAAGTAGAAGAATTAAGATGGTTAAAATGTTCATACCACATGAAGGATGACCTACAGATTCAAAACAATCCCTATCAGTGTTCCTGTGGCATTTTTCACAAAACTAGAAAATCCTACCTTAAAATTTGTGTGGAACTATAAAAGACCCTAAATAGCCAAAATAATCTTGAGAAGTACAAAGTTGGAGGCAACATACTTTTTGGTTTCAAATTATATTGCAAAATGAAAATTATGGAAAAGAAAGTTAGGGCAGAAAAAAATTAAATAATGGACCAAGGACAGATGAGGATTTCTGAAATATTCTTAACTGTATTTCCAGCAACCAGTACATCTCTTCCATAGAGTTAAATACTTACAAAAAACCAGCTGGACCATTCCTTCTCTCCTGATTACAGCTAAAAACTAGGGGAAGGAGAACAACAAAACAAGATGAGTAAATTGACTTCCAAACACTTTGAAAACTCTGCCCAGACATTTGTTATCTATTGGTTTTAAAATTATAACTTAATAGTCTCCCTGGTGGCGCAGTGGGTTAAGCAACACACTATGAAGCAAACTGCAGCCACTGCAGCACGAGTTCGATCCCTGCCCCCGGCCAGAGAGGGGAACCCACATGGCATAGCAGACCTCTCCTGCCTCGCCCTGTTTCCCTTGGCAGTGTGTTTCAGTCAGTCTGCCTGTTCTGCTCCCCACTCTGGTGAATCTTCTCACCTCCTGCGACTCTGGCCTATACCCCCAACTCTTGTATGCATAAATAAATAAATCTTAAAAAAATTATAACTTAAGCCCATAATGAATTTAGATTACAAATATAAACATAATGTAATAGAGCTTACAGAACACATGCTGTCTGAATTTTTTTCCTAAATATAAATTCATGAAATCCATGCATTATTGTATATAGCAGTAATTGTTTTCATTGTAAAAGAATATTCCTTCTGCTCTCCACTGATGATGAATATTGATTTGTTTTCATTTGGGGACTATCATAAATAGTGCTGGGATGAACATCTCTGCACATGTCTCTTGTTGCATATATTGTATATGTATATTGGTTAGATAATTAGGAGTAGAATCAATGAGTCATGGGTGTTCAGCATGCACTTAACTTCAGGAGATAATGCCAATTAGTTGCCAAAGCAGTTGTACAATTTATAATCCCACTATCTGCGCAAAAGCTCCCATTGCTTCACATCCTTGCAAAAATTTGCAAGTGACTGTCTTTTTTAATTTTAGTAATCCTCATTTATACTGAGTCTTCTTTCTTGATTTAATTTGTGTTTTTCTGACAATAAAAGAATACAGCAATTTTTTATACATATATGTCATTTTTTTAACAAGTACATGATACAGTTTTTTGGTCTAATTTTCAAATCAGATTTTCTAATTTCTTCTAATTGAATTACAGAAATTTCATTAATATTGGGAACTTTATTAAATGATTTATGACATGTTAAACCAACTTTGCATTCCTGTAAAAAAAAGTGTCTTACTATGTTATAATTGACCTTCCTATACGTAATTGTCTTACTTTCTAATTATTTGCTTTTGTTTATAGCATTTTATATAGTTCTACATGAGCAAATAGCTATATTTATTATGAAATCTCATATATTTAGATTATTCAGACTTCATAAAAAAGTTGATATGGGTTTTTTTATTAAATGTTAGAGTTTTTACATATTTTAGATAATTTTAGATAGTGTTCTTCTTATACATTTGGATAAATTCAACAATAAAACTATTTGGAAATGGTGTATTTTTTGTAAGAATATCCTCAAATTAGAATTTCTACTTTATGATTGTATATATTTCATATACAGTATTAAATTTTTTCTTCTTATGTCCTTTTTGTATATTGTATTTCCCAGGAACATATTAATTTGGATTTAGGGCATTATGATAACTCTGTTATATATATTTTTTAATGCCTAAAGGATCTACACTAATGTCCCTTTTTATACCTGGCACTTTACCATCTCTTATTTTTTCTTAATCAATTTGGCAGAATTTAATTAGTATTTTTCCCTCAAAGAAAAAACTATTAATTTTGTCCATTCTCTCTACTATAGGTTTTCTACATCATTATTCCTGTTTTTAATCTTTTTTTACTTTTCTCCTTATATATCATTTGAATTTAATTTGTAATACTTTGTCCTCTGAGATCAATACACAGAACAATTGTCTAAGACTTTCTTTTATAATGTGCATTTAAATTTTAAATATCCTTTATATTATGGTGAAATTAACATAAATGAAAGCTATAGAACTTAAATGTACAAATATATTTTTATGACTATTGATATATATTTATTCATATAAACACCATCACAGTCAAGATATAGAATATTTCCAACATAACAGAGCTTCCTCATAATATTATTCTATATTTCTCCAATCCCCAGAGACAACTACTGTTTTAATTTCTAAAGCCATGAGTTTTTTTTAGTTCAAACATTAGATAAATAGAATTATACAGTATATATTATTTTTGTCATCTTTATTTCAATATATTGTATTTTATTATCGTTTAAATGTTTGTTCTTTCTACTAAGGAAACTTAGTAAGCTAAGAGAGTAAAACACATATATTAAGTGCATGATCATCAAACTTTGACAAACATGTAATCCCTCTCTTCAGTGAAAATATGTAACAACCTATCACCCCAGAAAGGCCCCAACACAAGCCTAGATGATGACTTTCTGATTTATATCATATAGATTGGTTTCATCTCTTCTTCCACTTCATGTAAGCAAAATTACACAGCATGTACACTTTTGTATCTAGTTTTTTTGTAAAGTGATGGAGATTCTTTCAAGTCTCAAGAGTTTAATCTCTTATATTGTTGAAAAGTACTCAATTATATAAATATACCATATATTTTATATAATCCCAGATGAATGAATATAATTTATGAATAACTATGCTTTAGACAACTTTGGCATATCTACTTTTCAATTTGTGGATATATATTTTCATTTCTTTGGAATAAACCGCTACAATTACTGGCTCATAAGATAAATGTAGGATTATCATTAAAAGAAAATGCAAAACTGTTCTCCAAAGTGATTAAACACTTTACTTACCTACCAGCAATGAATGAATGCCCAATTTGTTCCACATCCTATTGAGTATTGAGGATTCTAAAATTTTGCTTTTCTAGTCAGCATGCGGTGTACTTAAGATGGTTTTAATTTGCATGTTCTGATTACCAATGGTCTTCAGTACTTTTTTATGCAATTATTGGGCATCTGTATATTTATTGCAGTAGTTTATTTGTTCCAGTTCACTCCAGTTTTAATCTATTCATAGTTTCATAATATATATTTTCCTTATTTACTTTGAATTTTCTGGCATTTATAATTAAACTGTCTCCTGTTGAAAATAAAAAGTTGGAACACATTACTTTTTTATCCATTCTATATTTTAAAATTCTGACAAATTCTCCTTTATTTGATTTTTCAGTCAATTTGATTTTAATGTAATTATATAATTGTATTATGGTAGATTCTCCATTCTGCTACTTGTTATTCATTATTGTAGGTAAAGTCTCTGATGCTTAAGTAGAAACATCCATCACTCTGCGTTACTGTTACTTGATTCTCGTTGAATTTAAAGAGTCCAGCTCAATAATAATCCTCCCACTGCCATTCTTAGCCAAGAGTATGTCCTCTACAGGTCACTTCAAGAATGACAATGCATGAAAAAAAAAAAAAAAAAGAATGACAATGCAGTACAAGAAAGGATGAAGGTGACACCAGAGGACACTCCTTGTTTCACTTCCATAATGATCACATAACAGTTGTCACAGGGATGCTAAGAGTCATACAGTTTGAGTGAAACTGGACTACATCTTGGACATCAAAGAGAAGCACATATTGCAAAAAAATGGACACAGAGGAGAGTCATCTTTCACTGCATGAAAGGTGGGTAAAGAGAGGTACCCAAAGACTATGGGTTCAGAGACAGACAGCAGGACTGCTGCTCAGGCAGACACTCTTGGGAGAGCACAACAAAAAGGTGTGGAGGCAGATGCCCTTGACTGAGCAGAAATATCATCAACCTCTTTCAAAAATTTGAGAAAGAGAAAATGCTTTCAATATTCTGATACCAAGGACATCACCAAAAGAGTAAACTACAGGTAAATATCCCTGATGAATATAGATACAAAAATTCTCAATAAAATCTTAGCAAACAAAATTCAACAAAGCATGACCAGTGAAATCTATTCCAGGGATGCAAGGATGGTTCAACATCTGAAAAAATGCAGAGAAAGCCATTGACAACCACTTATGGATGGATGGTGAACATCCATTTAAGATGAAAACTCAAAAAATTAGGGTAAGAGGGAAATAGTTTAACATGATAAAGATTATGCATAGCAAACCCACAGCAAATATCATACTTAATGGTGAAAAATTGAATAACTCCATTAAAATAAGGTATAATATAAAAATGTTCACTTTAATTACTACTGTCCAACATAGTATTAGAATTTCTAGCCATAGCAATTAGATAAGGGAAAATTACAAAAGTAATCCAAACTGGAAAAGAAGTAAATTTATCACTATTTGCAGATGACATGTTAATATACAATGTTATCTCATTAAATAAAAAAAACATTAACTCAAAAAATTTATATGCTCTATGTTTATTGAAGCGTATTTATAATAACCAGGAAAGGAGAACAAACTAAATGCCCACTGATAAAATATTGGATCAATAAGAGTTGATCCAATGGAATACTATTTAGCCACAAAGAATGACACTGCTTTTCCATTTACAACAAAGTGGAACAAGTGGAAATTATATGTAATAAAGCAAGTCAGAATGGCAAAGACAAATATATAGCAGATTATTTGACAAAGCAAGACACCTATAAAAACTGGTAGACACTAATGAATAAAGTGAGATTACTGAATTTAAGAGGGATAGGAAAAGGAGAAAGGACTTAGATATATAAGGATGGTGGTGGGAAAGAAACAAACAATAAAACACAATGACAGTGCTCCCCTTACCAATGCATTTTAAAGACTTGCTGAATGGAACTTGCTCCGCTACCTTCTGTAGGATGAATAAGCAGATATTACATAGTAAATTCACTGTGGCATTTCAAATGTCCTTAGTCTTTTCATACCTTTCTCTATCAAGCAATTTCTGGAAAATTACCTTAAGTCATTGTAGATATAGTATTTAACTTCATGTTTCAGTCAACCAACCAGTTAGCATCAGTGCCAGCTGATTATGCTAATGTAATCAATCAAGAGTCCCTATTTAGCGTACACACATCAATATTTGCATTTATTTATTCTACCTTTATTCAAATCTTTAGAATCATCTTTCATACACATTACTTATATTTCTAAAAATATATATTGGTAAAATTCTGCAAAAATAAATTGGGGGGAGTGATGAGTAGTAATTATTTATAGGTCACATTTTGTATTTGATCTCTGGAAACTGCTGGGGATTAACCCTGGTTGTAAGTCAAAGAGGAACACTTCTAGAAGGGTTCTTGTGGGTTGTATAAGTGGTTTTCTTCAAGACAAGCTCAGATTATGCCACTTTGGTCTTTTTTGAACAGTGGATGGAGGGCTAATTCTATTAACAAAGTATGCACAACAAAACTTGAAAGATCAAAATTTTTGATTGAATGAGAACCTACCCAGATGTCATCTTCTCAGTCTACAAGGTCTCACTATTTGACAATCAATGTCCTAACTTAAATAAGACTTTTGTAGGTTGTGAATTCATGTACATCACAATTCTCACCTATATATTTAGTCTTTGGGTGTATTTTTCAGAAACATCATTACTATGACCACAGAGACAGAGCTAATTTTTGGTTTATTACCCAGAGCTAGAAGCAAGAGTTTTAAGTCCTGAGCTCTATATTTTATTTCTCTATATTTTAAAGCAACAACCAAACAAATCCACAATCCCAAGACTCCATTTACATAAATTTTTCTGGGGTTTTAAATCTTTGCACACCTACAGATTTATTGGCACTTAGTTCCTGATTGCTGTGATGACAAAATCAGTTAATGTTTGACATAACATCGCATGGGCTAACAATGTATATACAATGGGCATTGTGATCATTAATGTTTCTTAGTCAGATAAGAGAACCAATCCAGAGCCCTATTGCTAGGTTTCTGTCCCCCTCAAAACACTTATGATACCATTAACTGAAATAACTGAATATGAGGCACAAAAGTAGAACCACAGTAAGTTCTATAGGATAATGTAGTTGTTTTAGAACTTAACACAATCTGGAGAGGAAATAGTCAAGTGAAAGTCTAGAAGAGGGAGCTGGAAGAAAGAGAAACAAGACATTAATGATGCCTGCTAAGGTCTTGTTATAAGCAGATAAGTCAGAGTTTGGGGGTACCAAAGAAGTCACATGTGACCACCAACCAATGTGAAATTATGAATGGGTGGAGGTTTGTGTGGAGATTGGTGGGAAACTGTTAATTCTATGTAACTGTTAGTGGGCCTTTGTGATCACTTGACTAGTAATTTATGGAAGAACTGAGACCTATGTGACTACCAAAGCTAGGCCATAAACACAACACAGTTCCTGCAATGCTCTCTTTTAATGCACTTGTCCTTAGAATGAACTACTAGGCTAGTACAGACCATATGGAGAAAAACTGAAGTCTCTGATGCTCTGGCCCAACCGAGATCCCAATGAAGAGTAAGCACCTATTTGCCAGTCATGTCAGTGAACCATCTGGAAGCACATTTTCTAGTTTTAGTCAAGCCTTCTGAGTTGATATTAAGTGAGGAGGAGATGAGCTTTCCTTCACAAAATCATGTACAAATTGCAAATCTGTGAGCAAAATGAATGCTTATTGTGTTTTAAGTCAAGAGTCACCAAACTTTTTCTGAAAAGGGCCAAAGAGCAAATGTTATAGGATTTGTTGACAATATGCAGTACAAGCTACATGCAGTCTAGAAATTCTAGCCTTTTACCCCCAACACTTTAAGAATGGCAAAACAGTGGTATTTCTTTATTATATTTTTGTGATACATTTAATTCTTGTCAATCACTATAAAAGTTCCTAGCAAAGGGGTCTCCAGATAATTCGTCTTGGAAAAATGTGGTCATCCCCTTTCTGACAATCCTTCTTGATCACTTCTAAGTCTGCTCTGACATGATCACTCTGGAAAACCTTTATCAAATGTTCATAGAACCTGAACCTGGACACTTGTACAGGAATCCCAAAATCTGAAATGTGAGTTCTGCAGGAAGACCAGAAACTCTGGAATGTTTCTGAGATGTTCAGCTGATTTTGATAAATGAGAAATAAATGTATTTCATCCAGCCTCTAGATGATGATACCTTTGTTTCTGCAGCATAACTTAATTTGTCCTGATAACATATTCAGTAATTCCAACATGTTACATCCATTAAGATTCTATTGATGCTACTGATGGTTCTATCAAATGTGTTTTCTATAGTTGTTCCCTCAGAATAGTAGACTACACTTAGGTAAGTTCATTGTAAATCTTCATTTTTCCCTTTCTCTAGTGATTTTTCCTTGGTAATATTTGGTTACCAAGTAAAACCAAGTATCACCTATACTGAGCTCTAATTTTGTTAATTTATGAAGGAATTGATGAAAGCAACATTATTTATGTATTAAATATTAGGCATTCCTTTCCAATCAGTTTTAAAAAACTTTACCTTATTTATCATTAATACATCAATTTTTCTTTTTCATTTTTAACTGTCAATAGTCTTCCACTTTTTTATCTATCTAAAATTCAGTAACATCAGTTCCCAAACCACTGTCATGTCTCTTGGTAAATATCCTCCAGCATCTTCCATTACTTTTCTTCCAGATGAATTTTAGAATATTCAAGTTAAAAATATGTTTTGAGGTTACAATTGTGTTCATTTTCTAAGGTAAATTGAAATTACTAAACATCTTTATATTTAGCTGAAGTATCCACATAAATAATTTGTCTCTACCAATTCTGCCACTTTATTTATTCCAATAAAATGTTACATTTCCCTTTACAAGGATCAAATACATTTCTTATTAAGTTCAGCCATGATTACTTTAGGTAATTTAGTTCAATTATGAGTGGAACTTCTTTCATAATTTTCTATTTAATTGTTAAAATTTTCATAATTTTCTAGTTAACAGTGATGATTTTTACTTGGTATTTCTATTTTGTTTTACTTCTTTATTAAATTCTTAATATTTAAATGAATGGTCATAGCATCTGCAATGCAAAACTGTAAACAAATAGAATGTATAGCACAGAGAACTGGATAATTAATGATAATATATTTATGTAGCAGAATAGTACAGCTAAAAAGGAAAAATAACTAGAGATCTACTCAGTCTCAAAGATCAAAGATATTGAACCAAAAGAGAAGATCTTGTATGATTATATTCATATGAATTTCAAAACTAGGCAAAACTAATAAGGATGACAGATGTCAAAATATTGCTTATATATTATAGGATTTTGACTCTGAAGGGATGAGAGAACTGGATTGATGCAAACATCCAAAATCATGTCTTTTTTTTTGGGATAATAGATATGTGAGATTATACATGTAAGCTATATTATTTAACCTATTTTGCTACATGTGGATTATGCTTCATTAAAGCAAACACACACAACTAATATAATGGGTGTTGACTGGAGAAAAGCATGTGGAGAACTTCTGGAGTGGTGAAAAAGAAATACATCTTTTCAAGTGGTATATTTGTGAGGGTCAAAAGAGGTGAGAATTCAACAAGCTGATGTGATTTATAATAAGAAATACATCCCCACATCCCCTACACACACACACACACACACACACACTCCTGGTTCCTGACACAGAGGTCTTGAAGCCCTTATAATTTTCTGGGTGATAAGAACAGAAAGAGCATCTTTCCTTCTATTATTTGGTATTCAACCTCAGTTCCTAATACAGGGCTCCTGAAATCTTTATAGTTTCACTTCTGATAATGGTGTCTTTTGTTCTGATGAGGTGACTATGGGTGGGTTCCTGGATGAGGACTGGTTAACAGAAAGACCAATTCATGATAGAAACTTGAAATTTTCAGCACATACCCTCAATCTCTTGAAAAAGGAGTTAGGCTGGACATGGAGTTAATGATCTTTAACGCCTATGTGATAAAGCTTCTATAAAAATTTCCAAAACTGTGAGGTTTGGAGTATTGCTGGGTTGGTAGAAATTGGGGGAAGGGTATGGAAGCTCCACACCCCTTCCCACATACCTTGCCCCATTCATCTATTCCATCTGGATAGTCCTAGCTTTTTATAATAAACTGGTAAACACAGGTAAAAGTTTCCCTGAATCTTGTGGACTACTTGAGAAAATTAATGGAACCCAAGGAGAGGGTCACTGGAATTCCCCATTGCTAATTCGTTGGTCAGAAGCACAAGTAATAACCACCTGTGTTTATAACCGGAAATCTGCTGAGTGTATGATGTGGGGGAGGAGATAACAGTCTTGTACGACTGTGCCCTTAACCTAAGGAATCTGACATTACTTTAGGAAGACAGTGTCAAAATTGAGCTAAATATAGGAGATTAAACTGGTGCTGCAGAATTACTTGGTGTAATTCTGATAACTAATAGTGAAATCTTTTGTGTGAATAGTAAAGGAAGACTCACAGAGAAGAAACACAGTGAAGAAGTGTTTTTTTTTCCCTGTACAGGACAAAGAAATAGATAAGTTGTTCTTTTCAACTGGGCACAAGTTTTGTGGACATTGAATATATTCAAGATCAACAGAAAAAATCTTAATGCTAACAACACTATGTTTTTACTAATTATTTTAAATGTTTTAACATGAAATAATAATTATTTCCTCTTTCATTCACATTTTTAATTCTCATTATCAGAAGTTTTAAAATACCATATTATGCTTCTGTTTATGAAGGAATATATTATCAAATGTCTTTTTACTGAAAACAGATAATTATGATATTAACAATACCTTTCTCCAGCAAAGGATACTGTAATCTAAAAAGCAAATGATCAACTGGGATAACACATGTGTACCAAATGATGTCATGGACATGGTACAGAGTTATAAGTCAGAAAGAAATAGACATTCTCTCCAACAGAATATGAGGAACTTAATTGAAATTCTAATCAATAAAAGTACAAATATATAATTAAAAGTTCACAACTGTTTAATCTAATTGGCATGATGAAATAAATTTAAATAATACAGTGTCTTAATTGTTAAACTGATAAGTTCACAGCTAAGAAGTTAACAGTTCAGACTCTGAAATCTGTTTCACTCCTCTTGACAATTAAGTTTCTTTATATATACTGTAGAATAATAGTGATAGCACATAGTGTTTCTGTAAGGATCAATTTGACTGATATTTCCAAATAAGTGACTCATGTGGCATATAATCTGTGCTCATAAATGTCAAGTATTGTTATCATTATGGCTCTTACTCTTTTTGGCAAAAATGAAAAAAATTGATAAAACTATATGTCCATAAAGTTAGGAAAACAGTGATGGTGAGAGTGAAAAATTATTGTTCTTTCTTGAGGACTAGTTTGAATATCAGAATTTTAAATGTGCATACCTTTAAATCCTTCAATTTAACTTGTACATACTATCTTTTCCCCCCAAAATAGACATCTGTACAAAAAAATGTATATGAACCTATATCCATTGTATCATTTTTCACTTTTATAATTTTTTTTTAAAATCAGAAACATTCTAAAACCCACCATTACCTCTCCATTCTTTCCAGCCATACTAGTTATTAAATATATCTTCCATGTTTTTGCCTCAAGGTCTTCTCTGATTTATCTTATTAAATTATAGTCATCCTCCTTCCCCACCAATTCCCTCAATGCTTCTTGTTCACCTATTTTAAAGTAATGGTCTCTATTTTGAATACTGATAACTATACCAAGTAAATCTCTAGGTTTTCACGTATTAGAGTATATGCCACTTCCTCTCACAGAAGCAGTTTATAAATATCAGGTAATTATAATCATGCTCAGCATATAGCAAAGACTAGGAGACTCGGTTATTCTGTGTCAGTATGCAGCATATGCTATGTCTTTTAATCCTTATTACTCTTGCAAATTATGTACTATTAAGTTCCCTCAACACACTGCCTAATACAAGGTAGATGCCCAATAAATTTGTGCTGAATAGATAATACTTAACAAAACTTATGTGAGCCGATAACTGAACCGTAATTTGTAATAAGGCAGAGTTGGATCGGAATCTGTTTTACTGTCAGTCACAACCATTTCACAGCACCAGGAAAAGCTCTCTCTAGCCGGCTGTACCACCAGGAACAAGGAAGGCTGTTTAGCTATAAGCATCCACATTCCCTTCTCCCCTTCCCCTACTACTCTCTGCTTCATTCCTCTTCTCTGTGAAGTAAAAAGCATTTATTATCTTTCATTATCTTCCTTCTTCCTCTGGGTTCTAAAATTGCCCTGCTCTCTTGTTTTATACAGCTGCCTTTGCTAATGTGACTTCATTGGGTGTTTTTTCTCCTTCTCTCTCCTCTAGATCAATAGTCTCTGTCCCCCTCACTTGATAATTCCACCAACTTTCATTTTCAAGTCTTTTAAAGCCCTGGGGGGAGAAAGCCATTTGAACCTCTTCCTTTTATAATGTTTTGTTTTCCTTCACAGCAGAGCAGTTTCCTTTACTGTGGTGGCAATTTTGTCCTTTCTGATGCCCTTGCTGCCAAAGTTTCTCCATCTGTAGAGGCTACAACAGCCCTCGGCCAGGTGGTAGGATGTTAAGAAAATTTAAAGATTATATTAGGCAACCGCCTGGTGAGTTTCTAATATGAACAGTGCCAATAACCTCTGCGGTTTCTATTACAGACTCTTGTGGGCATTTTATTTCAAAGAAAGTTCTATCTTTCTCTGGATCTTTTTTTCCATTATTTTGACTTATACGAAGGGGGTACCAATCCCAGGATGCCCTGACAGTGAAAAGGTGTAAGACTCATTTTCTTTGTTTCGTATGACAGAAGAAGAGGCACAGGGGACAAAACGAACACATAACATGGTAGATGATATCCTAGAGTAACACAGAATGGGGGCATGCAGCTTCCACTACTTTGATTATCTTGTGATTCCTGAAGTTTCTGTGAAATCAAATCTTATACCCTCCTGATCTCCCTCTCTTAGTCATAGGAAGGAAATTTTATAGCCAGGACAGAAACCCTTGTGAACATTGTATATCTAGTATTGCCCCCCTTAGTATATGATTCTTCTGTTGAAACACTTTTCAGAGGTACAATGTCTCCATTTTATAGATGGGAAGCCTGAGCCTCACTGGTTTTAAGTAATTTGCTTTAACACCTGGACCAGAATTATAATCCAGTATAAGTTAATACTGTATTCACAGCCTATTCTCTCCCATCCTTACTCTGCTCCCTCCGCTATTCACAGGTAGACAGAACTCTCTTTGTCAGTGAATCATTTCTTCCTGGCATAGAGATCAAGGAGTGTAACCACATTTGAAGCCCTTTGTCTCAGAAGCACCATTCAGGGACCCAGGTTTGACAGCTCCACAATATAAGCATCAATGTAGATTAGGGTCTGGGTCTGGGTCTTTTCTAGGGTTTGGAATCTGTAGTCAATGCTTGCTCAGCTAGGAGAAATTCTGTGCTGTGTTTCAGGACAGCAAGTAATTCACTGAGACCTCACCTATGCCTGTGCCAGGTAACTTGCCAAGGAGCACCACTCCTTTCCTCAATATCAGGGATGCTATTTTGCAGCAGGAGATACAGCTCATGTTTCTGGTCAGACTTATTCTTTTCTCTCTCTCTCCTGTAAGGCAGTCAAATAGGGACAGCCACAAATTTATAGTGTGAACAAGGAATTCAGGTTAAATTTTGTGAACCATTGAGATTTGGTTGTTGTTTTTTTCACTATAGAAATCTAAACACTATAATTACATGATGCTAGTCCTTCTCACTATCATCCAAATATGTTGATCCATTTACTGTTTATATTCCCTGTGCAACTCTTCCCTTTGATCCACACATTATTCTTTTTATTATTCAGATTTTGGGGCAAGTAGTCCCTCCTCATAGATACTCACTGCCAAGTTTACCAGATTCACCTCTACCTTCTCTCTGAATTCTGATACTATTTTCCAGTGATAGTTGATGCTCCTTGAAATTTTAGTATATATGCATTTATGAACTTGCTTATTAACTTTCTTCTTCTCCAGGTTGTATTATAATTCTGATATCAGCTCTGGTTAACTGTGTGACATTAGGCAAATTATTTAACATAGGACTTTCTCCCCTTGTTTATAAAATTGGAATAAGAATTTAACATATAACTCATGGAGCTGCTAGGATTAAATGAGTAAAAAAATATTTAAAGCACTTAGCTTTAAACATATGTATAATACATACTAAGCACTCAGTGCACTTGGTGTTATCATTAATACTGTTTACAATTGTGGGATCTCCATGGCAGTACAAGGGGTTAAGTCGCAGCACTATGAAGCTATCCACAGCCACTGTGGCATGAGTTGGATCCCTGGTCAGGAAGCTGACCCACATGGCACAGCAGATCTCTATTGTCTTACCTGCTGCTGCCCTCAACAGTGTATTTCAGTCTAACTGCTTGTTTTTTCTCCACTCTGTCTTGGGTGAATCCTCTCATCCCCCTGCACCTCTGCCCGGTACCCCAGTTCTTGTATGCATAAATAAATAAATCTTAAAAAAATAACTGTTCACCATTGGGTTCTTAGAAAACCACCTAGGATGAGGTACGAGCACAATAATTATTTGACAAATGATTAGTTAAATGACAGTCATGAAAATTTAGGACATGATTGTGATAAAAAATAACTTTATAGTTGAGAGCTGATGACCATCAACAAAAGTTTAAAAACAATGTAAAAAATGTGTAGCTTAATTCCTGGCATTTAACATTGATATTAATAATAATTATACTATTAATAACAACAACTATCAATTTATCTTTTATTTTGCACCTACCATATACTTTTTACCTATATTACTACACAGTTATAAGGTAGCTTTTATTTTAAGCAGGTGGTTTGGAAAGAAGTAACCTGGATTTAGTCAGTATTTCATAGCTTACTGGAGTAGGGTTTTGAGTCATGTTTCTTTGGCTATATTGGAGTGCTTATTAAATACTTGCTTCTTTCTTACCTCCTACTAGTACTAATTCCTGAGACCTGTTCCCATGTGTTCCCTCTGGCATCAGCCTCAAATTTCATGCTAATTGAATTTGAACTCTGTGGCAATCACTATGCTGTACTGAAGACTCAGGGAGAGACAACAGAAATCAAATCTGTTCCTGGCACTCAAGGAATAAAACAATAGGCAATTCCTAAGAGAACAGTAGGGGGAATGTGTTATTTCCATTATTTTCTCTTCTGATCATAACAACCACCTGTGCTTTCCAGGTAGCTGGAATCACAGATGAAAGAAACTTCCCCCAAAGTCACAGAGCTAAGGAAGTCAAGGAAGTAGTATTCAAACATTAGATAGTCCCAGTTGTCTCATTGACTGCTAAAAGACATGATGAGCACCCCCCTTTTGTCTGTCTTAATTGGTGAAGTTAGGACTGATGGCAAAGCTGGTAGGGGATATACACAGTAAGTGGCACATGACAAATGTATTTCCCAAGAATTAGAGATTATTGCATAGAATACGTCTGTAGCAATTATAGGATCAGCTGGTGCCTTTTTCCTTTCAATTACATAGTTCTCAGTAGCCTCATGTTTGGTTGTTGTTTTTTTTTTTTTTTTTTTTTTTATCTTAATAACGAATTGGGCAGTGAGGAATAGCTTGGAGCCTTTCTTTAATTGTTCCATTCCAGGTAGACCTTATCCCAAGTTCAAGATTATACATTCCAAGTATTTCTACATCCCTTTGCTCAATATCAGCTTCTTCCACCCACCCCTTCCTTGCTCTTCTCAACATGTGGTTTGTCAGGAGCACAGCATGGATGCAGGGCCATAAATCATAGCTAACTTGGTAGAATTAGCTCCCTCCAAATGTGGATATGTGGCAGGCTCCCCTCTGCTTTGAAGAGAAGCCACCTGAGAGTCATGTTGCTTCAGCATTATAAATCAGCACCAAGCATGTGACAGCATCTGACAGCAGGACAATTATTGTCCTGGAAATAAGAAATGCAAATTTCTCTTTCTCATTGCAAAGGCAACTAGCAGACTTATTCTATGATGTTGATCAATGACTTTAATCTATGCCCGCCCACAGTTTATATAATTCATGTACCACCTGTCACCCTTCTTCCTCTCAATTCAGGAACTGCAGTGGTATTTGATTTCACTAGGTGTCCAAGTGAGTCATTTAGGCCACCTTGAAAAGGTGGCTATTAAAATGGCAAGTTGGGAGAGCAATATTAATAATAGCTACTTTACCTATAAACTGAATCCTAGAGACTTCAACACTTTGGAGCTGTGTGACCTTGACAAGTTAGTTGGCCTCTCTGAGACAACTTCTTATATAATAAATTAAAAAAAATACTATTGGTAGCTAATTTTGAGTGTAACTGAAAAATTTCTCATCTTGTGTTTAACCCAGATAGTTAAGTAATAGTTAGGTAAAAAGAGATGAAAATGTGAATTGATACTTATGAATCAACCAAGTCACAAGGAAAAACATATGGATAAAGTTTTCTAGATTGTTTAGCTTTATTTTTTCATATGACAATTGGCAATCACACCTGGCTAAAAAAAAATGGATGATAATCATTACAGTGAAAACCAAGACTGGCATGGCCTGGATATCTGCTGTGTTTTGGTCACTGTTAGGATCATAACCACATGTAAATTACCTCTGTTATCCCCTATTTTTCCTCAATCCCAAAATAGTGTCTGTAAGCTTACTTTTAGAGGGATTGCTTTAACAGCATCATTGGTAGTCAAGATGTAAGATGTATCATTCAAATCTATAAATTATATGGGATTTATATGTGATTAATATTTTGATGCAGCAATTCCCAGTATTAGAGGAAGGCATATGATTGAAGAAATCCATCTTGGCTCCTGCTTATATGAAACCCAAATGCATCTGACACTTAAGTATAAATGGAAGGCTAAAGACCATAAATGCCCAAATGTGCGGAGGGGAAACAGATCAGCCTCTGAGTGGGAGCAAAGCTATAATTGCTGGCTCACTACTTCATCTTCTCTGTTGACTCCTCAGTTGCTTGTTAAGGAGTGTGGGTTATCCTGATTACAGAACGACCCTGAAACTGTGCTCATTCAGGAATGCCCCGTTCTCTATCCATGGACATCAGAAAGTTAGTGAAATTTCTGATAACCAGTATGGTTTTTCTTCAAGATATTAGCCCAGAACCCAAACAGGTATTACAACAAGCAAGATCCTTGAAGCACTTAAGCTTCAGTCACAGCTTGTTTCAAGGAAGCCGATAAAATCACATAAAACCTTACCTAGCCATAAGACCAGAAATATAACAATTCTACTAGTGACTGATGGGCAAAGAGAATTTAGCATATGGAGTAGTCTGATCAAAGCTTTGAACTTTGTATGAAAGAGTTTTGTGAATAGACAGGTCATCTATGAACACTTCCTTCACAGTCAACTGGCCAGCCACGAAAATCAGAGCCATAAATTGTGTGCATACTCATGAGAGAAGAGGTAAAATAATAATCAGAGACTTTCCTTGAATCTTTGAGATTAACAAGAAAATAATGCCACTGTTATGGCCTAAATATCCCTTCATTTGCTCTTTTCCTCTCCCTTCAAACGGAAGTCATGAGTACACAGCCAGACAGAAGCCACATACAATTCAAGAGATGAGGCATTAGAATAAAATCCATCCATCCTGTCCTTCTCCTTATCTGACAATAAACTTCTTGCTTTTCTGCCTAAAGGGGGAAAAAACAGAATGAAGTCCATCTTGTCAACATCTTGACTCTGGATTTCACAACCTACAAAACTGCAAAAAACAAATTTCTGTTGTTTACAGCTCCAATCTATATTGTATTGTTTTGGGAATTCAAGCTCAGTGATCATTAAGACTGTGTCTAAAAACTTCATTTTCAGTTACTGCTCTTGATAAACTAATTTTAAGTTTTATTTGACAGTGGCATAGAGCAGGCTAACAGAGAATGTAGTTGGCATTTAGCAAAAATGTTCTGATTATTACAAGATATATTACTTCAAAGATTTAATCCAAGAAATGGTCTCTGGCAGGAGGTTTGAAAGATGTGATATGGTGAGAACTGAAAACAGCCATGACTGCTATAATCACCAGCTTGGTTGCTTGGTTGCCTGCATAGCCTCCTACTTACTAATTCCTTGCTGCTCTGTTCAATGAGTTCGCCTGGAAATCTCAGTCATGTTGCTCAGTAGCTAGTTATATGAACAAAATGTGTAGGGAGCTCTTGGAGAAAGGACTAGGAAAATGGTGTCAGAATTTACTCATACACTCAAGCTGGAAATTACAGTTATTTTCATCCAGACAGACATCCAGCCACCAGTGTCGTCTGATTCTTGAATAACAAAAAGGAAAACCCTCAAATCCTTTCACATCTCTCCCTTTCACTATCATCAGGGTAAGGAGTATCTCAACATCTTTTACTATGAGATTATTTCAACAGTTCCTGCTTGCAAGTTCAATTCTCATTTTCCTCTTCAAAACCATCTTAAGGTTTTCCTACAATACCAACAATATTTTGGTTTCACAGCTCTGATTATTTCACAAAAACAGCTATGGCTTCCTATCCCTTGAAGATATGATGGCCCTGATTCATTGCTCCAACTTTGTCTCCAGTCACTTTCCACTCTAAACCCTGCATAAGTACTGTCATTATATTATGTATCTTTCCCTGATTAAGTCTGTTATATTCTCACCTGAAGAAGCGGCCTTCCTAAATATTTTCCTGTCCTAGGAAAGCAGTTGCCCATTGTGATAAGTAGGATGACACATTTAAAGAGCTCCACATATTATTCCCTGTAATGTGTAATATGCTGTTTCACGGTGAGGGAGACTTAAGATTTCAGAGGAATTAAAGTTGCTAAGCAGCTTCCCTTAAGATCATTCTAGACTATGCTGTAGGCCCAATGTAATCATATGGGTATCTTAAATTTGGAAAAAGGAGACAGAAGATTTAGTGATACAATGTGAGAAATACTCGCTTGGCCACTGTGGTATTGAAAGTGGAAGGGGTTATGAGCCAAGGAATGTAAACAGCTTCTAGAAACTGAACAAAGTGAGAAAATAGATTCCCTCTCAAAGTCTCCATAAAGAATCCAGTCCTGCTGACACCTTGGTATTACTCCTAAGACATTAATTTTGAACCTCTGACTTCCAGAATTGTAAGATAATAAATTTATATTGTTTCATGCCAGAAAGTACATAGTAATTTTTATATCAGTGATAGGAAAGTAATATACTTATGTTATTCATTATTTTATTCATACTGAACAGCATTTAAGTTCATAAACTTGATAAATGCTACAATGGAAACAGAAGAAATGGAAGATACACTCACCACAATAACAGACTCAGAGTGGACATTACTGAATGTGAGGGGTTACTATGATGGTGCCGGATGGGTCATGAACACCCTTAGCACATCTCACAGTCAACCATATCTGATAACAACCTTAATGCATAGAAAATCCAAAGGCATGAATGTGGAATGAAGTATACCAAAAGGAACAATGGGATGAAAAACAGTGAGGAAAATAATGTGTAAACAATATGTCAGTGTTCATAGTGTCCCTGGTGACTGGAATGCTGAGGTGTTTGTTTTGTCCAAACTGTTTGGGAATGAACATATAGGCTGTTCCATTTCTACTTCGAGGTTTTTGTTGCATTTTTTGGCAGAAGAGCCTCTTGAGATGATAAAAATTCTGGAAGGTAAACTAAGGATTTATAACTATTGTTCCCCCTTTGTAGATTAAGAGAGTGGTCAGACATTTAGAGATTAATTTCTGGTCTTGTCTCATAAGTCACTTTTCCTAATACGAGATCCCATTCCATCCTATCATGTTTCTTTATAAGTAGATTGTTAGATATTTAAACAAGGGATTGTTAGATGTTGCCTCATAAAAATGGTAACCCCCATAAAATTAAGCAGCAGGGCAGATGTTGTTTGCTAGAGACTAAACCAAATCTTTCTGTGAGTGCCAATTTGCTGTCTCAGCATTGCTTCTGATACACAGTCCATTGGCCTGCCCCAGGCACTTAGAAATCTTCCATATGGCACAAAAGTCCACAGAGCCCTAAGA
Organism: Galemys pyrenaicus; assembly: GCA_019455555.1. NCBI lineage: Eukaryota > Metazoa > Chordata > Mammalia > Eulipotyphla > Talpidae > Galemys > Galemys pyrenaicus. The sequence continues at coordinate 291,211 of JAGFMF010011554.1, forward strand.
GGGATAGCCATGTGATTCCACTGAATTTACTTTAATACCTAAGCTAGGCACCACGAGGACAAAGGTCTAGTTTTGGTCAGGATGAGCTGAGATCTGCCCACAGAGTTTGCCTGATGTCCAAATTCAGACAGTGTCTTGCAAGCAAATGCATTCCTCAGTAAAGCAGAGTAATTACAGAAATTGCAGTTTTGATATATTATTAATGAATGAGATCACATGAGTTACTGAAGGGTGTCCATGAGTACATGCATATTTATGCATATGTATTTTGGACTTAACTTGTGTCTCAGTACCGCAGGGGCACTGTCAGTATCTGGCAGCTTAATAACAAGCAAAATGAAATCCTTCCCTTTAATAATTATATCAAGTTAAGTTATGCATCAGAAAAGAATCTTGTAAATTATCTCAACTACTAGTTTTTTCTTATGGGAGACTGAAGTCTCAGGGCTCTGGTGGAATCTAACTGGGGCCACAGAACTACTGCCTACAGGAGCCTGGGACTCCACCATGTCTGCTGGACTAGACTTCTGTGCTCTGTTGTGTTCTGGGGATAATCAAACACGTAAAAAGCCTGAGTTCTTTGCCTATTTATATTTCCCCTTCCCTGCTGTTTTTGTTTCTCTTTCATTCTTTGTTACTCTCCAATTTGTACTCAATAATTTTCTTATTACTTGTCTACTTTATGTACTTTCCCCTTATTCTCCTGTCAGAAAGGAAAAGACAGTTCTTCATAGGGTGTGTTCAATATGGACGTGTTTTTTGTTTGCTTGTGTGTTTCTGTTTCCAATGCTTGTGAAAGATTAAACTCAGGAAGGTTAAGCGTTTTCTCCACTGTCACACAGCTATCCAGACACACCCTGGCTCTGAAACTCAGCTTCATTCACTTTGAATCTCATAGTTCTGTCCTAATTTTCTGTAACCCAACCACAATTTTTTCTATTATAACTAACACTTGTGGACCATAATCTTTACTATACTAGTGGTGTCATGACAGGAAATTTCCCTCAAATTCTATATAAGCTCATAAAAACATTTTAGTTCTTCCTTCTCTGTACTTCTTAGAAATTTAAAAGAATATTTCATACAAATTCCATCAGTGGGGTCTTGTGGCAACTAGTTTCAGTTTTTATCAAAGGTGTCTCTAAAGCAGTACTTTTGGTGATGTCTCAAATAAATATTACCCTAATTAGGAAAACGTAAAAATTTTTTCAACAACTATTGACTCATTAATGAATATCACATCATTAGCACATCCTTCTCAATTCATACACACTTTGAAAATCTTAGTCACATACTTCCTTCATATCTTGACTTCAAGGATTATCAATCACTACCTTGATTAGCCTAGATTACACAAAATGTCTTTAAGGAGAAAAAAATCAGTTAAAATTTTTTCTCAGCTAGCAGTTCAGGTAAATGTAACATACTTTACTGTGTGTATCTAACTTTCCTGACCTCATCTCCTTTACCATTACCTCGTCTCATATACCATTACTTCGTCTCCTATACCATTAGCATGACTACCCCAACACCATGGGACTCTGGATATGCCTGGGAAACTTGTAAGGTTAACAGATTTTCTCTTTGCTTGAGGGTGCAATGGATCTTTAAACTGGATAGTTAAAGATTAAATGAGTTTAAGCTGAAGGCCAACAACAAAGGCTAAGACTACTATACTGGAATCAGATTTACTTTTCCTACCCACAGACCCTTCTAAAGGGAATTGCCCTCTATTATGTGATCCATGGTCTCCACACTTTGCAGATATTTGAACCAAAGATGAGCACTTTTATGAGGGCCCTAGATAATAGGCCTAACAGAGATCATGACTTGACATGAGAAAGTAAACGTGGTAAATCATAGTTTTCTTCTAAATACTGAAAGGATAAATGCTGTAAGAATCAATTCATAGTTATAGGGAAAAATAGTGACAGTTTTCTTCCTTTCATATATATATGTTTATTTTAAAGACATGACCCTCAGAAATACCTCAAAATGAAAGAACAGTCCTTCTACTACTATTCCCCAAAATAATTGCCCCCCCTTGAAGCCCTTTCCTGCATATTTCTGAACCACTAATGACAACGATCTTATCTAAAGTTTTTAATACAGCTATCTACAAATACATTCAAAAGCCTTGTAGAATAATGATCAAAGGCAAATTATATTTTTCAACAAATTTATCAGACTATTTGTAATTTTCTTTTTTCTAGAATTTCACTGTACTTTTTTACTAAGGGCCCAGTTCTTCTGAAGGCTGTACTTTCTCTGTAGCAAACATTTTTCATTTTCATGGTCTAATATTTCCTTTGATATCATTTTTTTTATTTATACAAATAACATGACTGAGGGACTATGAAATAAACAGAACGTATGATTTTTCAGTAAACACCAGTTTCAATCCACATGTTTGCTTAAAATCAACAACCCATCTTGGGAAAAAACATAGATGACCTATTCCTTACAGCAGAAGATTGAAACTAAAACATGTCCCTATAAATTGAGAAAGTTTTGACCATCTGTGACACTGGGAGTACACAACAGTGTGTTGCTCATGGAAGATGTTTCTGAAGTGATAGTGTAATGTCGCCTACCTTATCTAGGGCCCCAAGGATGAAGGATATTTTGAATGTGGTCAGTGGTCATCATTGTGGTCAATATTTGTAAGGCCGTCAGGACTATTTGGCTCAAAATACCAGTCAAAACCTTCCTGCTATTATTGAAACTGAGTCCAGTCGTGTGAATGTTCGCTGAGCATTTCACCTAGTGAATATACTACATTTGATTTTAGTAGAAATTCAATATTTTGTTCTTTTAAAATATATCTATTCAGGGGCCTCCCTGGTGGCGAAAGGGGTTAAGTCTCAATAAGCAATCTCCAGCCACTAAGGCATGACTTCGATCCCCAATCAGGGAGCTGACCCACATGGCACAGCAGACCTCTCCTGTCTCACCTGCTGCTCCCCTCAGAACTGTATTTCAGTAGATCCACCTTCCACCTGTTCTGCTCCCCATTCTGTCTCTGGAGAATCCTCTTAACATCTACACCTCTGGCCTACACCCCAGTTCTTATATGTATAAATAAATTAGATCTTTAAAAAAATATATAGTCACTGCAACTATAAAAGTAATCTATAGTGATTATGAAAACATAAACCACAGGATAACACAAGACAAAGAAGATTAAAAATGTTCTATTGCCACACATCATAGAGCATTTTCATTATAAAGGTCTACAGCTACTGATAGCCACCATTTTGATGAGAAATATCTATCACTGGATATAGCTTCTCCCTTTATTTTCTTTGTTTATTGAGGTCTTTTTCACTTTCTAGTAGTGCAATAGACCCTTACCATAAGCTATAAGTTGTTATTTATTAATTTTAACTTAGGCATCTTGGTCTTTCATTTTTTCCCTTAACCTCTTTAGTCCCCATTTGTTTATATAAGGATGAATTTTCTTTTAATGCATTTTTTGTAAGGAAATATACTTAAGTATCTATTGCAGGAAAGTATGAGCTTTAGATTCCCTCTTGGTGATGGGATAAGTATGGTTGTGCCACTTGAGTTTGTTAGACTGGGTTCCTAAGAGAACAAACAGGATTGGGATCAAGGAAAGGATAAGAAGAGCACAAAGGACTATGGTGATGGAGCATGGGTGAATTGGTGGTGGAAATTCTATGGAGACTACACCTAGAAAAGAAAGCAGACATTGTAAGAAAAATAAATAAAGTATTCTAAAAAATAAATAAGCATATACATTCAGCAAGTTACCTAACAACTTATTACTTCTATTTGTGCATTAGTAGTGGAGATTAATAATAGCACTGAATATTTTCAAACCAACATCAAAAATCTAGCAAGGTCCTAGCACAGTATCTGGTACACAAGAGATACTTAATAAGCATTGCTCCAGTCTCTCTTCTTCTTGCTACTGCTTTAAAATCTATTGAGGTCTGGAGGTGAGGAGAGGTGGTATGTTTGAAGTCATTTTTTCCTTAGATTTCTTCTAGTTCAATATGTGTCTGTCTCCCATTTCCTACCTAAGAGTTTGTAACCCCAGGTTAGCAATCCTGAACGTGTTGCTATGACTACCACTATCCTGTGACTTCAGGTAGTGGTAAAGCAGCAGGAGGCAGAGTCTGTGCTTTCATGCATATATCCTCACAACCACAGAGAGAAGGGGCAGCCTTGTGAGGACACCTGGGCATGAAATTCCCGGCCTTGGTTGGGTGAGGGCGGAAATCACACTAGTGATAGATGGTCCCTGTGCATCAGGTGCACCCCCACAATATGCTCTTACAGTATCAGGCCCTTCCAAGTGAGCAACGGCCACATTTGGGACAGTCTAAACACAAACTTGTTTTTCTGTGTGTTTTTTATCTCTTTTTAAATCTCTTCTCACTTTCAACAGAAATCCTTTCTTTTTTCCCTTGGAAACATGTTCTCTTTTATTTTTACACTGGGAGAAAAAGAGAAAAACCCTTTTTCCTTTAATTAAAGTTGCTGACTGAATCAATTCCATTTCTAGGAGGCAGCAACATTCAGACATGTTCTCTCAAACCATACCATATGATGTGTGGTATTGATTCTTCCTCTTTTTATTCACTTTTAAAGTGTTACTAACCCATAGATCAGTTTTGAAAGGCATCAAGTTGGATAAAAAACCTGGGAAAGTTATCATAACAGTAGTAGTAAAGACTGCTTTGGTAAACACACACACACATACACACATACATACATACACACACCACATCACAGAGGACTTTGAGACTTTTGGAAACCTACTTTTGGAAGTGAACTCTCAAGTTTTCAGGACCCAGAAATCTTGTTTGCTACTATTATACATATAAAGGCCACATTTTAAAGCATTCTAATTACATAATCATTCTGGCTTGAGTTTATCATCATATCACTATACACACAAAAAGTGTTAATGCAACTCAAGATGAACAATTTCTGTAAGAGATACATTTATTATATGATTGGGTAGTTACCTTTTTTTATCACATTTGTATAAATAGCAATTAGCTATATCATTCATTTGTTTTTTTGAACTTCACTAAGCTTTAAATTTAAACTAAATAAACTTTATATAAAATAATATAAAACCAAGTATATCTTATCGCTAACAAACGTCAAACTATTTTGCCTGGAGCAAACATTTTTAATTTTTTGAAATTTATCCATTTTCTCTATACAGACATGTAAGAAAGTAGGTTAGCTCTATGTATGGGAAGATAAAGATACCTGGCTGAGGCTATACAAGTGTCTGTCAATCTTGTATAAGAACTCAGAGCTTCATAAAAACTGTTCATTTTAATATTGTTTTACTCCAAATAGCTCTTCTATGACATTCAAGTGATTTAGCCTAATTTTAGTATTTTATGGTTTCAGTTAGATCACATTTCTCCCCTTTCTGTCAGCACACACACACACACCCCAAAATGTATGTCCAGATATCTTTAGAATCAGCATTCTAACCTAGGATCACACCAGTCTACAGTTTGAACAGAACTGATTTATGAATCAAGTCAAAAATCCTCAACCTGACAAACCAAACAGAAAAACAACAAAAAATGCATGAATTACCTAGCTAAGCATTACTCTAGTCATTTAACATAGTTAGCTCATTTTATCTTCCCAGGTATTTTATAGGCTACTTTACATTTCCTCATTTCACAGAGATGATACTTTACCAAGGTTACAGAGTTAGTGTCTGAGTCACTCTCTGAGACTGGAATGACCTAATTGCAAAGTCAGCCCTGTTTTATCCCATATAGTTGTCTTTTAAAGATATAGATATATTATGCTCAGTTCAGAGCTTTACACTTGTGTAAAAGTATACCTAGCATTAAAAGCTATTTGTCACCACTGACCAAGACTGTGTCTGAATTTTTTCTGAGTCAGGACAGTATTCATCAGCACAACCTATTTTCAGGGTTCCTGGTCTTTGAAAAATATATATCTAGTGAAGTAGAGGAAAGAACTGATATTGCATGTGGCCATTTCATGTCTAATGCATAGTACTATATCCCTCAGCTCCTAGGAAATGAATTTCTTTTTCTCACTTATTTGAAGGTTCAGTCACTATTTGCCCAACAGAGAAAAAGTACATTTTCCAATCTGATTCTCACCTTCACCATCATGCTGTAAGGAGGCAAGAGGGTATGATGAAAACAAAATGGCCTTTAGACCATGAATAACCTGAGTATGAATCCTGGATACCTACAGTAACATGATCCAATTCTGCTCACTAAAGAAAGTGAGCAAGGTTCTCCTGGCAAGGGCTGAAGTCACATGTAGGATGTGAGGTTTCTTCAAACCGGGACCACGTTCTCTCAGTGCACACGAGCAACTATCATGTGGGAGACACCACCCACAAATTTACTTTACCTATATTTTTGCCTCCTTTTTCATTTTCATCTCTATTTACAACCAGTAATATGAGGATTTAATGAAATAACCTATTTAAAACTTCCATACATATCATAGTATATAGGGCATATAGTAGAAGCTCAACAAAATTAGTTCCTTGTCCCATTTCCTTTCTTTTCTGAAAGAGAAGACAATCTACTTCTCTCTTTTTGGTACAAGCTACTTATATCATATTGGCTAATCTAACTTCCACAAATAATAGCTCTTTGCAAATTATTGGGAAGAACAGTCTTTACTCAGCAAAATGGCACTTTAATGTTATTTCCTTAGGGGTTTAATTATTTGATAAACTTACAGATATTCACCATGAATGAAGGGGAATAAATTCAGAGAATGATAAGTCAAGAACTTGGGCTCTCAAAAAGCTCCCTTCCTAGCAAAAGAGAGAGTGAAACAAGAGGGTGTTATGAATGTGGGCTCAGGGATTCTATAACTTACTTGGGGCTCTAGATAGAATTTTTGGGGTCATGTGGATTGCTGATGATGGAAAAGAACTCTTCACAAGATTTAAAATCCTGTAGCTCTTCTTTCCTTCAAATGAAATAGAGCCTCCATCCAGAACAGAGGACCAAATCTCCACCACAGAGAAGCCCATTACCAATCACGCTGACATCCAGAGCTTGCAATCAAGAGAAACAGTTCAGAAACTGGCTGATTAAAACTATTAATTCCTAGTGAACTGTATTTCAGTATTGAACTGTGAGCCTGAGCCTTAGGAAATCTGTATAAAATGAGAGTTCAGAAAATCTTCATCTACACGCTTAAGCTGCATTGACATGGCCTGGAGGGCCAAAGAAATTAAACAAATCCTTGAACTGTTTGAGAAATCAACATTACCTGATTCAATGGGCCAAATGTGGGACTGGGTGGTCCTGATGATCCACAGTAACTGTCTGATGAAATGATCCTTTGGATAGACTTCTGCAGCTCTCAGAAGAAAGATTTTCCACGTGGAGACATTCTGCTGCTAGAGATATCTAAACAATACCTTCACTCAGGAATCTCTGCTGAAAACATGAGGCATCTTGGTTAGTTTTCTTTGATCTCTGTTTAGAGAAAACAAATATGGGGAAGCAGGTAAGGGAGCCAACATCTGCGAAGGCCACCTTTGAAGACAGTCACATCAACAGTGCAAGGTAGCCTAACCCTGTCTTACAGGTACAAAGATCAGGACCCAAGGTTACTTGGTAGAAAATGAGACGGGACTCAGACTCATGAATTTCTGGTAGAAGAAACTCATACCATTTTCCATTCTAATGCTCTAGACTTCTCAAAAGGACAGAAGCTGGCCTTTCCTCTCTGCTCCTCTTACCTTCCCTTCTCATTTTATTCTCTCTTATTTCCTCTCCCTCTGTTTCTTAACATTCTCCACTCAGTCTCATAAGTGAGTGGTTATAGAGGTCACACTTGTTCACACTGGTACCTGCTTCTCACTGTCCATATTTTTCAATACAGCTAAATTCCTATCTGGGGAGACAAAGCCCTCAATGAAAGTCAGTAGATAACACTGTACCTGACCGTCAAATTATACAGATCATTAACTTTCTTCTATTCTTCTTTTTATTTTTTATATATTTCTGGAGTTATTTATCACTTAAGATATCAGTTTGTCAAATGAGACTCAGTCATTGTTCCCAAAACATACAAAGTAGTTAAGAAACCACATGCTCTCAAGCAGTATAAAACTGTCACATAAAAATTAACTCTTTTCCCCAAATTTATTCTATAGAACATTTCTGTCTTATTCATACTTTTTTTTAGTCATGATTCATTTATAGGTGCTTATAAGCATTGTGACTGCCTTTCATTTGCCAATAATGTTCAGGAGAATATTTTATTGCAATGACATGAAATACAAGGTTAGTACAAGTCATGAGGTCACATGTGCCATTTACTGTCCACCATAAAGAACTATGATTAAGATTTTAAGTAAATAGGCTGTCAGAAAGGAATGCACATTGCTTTTAAAGGCACAACTTCAGTTTTATTGAAGAGTCTGAATAGCTGCAATCCCCGTTAACAACATCATTTGTTTTGGAGACTAGCAGTTTTTAAAACAGCTGTTGGAGCACAAATGTAGGTCACTGTAGGGAAATTATGCTGGGGAATTTGCTCCATGGTAATACAGAGCTAGACCATGTTGGAGGTCACCACAAACATACTAACACCACTGTTACTCTTCATACCTCCCTGGAGTCTTTAAGCAGCTGCATCCAACCTTGTAAACCACTGTACACATATAAAATAAAACCTATCCATCAGCCTGCCTTTGAAGTGTTCACCTTGTGCAGTCTTCAAGTCTGGATCTATTTGATGATGATTCTCCTCACCAACATTTTTTTATTCTTGCCTGTCCTCACCTGAATCTGGACAGACCAGGACTGGGTTCTCCAGAATTATTTAGCAGGGAGCTTTACACAGTTCATAGTCTATGAACACAGTTCATAGTTCAGGACATCCAGCAGGTGTACTGTCATTCTTATCATGGGTTAACAGACCAGGATGCAGGAAATCAGAATATAAGTAGCAAGTAGAAAAGTGTTCCACTTATCTAGCCGGGAGTAACAAACCACTTCAAAACTTAGTGGTTGACAATAATTGTCACATTAATTTGATCACTAATCTTCACTTTGGCAGAGGTGGAAAGGAGGGGGCAATTAATGTCTGGCTCACTAATATTTAGCCACTTGAAGCTACTGGTATTAACCACACAGGTCAGTGTGAACCTCTAAGCAGGGTAGAGATGGGCAGAAAATGAAACTGAAACCAAGTGACCAATATCCCTCAAACACATTAGTACAGATTATGACAGGTAAGGGAAAAAGAGAAAATATTAGCTTCATAAGCAGATGAGTAAGTATGGGACCATCTTATGAAAAGCATCTAGCAGAGCCTGTGGTAGGGAAAGATTCATGAAGGCTCTTTGGGCAGCCAGCAATAGAGGGAGAAATCCCCTGCTGGAGTCCACCTCCATGTGATATTTCTATGCTTAGAATTTGAAGTCTCTATTGCCTGCTTTCCCTGGAGTATTAGATATGTTGTGATACTCTGCCTTAGGCTGGAGGATGGTAAGGGAAATATTTATTCTTTAACATGTACCATAGCATCATGAGGATGTCTTTCATTGGTAAACCATGCATCTGGCTAAAGTGTTAACCTTTGTTTTAATATTTTAGTCTCCTTTAGTTTTGTTGATACTCTCAAACACTGTTAAATTCTCGAACACAAATTTTCCAAGACTCCTATAACACCTATGGCAACAGAAAACTTCCTGAGGCTCTCTAAGATCCTATGTAGTATACACAGCAACACTGCTGTTTTTTCGTAAGAGTGTTGTTTTTATTTCTCATATTTGTTTAGCTTAGCCCACATGCTGCTCTTGAATCTTCTCTGTAACTGTATTGAAGCTTCTCTATAACTGTATTGTCTTTATGTCCTGTAGGAAAGGAAGGCTGAAATCTTTTGGAATTGGAGCATCCTAGTTATACTGGAGCTTCCAGTATAACCTCTTTTCTGACTCCACTTGGGGTAGCCCATTGCACAATGAAATCTAGTTAGTCTTAAAAACCATGTATCTACATAAATTCTTTGACTAAGTCACAAGTATTTTCCATTTCCTTAAGAAACTAGTTACTTGATTAGCAAATGTAAAAAGAGAATGAGGTGTTCTCTATTGTCCATTGTAACATCCCTTCTCTGATGTAATTAAAAACAATGGAAGGGCATTAAGACAAATTTAAAAATTTAAATGGAGAATGAAATTTGGGAAGTAAAGTTACAGAGAATTTAGAATTTTCTAAATCTAGAAAATTTCCAACTAGCATCTTGCCACTTATGGGTATGTCCATACTGTATATTTCTTATTCAACTAAGAATGATCAATCTTATTAGGTTCTATAAAATTTTCAAATCAAAAGGGAAAACATGATCATTCAAATAATATAACTGGGGACACCACAATTCCATCACTTGCTGTTTATCTATCCTTATAAAAATTACAAATTACCTTATAATTATGAACTTCAATATTGGCAGCTATAAAATGAATAACTACTTCATAAGGCATTTTCTAAAAGTCAGGTAAACAATGAAGCTGAAGCACAAAGTCTAATACCTTGCCTTTAAAGTCCTGGTATTCATTATATATTTAATTGATTCATTAATTCCTCTGAATCATGACACCTATTTAGCATGACTATCAGAAGTCAACTGCAACATTCATCTGTGATCCTTGTAGGCTGGTCAGAATTGGAACTCACATTCATTTGTTTAAGCACCTGATTCTCCTCTATACTCTGCCCAAGTGTCAAAGAAAAATTATGAGCCTATCACACAAAAAATTATTAGAATTAAGCCATGTATTAAATAGAGTATTATACACTATATATTTATTTATTTAATTGATTTGTCCTAACTGCAGTCTATATGCAATAGACACTAAAATGTGTGGGTCACAAAAGTAGATGATTGGATCAAGAAGATGTGGTACATATACACAATGGAATATTATTCAGCAATAAAAAATGAGACACTAGGGACATTTATGGAAACATGGATGGAACTGGAAGGAATTATATTCAGTGAAACAAGTCAGAAGGCAAGAGAAAAATATCTGATGGCTTCACTCTTAGGAGGAATATGAAAGAGCAATAACAACAACAAAACAAAGAAAAATAAACTCAAGGAATTGGGCAGTTATAAGCAAATGCAACAAAAAGCAAGACCAAATAACCAAGATAAACCAAAGAGATCATTGAGGGGGGAGGTGAAGGAGGGGAGGGCAAAGACGGGGATGAGGGCAGAAAGAGCACAAGGGACTGAGGTGATGGTGCACGGGTGGAATGGTGGTGGGTACTCCCTGGGGAATACAAACGATGTCAAATATAATTAATTAATTAAATAAAAAATAAAATAAAATGTGTGGGCCAAAAGTACAATGGAATGAACCAAAAAGGTGAGTGTGGAAAACAGTTAACAGTAGCCAATACAAAAGGCACAATAAATTCAAGAGGTAGCTGAACTAGTACGTGTAATTAAGATATTCAAATGTCCAATAAACGTTTGTAAAGATTCTCGTTAGTCGTCAAAGATGAACAAAAAAAATCCAATATAAAATGCCAGAACTGACAAATTTAAGACTAATAATAACGTGTTTTTGAGAACTAACAAACAATGGAAACTTTCTGGAGTTTTCTGTTGGTAATGTAGGCATAACCACTTAGAAATACTGGCAATATGTACTAAAGGTCATTTTACAGCAGAGATTAGATGGAGAGAGAGAGGAGGACAATGTTATACACACACACATCAAATTCCACTGCTTAGTATATTTCTGATATAAGTCTACATATACTCATAGAAAGATGTGTGACATTTGTGGTAACATTGTTTATAACAGTCTCACAATATTCACAATAAAAGTGACCATCTACTTTGAATAAATGGATATATTGTATCACATCTGTACTATGCAGTATTATACAAAATTGAAATCTAGTAAACTTCATAGAAAAATATACAAATAACATGGATAATTTTGAGAAAAAGAAGCCAAATATAAAAGAACATATATTGCATAAAACTCAGTAACACAAAACTATTCAGTAGTGTTAGAAGTCAAAATAGCGATTATCTTTGGAGGGAAAGTGATTGAGATAAGCACAGTGCATGCTGTATTTATGAAAATTAACCTAGGTGACTTGAATTTGTATACAATGTTGGCCTTTCACTTTCATAATAAATCCAAAACTAAAATATTTTTAAAGGAAAAAATTCTCTAGCTGTACAATAATACTTCTTGAATTTTTCTACATGTATATTTTGAAAAATGTGACAACACTTAAACTTCCTCCCTCCCTCCTAGATCAGAGTAAAGATTCAGGCACCCTCAATCCCATGTATAGTTAGCCACATAACCCAGACTGCCAATCAGAAGTTTATCTCTCAGTAGTGACAATTAGAGCTGAATGAGAGGAGTCTTAGATCTTTGTTTGGATAATACTAAGGGGGAAAGGATACTTTTCTTTTTTAATTATGTAGAATTGTAAGTAGAAAAATGAAGTCTAAAGGAAAAACAAAGAAATAGCAAAGATACATAAAAATTATCAACTCTCATTTCCAATACTGCATTCTTTCCCATGGGTTTCAAAAGACAATCTTCTTGTAACAGGGTGGTCCCCAGAAAAGGGGGAAGTTCCAGAATCCCAGTTCCACCCTAAGTGGATGGAGCTAAGCAGGGAAAGAAAATTCTGCAAAGAGAAGGACAGAAGAAAAAAAAAAAAAAAAGAAAGCAGAATAAAGAGCAGCAAGGAGACCTGGAGGAAGCACGTAAAGCAAAGGAACATGTGAAAAAATTGCATACTTTTTGGTCTTAAACTGGTTAAAAAAAATGTGGGTAAGAAACCCGTGGGGAAGTTAACAATAACAACTTTCATCTTAATTTTAATTTTGCTCTTTTCCTCCCGGATTTGTCTAACTCTTTCTAACCCTTTTCTATGGGTCTCTACTAAAAGATAAAAATCCTTTAAACGTGTGGCAAGCTTTTGGGCCTTGCTTTGGGCCAATCCTATTTAACTAAATTTTACCCTCAAAAAAATGAATAACTTTGGATAGTTAACTTAGTAACTATGTTCTTTGTCCTTTCTGTACTGTACCCTAATTGTATTAAAGATCCTTTCCATTTAAAGTTTTATATGTTTGTCTTAATGCAGCAAATGGTAGAAGACATTCAGAGAGAGCAAGTTTAAGAGTTCTGGGGTGCTCCTCTCCCTGGCCTGTAACACTCTCTCTTCACAAGCACTACACCCATTTACGCTGATTGATGAGATGTAAGATCTTTTAACTTGCTACAAAAAAGTTATAATATATAAATTATCACAACAATAAAAAAGTAAATGGGTAGGTATTTCATCTTGGCATGAATACTGTTTATGCTCACTCAAATTATCTGCCATTTAAATTTAAAGCTTATCTATCTTTAAGTAGATTTATTTTCTCTCTGCTCTCAAAGATCTCTTTTACCTCCCATGAAAAAGTTAAGTCGTGAAAAAGTTAAGCTACCAGGGAGGATGGAGAGCAAAGGTGGCAGGGGGAACAACAGACTATGGTAGAGAACTGTGGGTGCCTTGGTGGCTTGTGGGTGGGTGCGGTAACATACATGAACAGAAGGAATCTATACCTCTGCATCATTATAGAGCTGTAAGCCAATGTTATCTCAATAAAGAAAATAATAAAAATGTTAAAGATACTTAAGATTTGCATGCCCCCTGTTTTGAAGTTTCTCGCTGGCATCAAATCAGACAAAGGCAGTTATTTAGTTCTAGTTTATAATTGCCCTTCAAGATGATGAAAATTGTAATTTTTTTGTTTATTGACTTTTATCTTCTTATAATTTGTTAATGTTTTGATTTGACAGCATCTTACATTGCAGATGAACGAAACAGGCATCCCCAAATTATTTTCTAGTGTGTATGTGTAGCTCTGCCAGTAAACACCATCCCACAAAGAACAAGCATTCCAGGCTACCTCCCTTTGGCAGAGGAAAGAGAAGCAGCTTTCATGGGCATCTCAGAGAGCAACAGACAAAGTGTACACATTATGTGCAGACTTTTCTTCTAAAACCTTATGTATGTGATGGAAATCGATCTTGTAGGCAGCAATTACAGACAGATTCACCAGGAGAATCAATGCAGCTAAATTTAAATTGACCTCAGCAGCCTAGTTTGTAGTGGAGTAAGTACCTTCAGGCTCTTCTCTAGGGAAATTCAAATAAATACAGACATGAATGTGGCACCAACAATATTTTTCTGGGAACACATGGTTGGCCAGAAGGATGAAAAGGGATCCTGGGCCACATGGCATCTGCAAGTATACTGGGGCCTTAATTTCTGTGTTTCTGTTTAAGCAGAAAAGAGATGGCATTACAAAGAAAATAATGATGATAAGCAGATCAGTTATTGGTCACTTAACATGTGTCTGACAACGTGCTAATAACATATATCACAATATAAGAGAAAATATTAATATCATCTCTCTATTACTTATGAGTAAGCTATATTACTGCATAAGCTATATGAGCTATATTACTTATGAGTAGCCCCAAGTGTCAGTGCTGAGACTCAAGGAAGGCAATCTGACTTCAGTTTTATGCTTTGTGAGCTTAGTGTAAACCATTCCCTCATGTGCTCTTCAGACAGTGGGGCATCTGCTAAATTTCAATTCTTGGGGTCCAAGCAAGAGAATGCCAGGGATGAGAGTAATCTGAGAAACAGAAAAGAAACCTGTCACAAGGGCCTGGAGAATCATATTGGAAACTAGGGCCAGTAGAGTAAGAACGATTATACAAACACAGTCAGCAGCCAGGAGGAAAATGGAGAGTAGTTCAGTTCATGGCCAGTTAAGATCAATAGTAAGTGTCAAGCATCCCCTGAATTAATACAGGAGCCAGGTATATGTGCTTAAGAAAGTCTGCGGCACTAACTCTGTGTGCTAGGGAAGGCACTCAAACACCCAGGGCTTTCCCAGACAGCAGAAGGAAACGAGGATCCTCACATAACCATCAGTGCATTTGGAGGGAGTGCACGCCTCAGAGTCTTGATGGGTCCATGTCTGTGTGACTGTCCCTGTCTAGGTCACATGACTTTCTGAACTCCTTCCTATGAAAAACGGAGAGATCTGTTCTCTCTAAGTGGCTTCTGGTATGTACAATCCTTACCTCCATGACTGAGCATGGGAAAGAGAATCACTAAGGAAAGCATGAGAGATGGTCTCTGTCTTTGCCCTGCTTCCCTCCCACTTCAGGGATGGGGTTTCTTCCTCCAACTGATGATGTTACACATCCCCCCTGCTTCCTGATTGCATATTTTCTGTTAGAACACTCACTTAAAGGATTAGGGAACCTGTTGGTATTATATGAGGTAACATAGTGTTGTCACAGGAATTTCCTAAATCCTAAAGTTGATGAAAATTGGGAATGGACAAAGTACACCAGTCCTCAGGTTCATCATGCAAAACTTCCTTGACCTTCCTTACCTCAACTAGTCCTTCTCCCAAGATCACAGGCCCTGGATGACCTCACCATGTCTCCTGAGACTTAAGCCCTGATCCCCCAAAATCACCTGTACCTTTTGTGTTCCTTCCTTCTAGGTCTGGTTCCCACCCCACTTTCACATGCAGAGCCCGAGCTAACCAGGGAGCCTCTTTCCTAACACTGATGTCTCTCATGGCCAAGAGAACATTCCAACCCTGACATCCACTTAGAGCCTGTCCTCTCAAACCCCATCTGGTTGGAAGACCTTTCAGCAGGACCCAGATTCTTGGAATGAATTTTCTCTGTAGGCACAATTGGTCCCTCACACTTGATTCTCCCTGGCAAAACCACTTTAAGATAGAAATATTATCATTATACTCACTTTACAAATCAGTACGCAGAGGAACAAATAGATTAGATTTCCCCAAGTCGCAAGGCTTGCAAACAGTAGGGTTGGGATTAGAATCCATATAAATTTTGCTGCTAAACCAGAATTATTCTCTGCTGTCTTTGGCAGTCTCAAGTTTCTTTTTTTTTCAATATAAACTTATTATTTAAAAACATTTTTGTCTGTACATATTTTTATTCTATTTTTCCCTTTAATTTATATATATTTGACATCAATTGTAATCCCCATGTATTCCCCATCACCATATCACCAGTGCACCATCACCTCAGTCCCCCGTGCTCCCATCTGCCCTCAACCCTTCCCCTCTCCCCTCCCCACCAAGTGTCCCCAACTTGTCCTTGTCTTTTCTTTTTTGGTTTTTGTGTCTTTATTGTTATTATTATTATTGTTGTTCTTATTCCTTTCCTTGATCCTTATTTGGTTACCTTATATTCCTCCTAAGGGAGGAACCATCTGGTATTTTTCTTTTGCCTTCTGACTTACTTCGCTGAGCATAATCCCTTCCAATTCCATCCATGTTCCTATGAATGCATCTAGTTTTGCTTTTTTGATTGCTGTGTAGTATTCCATCGTGTATATGTACCACAGCTTCCTGATCCACTCATCTGTTTTTGGGCATTTAGATTGTTACCAGTTCTTACCTATTGTAAGAAGTGCTGCTATAAACATAGGGGTGTAGGTATTCTTTTGAATCAGTGTATTTGTGTCTTTTGGGTATATTCCTAGGAGTAGGAAGTTTAAGTTTCTAATGCACAAACTATATTTCATGAAAACAAATGACATATCACAACTAACTCCAAACTTGCACTGGTAGGCTTTCAACCAGTTAATTTTCATTTATGAAGTTCTCTGGGTAATCATGGTTAGGTTCACTATTCACTGTCTCTTCTTATTCTGAAGAGGACTTGCTGGTAAGTTGAAACATGGCTAAAGAATTGTATCCGTGAACTCTGGTTAAAATCCCTTCATTTAGACTGAATTAATACTGTGTGCTGTCAGCTGTGGTGATTATCCATCCTGGAATTATAATGCACACCATTAGGCTTAGGGGTTTTCTCAATCCTTTGTAATTTCATAGGCCCCACTGAGACTGAAAAGTGACTGTGTATTGTGAGTGGAATGCTTTATGCTTAGAGAATCCCCATAATGAAAAGCAAAGAAAGGAGGTTATGTTTGAGTCAGGATCTTGCAACCTTCCTGTTCAATTTCACGGCATCTGGTAATGCCCCTCTCTTCTACTACACGTATCCCCAGGCCCTGAAACCCTCTTGGAGAAAACCTGGCTCTCTAAGACCTCTTGGGCCCTTTATGCTTCACCCAGTTATTTCCAAGACCTCAGTTTAGCTGCATGCTCATGTCAACTTAGCTGTCTGCTTCAGTTTGACCTCTTTTTCTTTGTTGTCATCCACAGTTCCTTCAGACTTGCTCTTTAGTTGACCTTTTCTATCTCTCTGTGACTGGGCTTTTTAGAATCAATTTGTGACAGGTTCACTACAGATAGGAGATTGGCCCTTTGTTTCACATCCTTCTACTCTACACAATCAAGATGGTCTCCATCTCTATGTCCAGAGTTTGGTGATGAGTAATCGTCAGCCTTGGTAAAGAAACAGAGACTACCCTACAGCAACCTGTCTACCAAGACCATGAGATTGGGGCAGTCTGAGATACAGTGATTCCCAACCTTTACAACTTTAATCAAGTCTTTTCAAACCAATACCCTGATTCTCTTCAGTTCATGAGGAAATGCCAGCTGTTATATCAAATCAGTTACGAATTCAAAAGTCTGGAAAATTTGAAACTGTCTCTCTTTAAATGTAGAGGTCTACGTTTTGTTCTCTTTTTAATAAAATTAAGGAAAAAAATCAATTTTCTGACCATGTGAGTTGTGAAATTTAGCTTATTCACAACTGTTTTGAGCATGTACCCAGTCCTTGTGCTCCCTCCCATCCCCTCTGTATCCATCAGAGAAGTACGCAGAGCAGTGCCTGTTCTACCTCTAGGCCACATGGATCTTCTACTTCTGAAATGTGTCCTGTGCGTTCCTTCCTCAGGGACCTCCACTTATTCTCCAGCTGCCTGGAATGACCTTTCTGTTCCCCCTTGCTTATTTGATTCTCTTTGTTCACTCTGCAGGATATCCCCTCCGACTAAGGGCTTTCTCCTTTATGGACTAACCATAGCACAGTCACACAGATGTCAGCTTCTGGCCTGCTACTCAGATGTGAGCATTGTGAGCTTCATTCTTTCCTTGTGCTAAAGATCTCACTGCAGCCGATTGAAGGTGGAGTTTGGAATGTGATAAAACTTGTCTTGGTCGAATTTAAGTTTAGAGCATTCTCTTTTTGATAAATATCCAAGTTAAAATTATGGGTCTTTTTCTATCTAAAATGCATCTGTCCTCCTACAACTTTACATAAGAAGATGTTTTTAAGTGTACGATAAGATTTATGTATCTTACACCACATATTAGACCAAAAAGGTGACTTGTCCCCTGTTACCTCAAGGACTTCACTGACTCTTTGTTTGTAACAAATACTGTTTGTTACATGCAAACACTGTATGATTAATTTGTTTTCTTTGAAATAAAACTCTTGTTTTGGACTTAAAGTTCAGCCCCAGCAATGCCATCAGAAAGCACTGGGCATTGATGCCATCAGGAAAACAGGATGTTTTCCCCAGGTCCAGGAAATCAGGATCCACCTGAGTCAAGATGACCAAGGAGGCAACAGCCAACTCTGGGGACAAGACTAAGACCAGAGCACTAATCGTGACAGGCTGCTGTGGTGGGAGGTTCACTTATGGTTAACTGTCTTTGTTTAGTTCACTAGAAAAGGTCAGCTTTGAGATGAGATGTCAGAATGGGTTTTTGAAGCAAAATACACCATTCTCTCAGATGACTGGTTTTCTGACAACAAAGTGTATGTTATAGATTAAATTCCTGTCTTAGTTCAGTAGGCTTCTGGCAGCAACAGATAGTCAACCGTGGCATTTTCTGGTTATAGGAGGAGTATATGCAGAAAAAACAGGTGTGGGGAAGGGACATAAGTGGGTTGAGGTGACAGGTCACATAAAATGTCCCTATTCCTGGAGGGGAACTGAAGGAGGGACTTAGGTTGATTCAGGCTTAAGATAGAGGAAAGTTCAAGGGGATAGCAGAAGAAAAGATCTTAACTGCTTTTCCCCAAATCATGGTAGCCAGTATTTTAACCAAACTGGGTACAAATAGTTCAACTTGTCATTTATGGGACCCAAAACTAAGAATTTAGAGGGTCTGTGTTTGACCTCATAATAATTAAACAAGGTGGGCATCTGAGAAACTTATGGAGTCATAGGGGAAGGGTATTTCTTTACAGTAAGCTATTTCCTAAAACATAAGGAAGTCTCATGATCATAGTTGGTTCCAGAAGCACAGGTCTCAGCTAAAGTTCAATACTGTTTCTTGAACCTTGGTTTCCTCATAGGAAAATTGGAGTGAAAATGGTAACTGTGCCAGGGTGGTTGTGAAGACAATAAATATAAACTTAAGTAAAAGAAGTTAATGTGGTACCAGACACATTTTAAATGTTTAATAGTGATAGTCATCATTATTATTCAGACTATTTTTGTCATTATTATTACTGCATCCTAGTTTTACTATTATTAAAGCCATTTTTATTATCTATTTTAAGATGAAATGCAAGTAATCAGAGGCCACAGAAAGCATTTAGCAAATAATGAGTATGTGATTAACCTTAATATGACCCTATTGCCATCCAGAAAAGAGCCAACAGCACTGAAACATTTGACCAAAAAAGGACATTCTAGTCAGATCTTGTTAAACTGACTTTCAAGTATTATTTCATTCAACTCACTCCCAGGAAACCACGGGAAGTATTATTTGCAATCAAATGAACCCAAAACTCTGGGGCATAGGACTGGGGACTTCTTTGTTAATCTAAAGGGAGGCCAACTCTCTAAAGGCTATGCCTTGGGTCTCTACTGTAATCAGATTCATGCTGATGTGGCCACAGGGGTTCCTTCTATCAGCATTTTGATTCTTCCAGATTTTTTTGTCTTACACCAGGGATGGAAGCCTCTCTTCGTGTCTCCTTACTGGCTTAGAAAGGATTCCTTTAAGACTTCATACAGGATCCTTAAATATTTTATAGGCTCATCTGCCTGTTTAATTATGTCTACATGCAAAAAAAGCCTTCCTGGCTAGGCATACATTTTGCAATACTGTTATATAAATATTTAAACAGCTGGGCTTCTCTGTATCCTCAAGTACCAGTCCTTGCTTGGGAAGAGAGACCCAGAGTGAAGAAGCCACGGACATATATACATAAGTAGATCTCTACATATAAGTAAGGTGACTAATCATATTTATTTTTAAATATTTATTTATTTATGCATACAAGAGCTGGGATCCAGGCTAGAGGTACAGGGGGTGAAAGGATTCACTAGAAACAGAATGCGGACCAGGAACAGGCAGAGCTACTGAAATACAGTACTAAGAGGAGTAGTGGGTGAGACAAGAGAGGTCTGCTGTGTCATGTGGGTCACCTCCCTGGCCAGGGATTGAATTTGTGATAGCTTCATGGTACTACAACTTACACCCTTGCACCACCAGGAAGACCCCAACTAATTTTAATTTTAAACTTAATTGAACAACAACAAAAATGTGTGCCCTCTGCACAGACTGTTTACCATGGTAGCTTATATTATGCAATAGTGAGGCTTTGGAGTAAAGGAGGCATAAGTGAGTGTCCTGATTTCACCACTTACACACTGGACAAAGTTACACAAATCAATTAATCTAAGTTGTATTTTCTTCATTAGAAAAAGGAAGAACAATGATGCAAGCACTGTGGAAAATAGTATGGCAGTCCCTCAGAAAATTAAATATAGAACTATAATATGATCAAACAATTCCACTTCTGGGTCTGGGCACAAAATATTTGAAAGTAGGGATACCCACAGCAGCATTCATGATCTTACTAAAACAGAGAAGAGACTCAAATATCTATCAACAGATGAATGGATAATTAAAATGTGGTGTGTGTGAATAATATATCCAGTGGCCATTAGTCAACCTTAAAAAGGGAGAAGATTCTGACTCCTATGATTTGAAAATGTTATAGTAATTGAAATGAGCTAAATGTAAAAGTCTATTATAGTATGATTTCACTTATATGAGGTAATTAGAGAAGTCAAATTTTTAGAGAAAGACGGCATGATGGCCACCAGGAACTAGGAAGCAAGGAGAATTTCAATTTGGGAAGATGAAAAAATTGTGATAATGGTGACACTTGCAAATCAATGTGAATGTACTTACTTAATTCCACTGAACTGATTACTTAAAAACGGTTAAAATGGTAAACATTATGTATATTTTAACAAAATTAAAAATGAAAAAGATGCCTTTCTCTTTCTCATTATGAGGATTAGATTCACATACAGCTATGAGAAATAATGAGAGACAGAACTAGGTACCCTTTACCCACTTTTCACCAAAACTTTAGTACATATACCTGATTATTAAAACAACTCTGTCATGGTCCTGATACAGACTTAATTCCTCCCACGTGTTTCACTCAGAGGACATTTCATGAAGGGACCACTGTAAGAGGCATGAGCAGCATGAAAGCAGTCAACTAAGAATGGTGACACTTAGGACAACCAACAGTGTGGGTCCACGGGCACCCCTAACGCTGAAGTAGAGGGGAGATAATCATGCTACCAGAGCCCAGGGAAAGGAGAAGCAGTGTGAGAAGAAGCAGTGTGAGGGGAACAGGGAGACACAGCTATAAAGGTTTCATCTAGAGAGATTTGTTCTGACCTCTCTCTCTGGCCCCAGATTTCCAGCCTAACTTTAGCTGAATCCAGGAAGAAGACAATGAACCAGGAAATCCAATTAAAGCCATTTTTAGAAGTTAGTTTTTTTGAGCATAAAGCAATAATTTAGTGCCACGTAGAAAATAGCTAGTCCAACAAATACTGATACAAATGTATTCACCAATAAATATTTCTTGAATGTTCACCTTTTGCAAGGCTCTGTTCTAAGCACTGAAGCATAAAGAGAATAATGAAGTCTCTATCCTTAGTTTCAAGCAGGGGGAGGACACTAATAATTTCTGGAAGTGAGGTTCTTGTGTAGGGCAGAGTTGATGAGCTACAGTACTTAAGAGATAGGTTAGCTTTAGATAGGGGTATGAGCAGTGCATCCATGATGCCAAACCAGAATAAATAGGTCCAGATAACTGTAGGTTATCAATGATTGGAGTGATTTGTAGATGTAGTGATTGGAATATGTAGTTCTCTTTTCTTGGTTTCTGTAAGTTAGCCAAAAAGGAAGATAATTAAGAAAGAATTAGAGATTTGAGAACAGAAATGTGAAAAAGTCATCTTAGAGAGTTGAAGTGTAAATATATCCAGTCTCATGCCTCTTTAAAAAATTCACAATTTAGGCCAAATCACAGTCATTGGGACTGGAATACAGCCATGAATATTTTTCTGAAGTTCCACAACTAATATCAATGCACACATAAATTTGGCAAGCAATGGATAAGGAAAATGTGGCATGACTGCTGGGGAGCACAGAAGTTAAAGGTCATGACTTTAATGTAAGACCAGCTACACAATAATTTTTTTCCACCATTCAGCAGCACTGTATGTATGGAGTATGGCTGCTGGTTATATTTCACCAAAGTTTGGTACAATGGAGCAGTGGCATATAGATACAACTGATTAATATGATGGAACTGGAGCTTTCAGCTAAAGAAGGAAGGATCTGAAGACTCAACAGATAGGACAGTGAAACAAGAATGTAGGCCCCAATGGGCTCAAATTTTGGAAATCATTAAAAAAATAAGCTAGAAAAGTGGAAGGTAGGGATCAGATTGCAGCAAACTTGGATCTGAGATTGAGAAGAGGTTACATACACTGGCTATGCTGAATTGTAAAGAATGAACACTGGGAGTGGGTGACTGAAGCAGATTAGAAGACATTATCAGGGAGAGCAGGTTAAAGAACTGGAAGCCTGTGCATGGTGAAATCATCAAAAAAAAAAAATCAGTCACAGTTGATATTAGAATGACATAAAGAAAAATACAAAAATGATAAGATATACTTAATATGATTTGAAGCAAAACCAAAGGATGAAAATTATTTTGTCTACACAGATGAGAACATAGAGCAGTGATTGGAAATACAGAGTTTGAGGATATATCTTCATTCCACCAACTTCTCTGTATGTGACTGTGCTAATGACTCTCTGTGGCTCACTTTATTCATCTATCAATGTAGATGATGATGGTATCTTCCTAATAGCTTTGTTATGAGAAGTTAACTGATGTGGACCCTGTAAAGGACCTATTAGAACACTGTCTGACATTATCACATGTGAACTGTTAACCACAATTCTCAATCATCACTGAGAGTACTGAAAGTACCACTGACTTACTCTACAGGAAAAGTTCTCAAATTTGAGGATATATCAGAATCATCTTGAGGGCATGAACACATACTGGGTTCCATCCCCAAAATTTGTGTGATAATGTGGGGCCTAACAATTTCTCAAAAAATGCCAAGATAAAACTGATCCTGATCTGGGAGACTACTCTGGGAATTACTGCGGGAGGTGGGCCAAGTAGCTGTGTTTTAACCAGCCTCCTCTCCCAGATAATTCTTAGCATAGACTCAAGTTTGAGAACTGCTCTAAGATTTAATAAAACAAATATTCCTTATTCTTGTCTGGTCCACCTTAGCATATCTCTAAATCTCTGGGCCAGGTATCAAATCTCTCCTTTTCTTTGTCTCCAGTAAAAATTGATTAATCTATTTCTACTAAGGCTCTTTTTTGCTTAGCTGCCTAAATAATTTTCCACATGACTTGGTAAAAATTGGAAAAGAATGTTTCTCACCAACTGGGTTGAAATGATTTTTCAAACATTCAAAGGAAATATCCTCTTACTTTCAATCGTTTTTCTAGGTCTAGAAATGGTCATTTTAATCTTCAAAGGCTTTACCATGGTCCTTCTCACCAATTGTTTTAGAAGGCATTCTACTGTTTCTTTCAGAAAAAGAATCTGAAACTTGAAATATGAAATGCAGGCATCACATCCTTTCAAAATCACAGAGGCAAAAACCAAGGATTGCTTAGAATATTTTTAGTTTATCTAATGTTTAACATTCATTAAAAGTCACAGGATTAACGAAGATTTGTTAACAAATATATTTTTTGTCCAGTGCTGCTACAAATAATTTCTGACAAATAAACAGATTACCCCCACAAATATATGGCATATTAACTATTCAGCAATTTAAACCTGACTCAGCAATGGCCTCTTAATTTTCTTGGTTAAATTGCCTAGAAAAACTCATGCTTCTTAAATGCTCTTTAAACCAGTCACATATTACTGGGTCCTTCATTCAATAATGAGGTAAAATCTTTGACATGTGCTCCTTGTATAATTGCCTGAGAGTCTTGGCTTTACATTTCTGAAAATTATATTTTAACACTGTTCACTGAAGAACTCATTTGAAATAGTCTTGCAGAGGATTGGGCTTGACACTTGGTAAAAATGACCTCTCTGTGGCAGTAGTAGTTACATTTTAGGTAATTCTCTCAAAGATACATTGCAACAAAGGATATCAAAATGCACCGGGATGGAAAAGCTAAAGAATCATGATTTTTAAGAACATCTTTGTTTCCTCGTTGGAAAGCATTGAGGTGGTGGCTATTCAGTGATTGTGCCTTTCCAGGGGGAATTCTTACCCAGCAACAACTCCATGTTGGGGACCCCACACTGAGATATGCTATCTGGAACCAGTATTAAGTTCTGGCACAGTTTCATCTTGCTATATTATCCATCGGTTTTATATAATAAGCATGAATCACACATGTGATTACATTATAACCACATTAACAATGACCCGTTGGGACATAGTCCAGTATTTCTTACATTACAAGGCAGGGAAAAACTGAGCACAACAGTCCTAGCCACATCACATGTAGTCAAACTTCTGTTAATTAAATCCAACTTCCCCAGATGGAATGAGCATTTTTAAACACAATATGAAGTTCTTTTTTTCACAATGGAGAAAGTTTCCTAAAACTTCATTTTCTGAAATGCAAATAAGTTAGGATTTCAGAAAGTGAGAAAAAGCCACCCAAAGAAAACTGAGGGTGGGAAATAATACATGGATTTGCAGAAAAATACAGAATAGAAGTTAGTGGAATTAATGAATCAATTCAAAAAACAGTTACTGAAAAGTCCATAAAATAGGAAATATATTGTTAACTTTAATAATGATAAGAAATCAAAATTAGAAACGGGGTATCATGGCTAAGGTGATTATTCATAATGGGATACTATCGGTTTTATGATAAAATTAGACATATCAATGAAAAGCAACATATTCTATAAAAATAGATCAACAAGTACTATAATAACAGCAAAACCAATATCAAAATTAACACAATAAGAAGTAGAAAACCTGAATGGAGTAATAGAGAAAATAATTAGGTCACACTTATAATGAGACCTTCACAATAATAAGGTCACCAGCATGAAAGGGATTTCCTGCATTATTTGATGATTTCACAATGTGTCACCTATTCCAAGGCATGGATAACTATACAAGATATCTATACCCAAGATGACTAGACAAGTCAATGAAGACTTCGATCCCTAAAATAGAAAAAGTTTCGCAAAACAAGAAATGAATGGTCGTAGTCATAAATACGAAAATCTAGACAAACTATTATAAATTAAGTAGCACACAAAAGATAGCAAGAAATCAAGATAGCTTGGAAATTCAAGCCAGTTGACATATTTTAAATTCAGGAATACAACATGTTATATCTCACTAATTTCAAGAAAAAGCTATTCAATTTTATAGGTGTATAAATGAAATTCTGTTGATTTCAAACTCAGAGAAGTAAATAAATATTTCCTTAAAGGATAGAATTCTTGTTATTTAGTGGTTTTATTTTGTCAAAATGAAAATACATTTATTTTCTGAATAAGAACATAAATGTGTAGTACCGTACTGACACAGATAGGCAAGTGGAATGGATCCACAGGCAGTGGGTCTTCCGGTTGGTGCCTAAGTTTCCACAAAAAGGATACCTATTCATCAGCTTTTCATATCAAGTAGTTTAAGTACCAGGGAGAGACTGTGCAGTGAGAGGCAGAAGTATATGGAATGGACTGTGGAACTGAGAAAAGCCCAAGAAGATAAGTGGATGCTGAAAGGAGAAGGCTCTTTTCTTGATGATACCATTTTGTCATTTCAAAAACCTGAAGAAAGGCAATTAGTCTCTTGGTTTGTTAATAGTGTAGGAAGAATAAATAATAACAATTGGCAAGAACAACCTCAAGCTAGTCAACTTGCTAGTAGATTTCTTTAAAGGAAAATATCTTCACCACTCTCTCAGTGAAGGTGTATAGTAGACTGACCTGATTCCAAATGTTATGTGTCTTGTGTGTGTGTTTGTGTATTTGTGTGTGGTAAGCTGGATCATCTGGTAATTTTTATTTACATTGACTTTAGCACTTACCAGAAACCAAGGGCTAACTCCTCCCCCTTTCTCCCACTCAGTACATATTCATTTAGGCGCCATTAAACTAATGGCAAGTCCTTTGGTTTCTATGGTTCTAAATTTTTAGTATATAAACATGTCTTTAATTTTTTGTTTAAATAATTTAATGAAGTGACTTGGGTTTGTCATATTACACAAGTTTCAGGTGCACATTATTAAAAATTAACATTAGTATTGCCACACTGTTTACCACTAAAAGTCAAATTCTATTCTTTATCATACCATTAACCCATTTTACCCAATTTACCCTCCCCCCTCTCTCTTTCTTTCTGATAACCACTAACTTGGTCACATATTTCAAAAGTTTATTTTTATTGTATTTAGTTTACTAATTTGTTTCTTTATATGCCACATATGGTGAAATCACATGGTACTTGAAAATATATAAATAGAAAGGGGAAAGAAGAAGAAATAGGAAAGGAAAACAAATAAGACTGAGAACACTTAGCATCCTGGAATGTTTAGTAAAATGATCAAGCTATAGATCACATCAAAAGTCATTAGGCTATCGGTCTCTGTCCAGGAGTTTCCCTGAATACACAGTATTGGAGCTGACAACTTAATCTCCAGCTAGTTCTAGATTCACTTAAATGAATATTCCTTGATATCTTGTTCTTGTTCAACACAGAAGTCACAAAGACATCCATTAATTTTACTTAGGAAACTCCCAGGATCAAATCTCAAAACCCCAACCTAATAAACACCCTTGGTTTTTGTGTGACGGTCACTGCTTGTTTAAAAGTCACAGAGCTTCTGCACAAAGGCTTGGAATCATGTGCCCTGAAGTTACCCAGTGGATCTAGAACTAAAAGTGAAACTTTCTCAGTTACTTTTTCATATACAAATAGTGTTAAATTTGAAACCGACAGCTGTGCACTTTAACCACTTTCTCTTGTGTGATTTATTCCAATTGCACGTCTTAAATAAAACTTTCATTTTAGATATGGAAATAGATTTCCTTCCTGAACAACTTGTTCTCCTAGAAATAAGTGTTGAGTCAGATATGTGACAATGATTTTCCCAAAAGAAATATGCACCATAAACAGTGTCTTCCTATTTGTAGTTGACTCATGTTCCTCTGTGATGGGAAAACTTCTTCATACACATTTTGGGGATGAAGAGGAAGCAGAATAAAAGAGTTTTCTGAGGAATAAGAATTACTACAGTGCAATTTAAAATATCTTTCAGAAGCAAGAAAATGTAATTTAAGATATCAGTAGGCCCTTGAAGAGATAGTTCCATTCACCACTTTTCAAGAACCTAGTGGTGAAAATTTATTTTAAAGTCATTAGTCTGGAAAGAGCAATTTTCTCCTCTGAATTTTCCCAACTTTATGTCTTTTAGAACAATCCTTGCTTTTGCTATGTTATAATAAATGAAAAACATTTTTAGTGAACATTTCCTCTACTCAAATTATGACAGGCACTCCATGTAAGTTTCCTTCTTTTATCCTTACAACAACTTTAAAAGAAAGACATACTGGTCTCCATTATACAGACCAAGAAAATGAGAACTAGGGGAACTGAAGTACGGTTCTTAAGTTATATAGCAGCAAAAGTCAGAACTTGTTTTGGGATCAAAGCTATATGATTCCAAACATTACTTACTTAACCACCATCTTAACTGAATTCAATTTTAATTCAACTTTAATTGAAACTCCTTTAACACAAGATATGTTTAGCATGCTGGAATCCTAGCTGGTGGGCTGGGGCAGAGACTAGTCTTCTAAGGGCTCAGTATGGACAGCCTTTGTTTCATGAGGCAGGAAAAAGTAAAGACAAAAAGTACAAACAAAGCCCTTATAGGGAAGTCAGAGATGGCAGTTGTGTAAGACGAAATGGGGAAAAGATGTACTGACCAAAAGCCAAAACTATATATGAACTTGATATAAAAAGAAGCAGGTCAGAAAGAAGTGGTGGTGATCTTGGAGAACTGGTTTAGTGCATGTAGGTTATCAGTGAAGTTATGACAAATAGATGAATTAGGCTGATTTAAAGAATATTGTACTTTATTGAAAGGAAATTTTTTTATTAAAATATTTTAAAATGTACATATAGTTGCCATTAATTGTAATCCCCATGTATTCCCCATCACCATCTCACCAGTGCACCATCACCTCAGTCCCTCGTGCTCCCATCTTCCCTCAACCCTCCCTCTCCCCTCCCCACCAAGAATCCCCAGTTTGTCTTTGTCTCCTCATTTTTGGTTTCTGTGTCTTTATTGCTGTTGTTGTTATTATTATTATTGTTCTTATTCCTTTCCTTGATCTTTATTTGGTTCCCTTATGTCCCTCCTAAGGGAGGAACCATCTGGTATTTTTCTTTTGCCTTCTGACTTGCTTCGCTAAGATGGAAGTAGAAAATATGAAGCATTTTCTACAAACTGGGCGTATTGTAACTATTACCATTATTAATTATGTGAAACATATACAGAGTCAGAAATATGCTAGATTTGTGAGGCACTGCTGGAAACTAGTATGGAGTTCTATTTCATATGTAGGTATACATACATAACTAGTATTACTAGTTTGTATATAGCAATAATACCCATTCTATACTGTATATCTAGTATTCTTTTCAAAATTTCAAACTATCCTAGTATTATTATATCTTCTTTAAATGTCCATTTCTTGTAATAAAACACTACATCTGGTATTAAAAAAGGAAATTTTAAAAAATGAAATAATATTGACATTCATAAATCACCACTAACATTCAGTGAATACTATAGTTACCTCTCATATTGATGAAGATGTAGAAAGGAGAAAAGCAAGGAAGGGGGGAGAGAGAGAAAGATAAGAAAGGTAGAGAGATAGGTGACTGATAGATAGACAGACAGAGTTAGAAAGGACAGGAAGAGGGAAGGGAAAAAGGAAATGAAAAACAATTTATTAAAATTACATAATTCTATTCATGCTAAATAATTTGGGATTAAGTTGAATTTAAGTGAAACCAAAAAATGGGTAGGGGAGGAACAGAGGAACAGAAAGAGAGAATCACTTACAGATAAAGAGAAACTAATGCAAAACTAAACTTTAGAAAGTGATCTTTCTTACTTTTGTAGAAGCTTCCAGTTCTCACTAATTTTCCTCTCCTTCTTTATTCCATAGGAGATTTATACCACATTGTGTTTTTCTGTTGATAGGTGAGATCATGTAACTACCTCTGGTCAATGACTTAGGGTAGAAGTATACTGTGACTTCCAGACCAAATCATTCAGTTGCCATATATGCCTTTCTAACCCTCACTTTCCCTACCATGTTCAACTAAGAGAATATGTAATCCAGATGGTGTTGTCACATGATGATGAAATTCAATGGACACAGATGCATAGAGCTCAGTTCATCTTTCAGTAATAAGAAATACAGCCCACTTGTATTCAGCCTTGAGATTTTAGAGATGTATGCTACTATAACATCTCAGTTAATCCTGCATTTTATATATATATAACTATTTAATTTTCATAAATTAGACATAAACATATATATGAAACATTTATTTCAATAGATTGTTTTATATATATGAAACATTTGTTTCCTAAAATGATGGCTCTATAGTATAAAAATGATATTAGAAATTAACAGGCTGGACTATAATGATACATACATGTTATACATTTATCAAAACCCACAGACTGCAAAGCATGAAGAAAAAATTACCAAAGTTTAAGTTAAGCTCTCAGTGATAACGGCGCACTGATATAAGTTTATTGATTGTACCTTTTGGCTGTTGGTAGTAGATCAGATGGAGCGGGGTAGGACATATATGGGAATTCTGTATAGTATACCCAGTTTTGATGTGCACTGTTTTTTAACAAAATATCTATTGAAACAAAGCACAGGTTGAGATATAATTTTAATTTTAAAATATCAATAATATGTATTATTAAATCTAATATGTAAAAAATATTTCAACATGTAATCAGTGTCAACAATTACTAATTATGTATTATATATCCTTCACCTTATATCAAGTATTCAATATCTGGTGAAATATTAGATTTTTTAAGTATATATTTCAATGTTATCTATCACTTAATTTCTCTGTAGTAATATGTGAGAAAATAGGGAATTTCTCCAGTGTTCTTCATATTCTTACAAAACTTTTTATTCATATTATTATTTCACATTGCAATGTCAATATCAAAGTCTCTTTTATAAACATAATTTTCACATTTTGCTTTATCTTACATCTCTAACTAAATGGATTAAATACCCACCACAAGTGTTTCACACAAGTTCTCTATGACCTGTTTCTTTTCCTATTTCAATGAATTTGTTGTTTATCAGAGTTTGTTTGCCTGATTGCTTGTTAATTTGGGTAGTGGAAGCTCAGACACTTCAACCTAAATTTCTTGAATATCTACAAATGTCTTTTAACTTTATACTTTAATTGAAAACAGAGCTGAAATTCTGTGTATCAGGTCACACATTATTTTCCACAAAATGCCTTTAAAATTTGTTTTCTGTCTAGTGATCTGATTGCTAATGGAGAAAGTCTGACACCCAAACTACATAATTTGCTTTGCTGCCTAAGTGACTACCCAAATAAGCCTTCTGTTTGCTCTTTAATTTCAATATTCTCAAGATATAAATTGGTGTTAATTTCTCTTCAAGGCCTTCTGGAGATTGATATGCTCTTTTATTCTGAAGATAACAAAGTCCTTCATTTCAAAAAAATTTTTCATTGAGTTTATATACTTTAATACATTTTACATCATACTTGACATTTTCCCAGGATATTAATTAATACAGATGCGTCATATCGCTTTTCCTACTTATATCCATGGCCTATTCTATTGTAAATACTTTTTAGTTTTTGTTCTAAACCTGTGTTGCTCCTATCAATAATATGACTTTCTTCTCTCTAACAGACTTGGTGTTTCCTCATTTTTATCTCCTTGTTGACCCTTTTCTTTCTTTGAGGCCCTTTGTAAAGGATCATGGGCTTGTCTAAATTATGTGCCTAGACTCTCCCTGTGGTAATTTAAGTAATTTCTGTGTTATATATTTTTCAGCTTCTAAAAGATTGTCAGTTGCTTCTTCTGTGGATACATGTTTTTAATCTATCTGCTACCTATTTATCTGTCTATCTAAATATATGTGTATAAAGCAGGGAAGAAATTTAGACATACAAAATTCATACATGCAATAGACAGTTTCCTTTATTTTGTACAATTGGCCTCATAATGGCTTGAAAGTGAGTCTGCCTGGAATAGACAACGTAATCTGTGAGATACATTCATGTACTTTCTTGATTGTAAACACAACTGGACAATTTTCTATTAAGATTGTTTGATAGTTAGCTCTCCTACAAATTCACCATGGTATAAAATAATTTCCTAAAACATTAGTAAGGAATATAAAACAAATGAATTGACAAACAACCAAACTCAAGCTCCTCTGAGCTCTCTTCTCAAGGTCTCAACTTTACCTACATGAACTAGAGGTTCTCATTTTGTCTACTCCCCCCACACCATGAGCATTGAAAAAAATTCTATCATGATATCTAACAGCTCAAGACCATGACCTGGGACAACTTGGCCTTACTTAAGTTACTGCCTGAAAAAGCTCAAAGTTGCCCCCCAAATTCATTGGCTATTCCAGCCAACACCTGAAGGAAGAACTCCTGTCTCCCAGTCTCTTTGTTATGGTAGTAGCCTAACCTCAGTCTATGCCAGTGAACAAACACAGATAGCCTAATCACATTGATCAAACTGCCCATCTGCTTTCTATAACTTTCCTCTTCCTTAAATCTGTTGGAACTCACAATCAATTCTTACTCATTTTCCTTTAACATGACCATCACAGATTAAAGGTGAGCTCAGTTTATACTGACTCTTTCCTACTATAGTAGTTACTGAGTAGAATCTATCTTACCATCTTCAGCAAGTGTCTTGTTTTGTTTCTCCTTGATTGAATGTACCAAGATGCACCATGTACATAAATAGAAGATGGTATAACACAACTTTCAATTCATGTCAACAATGTCATATTATACCTTAAATTCAATGCAATCCCAATGAAAGTCTAAAATGTGTGTATGTGTAACTTAACAATCAGATTCTAATATGGAAAATAAAAGTTCAAAAAGATACTATAAAAGAATGTAAAAGGTATTGCCTAGCAAAGTATCAAGTTAATTATAAATCAATTTTGATTAAGACAATGTGGTACTAATACAGGGATTTATGATAAGATCAACAGAGCAGAAGGGAATTCAAAATCAAACACACACCTCTAAGCCCACTTGATATATGATTAGGAAGACTATACAAACAGTGGGAAAAGGATGGACTATTTAATGCATTGTTCTAGGGCAATCTGTAATCTACATGGGTAAAAACGAATTAGATTTTAAATTCATCCATTTCATAAAAACAAAACACTGTCATTTATGTAAAGTTTAAAAACACCATTATCTATACACATTATTGGTTGTTATCTGTTATATACATACCTGTAATGAAAACAGAGAAATTCATGGGAATAATGAACAAATTAAGAATAATAATTACTTCTGGGGAAAGCAGGTGAATGTAGTCAGACATGGGACAGCGTATCAACTGTATTTGTGATGATTTATTTCCAAAAAATATCTGAGGCAAATTTGATAAGATATGCTTTTTAAAAAAATCACTGTTATATTATTCTCTATAACCCTCCACATGTTGGCATTATTCTGAAAAAAGGAATTAACGTTTATTGAGCTTTTACTCTATGTCAATCATAATGCTGAAAACCTTCATTTACAATTTCATTTATTCTTCACAAAAGCTCTATAAAGTGGTCATCATTTAGGTCCATTTTATTTACAAAGAAATTGGATTTCAAAACAGCTAAATGTCTAAAACACTAAAACATCCAGAAATGTCTGGTTCCAAACACTGTAAAGGCTAAACCATGAATTTTAAAATGTGTCTCTGAAGCAAATCATGATGAACCCAAAATTCTTATTCAAGGTTCCTTTGTCTCCTTAAGTCCCTTTAGCATTAATACAGAATGAAAATATCTGGTGTTTCAAATTTTCCATAGTTCCTTAGTACATGTTTTTAATATAATCATAAAGATTGCTTGCTAATACAATAAAAATTCTGCCATATATTTGCCAGATGATATGTATGATATGCTATAAGGAAATGGGAACCATTTCTGAAGCATCTTCTGAAGTTATTTGCTATTTTCTCCTTCAGTGTAGTTAACAGAAATTTGTCTAAATGAGAATTTGGCTGTGATGCTGGCTGTTTCAATTATTTTGGCTTGCCTGCCCAGACATTTAAACCTAGAACAAGAGTTTCAATTAGGGAAACAGAAAGGATTGGAATTATTGCTTCTGTTCAACTTCCACAGTAAAATCAGCCAGTAAAAATGAATATAAAAAAAAAGGAAATCTTACATTTTTAAAGCAATCTCTTTCTGTTCATATTTATGCTTTACATTCATATTTGTCTTTCTGATCATATTTATGTCATATTTCTGTTCATACTTATCTCTGAGATACATACTTTGAGGTTTTATTGCTGTTGTATTATAAGGAATATGGATATTTAAAATTATTAACTATTTTCAAAATACCCCCTAGGTGGTCATACTAATTGTGTAACACTAGCATAGATTTTCCTCTTATCATAACCTAACATATATTATTAGGCTTTTCATTTTGTGTGAGGCTATGAATTTGATTGGTATGAAATGTTATTGTTGTATTTCTTGATTCCTGAAGCATTAGGGACAAGTCTTTTCTTTCTTTGGGGGAGAGAAATGTAATTTTATTTTTGTCTGTGAATTTTCCATTTATTCTCCTGACACAGGTTTTAAAAAATATCTCCAACCAAATTGAAAAAAGTTAAATAGGACACATTCTATTAAATTATTTCCAGAATTCAAGGTCTTATTGAAAAGAATTATACATAGTGGAAAGTTTTTAGAAACAGAAGTTGTAGAATTCCTTGAATTTAAAAAATAAGAGAAACAGATTACCAAGAATAATATGTATTCCCAACTTATGAAAAACACACTCCTTTCTGTAGAACTTCCCCAGATCTATATACCTCAGATGAACACACACACACACACACACACACACACACAAAAATGAGCATCCTTAGTTAACAGTGATGATTCTCAGACAAGGAGAAAAGTGGAGGAATGTAGCCCAACTCCTTTCAGTTTGTGGCAGTATTGGCCCCTTTGCCTTCCAAGGTATAGCTTGAATTTTTGTTAGAGAAGTTAAACTAAGCAGGATCGAATACTATCACTCTTTGTTTTCCATTCTTCTCTCTCCTCTCTTACCTGCCATGTGATTTACTCTCTATCTTCATTGCTGGGAACTTTGAGAACTGATTGTGTTTCATCCTTAACAAAATTCTCTGTGCTGCTCTGGGGTTGATAGCACCAGGCTATCAGCCTGCTGATTCTAACAGGCTATTAATCCCAAATGAACACTCTGCTGAAGAAGATCAACACCTTCACTCCTGAAGCCTACACTACTTGGTGCCTCCTCCAACCTGAGAATGTGAAGCCCTCACACCCATCATGACCTACACTGCCTCATATTCCTTCCACCATATATAATTTCAGCACCAGGTACCAATCGGGAAGCCCATTCTTAGAATGTTAACACCTCTGACTTCTTTGTAGGCCCCTCATATAAAACTCCTTTGTGAAAAGACTTTCCCATGGTTTAGCATTTGGTTTTCTGCTTGGCAAGGGAGACAACTGGTTTGGTCCCTTGCAAGAGGAGACTGCTGTTTCTAAAATTTAATCAATTAATTTACAAACAAGATAGGTGTGAAATTGTCTGTAGGCAAAAGAATTAGATTACTCAATTAACAAATTATTAGTGACAAATGCAACATTTACAAAATGTTAAGGAAATCATAAAGCAGTCAGGAATGTCTCTGGGTTACCACCCAGAGTTTACCATATATACGTTGAAAATAGAATCATCAAAAAGGGAGGACTTAGATGTTCACCAGGCAGCACATAAACTAAAATTGAAACCAAACATGGATTAGCATGGCCCTTGCAGTAGGGCCATGAAATTTCGTGAAGCATCTATATTACGGGAAATGAGTATTTACTGTTAAATGTATATGGAGTCTCAGTTTGGGATGGTCTCTAACAGAAGCTGAACATAGATATCTTGTCACATAAATGAGACATTCATGGTAGTACCAAACAGGAAGACATGAACTTCTATATGAGGTCCCAGAGCAACCCTGATTCCTTCTTTTTTTTTTTTTTTTTTTAAGACTTATTTATTTATGCATACAAGCACTGGGGTATAGGCCAGAGGTGTGGGGGTGGTGAGAGGATTCACCACAGACAGAGCAGGGAGCAGAACAGGCAGATCAAC
>JAGFMF010011554.1:328926-476554 GCA_019455555.1 Galemys pyrenaicus
ACTGGGACTCGGTCCTGGCTGTGACACTGACTGCAAGGAGCACCAAAGGCCCTGAGCCTGGTGTCTCAAAGAGCTGTCTGTTGGTGACATAAACCAACAGCTCACAAGAGCTGTAACACTTGGTGTCCACTGGAACACTGCCTCTGTAGGCCTGTAGTGGTCATTGTTCCTGGACAGTGCTGCCTAGAACTGGTGACCGGTGACTGCCAATGCTGATGCTGTCTGGATGAAGCAGTCAGCCTCTTGTGGATACGTAAGCGCCCTCGTTTCCCCCAGTTTGTAAATAAACCCCATGACTGTTGTTCCTGTAGCCTGAAGTCCCTTGCAATTGTACGCGCGGGTGAGAACCCACAGACAGTGACCTGTATCGGGCACTGTCCTCTGATAGGCTATAGCCCCTGTTGCTATAGCCCTTGACTCTGGTTTGTGGCCTTTTGGCCTTTGGGGGCCTTTTTGGGGCCTCTGACCCCTGTCTCAGTCAGAGCGTCCTCCTCCCGTGTCTGTGCCCCCTGTTTCAGGTAGAGAAGGATGAACAGGTAGAACACACAGTATTTTTAGGACAGAGAAACATTTTATGTAGAAGCGAATACATATAATTATAAACTTGTCCAAATCCATTCAATGTATACCACCAAGAGTAATCCAAATACAAATTATGGAATTTAGTGGATAGTGATTAATCAGTGTAGGTTCATCAATTGTAACAAATATACCCCTCAGCCTGGGGATGCTGAGAATGAAGACTTTTAAGGAAAGGGGTGAAGTCAGACCAAAGGAACTTAATACCACTTTGTCATGTCCTAAAATGGTATCTTCTAAAAATAAAAAATGAGGCTGGTGGCAAGGGACATCTACTACCCATCAAATAGGAAAAAAAAACAACTTACCATATCACTTATCAACCAGTTCTAAGAACTCCCCATGGACTTGTTAAATTGTGCACATAAACTGCCTGCCTGGGAGAATGCCCAGGTCAGGGCTTTCTCACCAGTGTTGAAGTCAAATCCTTTTATGCTGCCTTTCAAGGAAAGAAGCAAAGCTCAGTTCCCCAAGGAAACTGTGCTCTTGGCCAGTTGGAGAATCCAGAATATCATAACAGAATCCATCATTGCCTACCTTCACCAAAGAATAGAATTTTCACAGAAAGAGTAGAATTATAGCTGGTCTAGTTCCATCAGCAGAGCCATCTATTGTTCTCGGGATTCAGTTTCAAATTCCATTTCTTTTCAGATTTTAGACAGGGCATCAGATATATATCCCACTGTGTTAGATAAAGGGGTCATTATTCCAAGATAGATTTACTCTTAACAAAAGACTCTTCTTGAAGGGAGTCTTAATCCTGCTCCATTTTACTGCTTCCCCCTATAACCTGTTACATAGAGTTAGGAACTTCCTGGGAATGACTGAGGAAAGTTATCCCTCTGTTCTAAATATAACTTGAATTTTTGTTTTTATATACATTTCAGAAAATGAACTCTAACTGTACTATTTATATAACCAGTTCTTCAACTGACTTGCTATTAAACTCTGTGTAGCCAAGTTGTATCATTTTTTCTCTCAGATTAGATGCATTAAAAAACTATATGTTTTCCTACCACAACGTCTTATGAAGAATTTATGGTTACCTGTGGGACATCTGGTTTAAATGGTATTCACTGTGTAGAGAGGAATAAAGGGAGTCTGGGGCACAGCCAACATTTAAATAAAGTTAATTTACATGGCAAATGTGAATACAGAGTAAAAAGATATTTTTGCTATTAATTAGTGGATATTTTCTATTCATGTATCTCTAAGAATTGGCAACTGGGTAGAAAAAAAAAGCAAAAATTTGGTCTTAGGGATATCTGGGCTTGAATCCTATCTTTTAAAGCTAAGTGATATTGGGTAATTATGCAAATTTTTCTACTATTACAAAAAAATATAACCCCAGGAATTCAGGTCCAGACATATGCTATGGACCTAGTTCTCTAGGCTCTGCCCTTCTTAGCAGAACTGTAATCTTGAGACTACCTACCTAGGAATTAACCTAAATCAATGGTCTGGTCTCAGAAACTTCATTGCCCACACACTCTTAAGTGACTGCTCACCTGTCCAGAAATACTTGAGTATCACAGGGGAGGGGTGTGAGAAGGGACCCTTAGAAGATTTCTCCTTCCACAATTATTCTCCAAAAGGAGACAACCAGAACCAAGCCTGGGAAAATCTGTTGATTTCTCAGACTGTAAAAGGAGGAGTATCAGGATGCCCATGGACACCAGATAAACCAAACGAACCAAGAGAACTCTCCAAAGAGTGAAAATTTAAAATGCCACTGGAACCACAACCCAAGCCAGGACTTGTGAGCTAAAGTAAACAGAACGATTACATTCAAAAATGAAAAAGGTAAATACATTCACAAGTCTCCTAATACAATTTACAAAGTATTAAAGCACAATAAAGAACAATGAAAATCAAAGAAGCCAGGAAAATTCAGTCAAGTGATGTCAGTACCAAGAGGAATCAGTTGAAGAATCATTTGACAAAGATTTTAAACAGTTATCACCAACATGTTTCAACAATCAACTAACGGCCTCCACGGTGGCCTAGGAGTTAAGTCTCAGAGCTACCACTGTGAAGGCCCACAGCAAGAGCCTGAGTTCGATTCCTGACCTGAGAGCTAACCCACTTGGCACAGCAGAAGTCTCCTGTTTGACCCACTGCTCCCCTTAGCAGTGTATTTCAGTAGCTTTGCCTGTTCTACTCCCCACTGTCTCTGGTGAATCCTTTCTTTCACCCCTGCACCTCTGACATGTACCCAGTTCTACACAAAAATAATTTAAAAAATAACAACAAACAAATTCTCTTAAAACAAACAAACAAAAAATCCCAACCAAAAAAAGAAAAAAAACTCAATATGACAGTTAAAAAGAAATAGAAACTTAATTCCACAATAGTGGACTTAAAACTTCCAAATTTTATGGGTTTTTTTGTTTTAGTTTTGAAAAAGATGCCCATGTCAACAAGGCATGGTTTCTGTTACAGACTATAATCCCAGTGAATATTAAAATACTTCTTTTAAGTAAATTATATAATTTTCAACACCAAGAAATGCTATGTTCTTACAGCTAATTACAAATTAAAGAGATCATGCAGCATCAACTCAAGGAAAACATTTTTCTTAAACTATGCTTCTTGTTGCTTTCTACAAGGAACAAAATTAATCAGCAAATAATTATCAAGCATATTTAGAGGATTTTATTGATCCTTAAATTCATAATTTGATAGTGCCTTTATTTTATTGTGAATCACCAAATAATTCATTACAAATAGGAGCTGGGATGTTAGACTTTCATTCATTGACACTGCCAGTAAGAATCTCCTCATCCAAGCCTTCCTGACTTAAAGTCAGATTTTCCTGCCTGTACCAATTCCCTCTAATTCCAAGCAAGAGTCATTCAGTGAGGTATGTAAAGGTCTCAGTATCCTGTAAAGTAACCTTGGAAGTCACATTCTCCCAATCAAAAATGCTGATATGTCTGTAATGTGGCATGGGAATGGAAAAGGGGTTTCAGACTCAAAGACACTATAAAAATCCCTATTACCTTCCTAGTGTTCTCCACTAGGGGAGTACCGATGCTCTCTTTGTGAAACCAAACCAGTTCTCCTTACCTAATTGCCAGCATTTTCTATGAGCCTAAAATTCAAAATAGGAACTCTGGGTTATTTACCTGACTTCTTGGAGTTAACAATATGAAAACCTAGAAAGGATTAGGAGATCAGACTCTGATGTCGATATTGGTAAAACACTAATTCTGTTATAATCTGTGATCATTTGTGTGGAAGTGTTAGGAGAAAGCAAAAAATTAGGGAGATCATAGCTATCCATAGAGAGACATAAAAGATTTTGGAATAGGATGATAATTTTAGCAGCATTAGATGTTTACAAAAGAAAAATATCTAAAAATAATTCTCCACCTCAAAGCAAGTATTGAAAATTTGGTACTTGTTAGAATCTAATCCAAACATAATACTTGCAATTAGTGCTGAAATTAACATTTTGGAAAAGGACAATTGCAAGTTTTCACAGTATCAATTAAGTTGAGAATCTCACGTCTTTGTATGGATATTAGTATTTGGGATATCACAGAATCCTAGGAATCAGAATGAAAAGATAGTATAGTACAATCACCACAGAAGAGTGAACTCTTAATATTGATGAGTTTCCCTTTGCCTTCTTTGCCTGGTAAAGTCAGTCTTGACAATATTAGAAAGCCTGTGACTGTCCTTGCTGAAGGAGCTGTTATAATCATTTCCCATTGTACCCTAGGTCTTGTCATTTTGCACTAAGATCCGTCATTACCCACAAACCTAGACATGGTCAGATGTCAGCGTTCTATCTAAATAGCAATGTCAGAACTAAGTGATAAAACTTAATCCTCCAAAAGAATTGAAAGGCTGTATTCATTGATATCTGTAAAATTCTGGAAAAAAATGTAGGAATGGATTCTGAAGGTGCCAGTCCAAAGAAAAATAGCCTAACTTTAAATTCCAATTAATATATCTCTAATGCTAATTCAATGTGTTAGCACAAGCAGCAGGGAGTAGTTCTAATTGGTTGTTTGGTTGGTTACCTGAAACATGGGTTCAACAAAGGCCTACACTAAATGAAGTTAAGATGCCAGCAATTTCTCAATGCACTATTAAAGAAGAACTCCAGGGACTGAGGGTGATATAAATATTGGCATGGATTTAACAGTGTTAATCTCTGTTCAAACTAAGCTCTTCTTTCAAGGTCAAGAATGCTGGTTAGAGTTTTGTTTTATTTTATTTGTGGCTGAAATAGGTCCCTTAATTTCAGTAGGAATAACACAATTGTGAGTGGCCAGATTTCAGGCAATGGTCGCCATTAAGCTTTGTCAATGAATCAAAATAACAGCATGAGCATGGCCAATTACTAAGGCCTGTCAGGAGCCATCTGAATTCTTCAAAGAATTTAGAATTTCTGTTTTGGAGAACTACTACAATATTGCAAAACAAACAGAAATTAAATTTAAAGAGTATGGCTTTCCATAGAAAAGAACACTATTCTCAAACGAAGCTTCAGTTAAACCAATTATTAATGAGGGATACAATCTTGAAATGAATGATATCTTTTTAATTGAAACTACAGTGATAGACTACATAAACAGGCAGTTTGAGTTATAGACAAAGCATGAAGCCACTTTCAGTTTCTTGTTCGATACCTATATACTACAGGAAACATCAGAAAAGGCATTATAATGGCAGTGTACAAATTTTCATGTACAATAAAATTCACACTTACACAAAAACAGATTTTAGAAAAAGTATTCCATGAGAATAAATTTTTGCTGTACTAAAATTTGAATTTCAAAATAATTTATGAGAAACTCTTTCCCATGTTGTCACAGACTCTAAAATAACCATAACTCCAGTGATGTTTGTATGAACAGAAAGATCCTTCTGAAAATTCAAATATTATTAAAAATCACTTGGAATCTTGGAATTGCCAAGATTGACCAATGTTGCTGTAAACTATATTGATTGAAAATAAACTTGCTTTTTGTATGAATTTTAATGCCAGTCAGAAAAAAAGGGTGATCAATGATCAAATCAATTAATATCACATTAATTTTAGTATCTATTATTTCAAATAAACCTGATACCAAATATAATTGTTAAGTTTGTTACTCATGTACCATTGTTACCTCTTATAAGTAATATAGTATTTTA
The DNA here is from genome assembly GCA_019455555.1 of Galemys pyrenaicus. Classification (NCBI taxonomy): domain Eukaryota; kingdom Metazoa; phylum Chordata; class Mammalia; order Eulipotyphla; family Talpidae; genus Galemys; species Galemys pyrenaicus. The sequence goes on from JAGFMF010011554.1 coordinate 334,657, forward strand.
AAGAAAAATATTATCTTTTAGTACCTTTAAACACGTTTTTCCCTATATGAACAAGCCCCCCCACTCCGTCACCCCAGGTTTCACTTTTCAATGTCCTTGTCAATTATGTAGCCAGAAGTACAACAACCATTTTGAAGACATCAGCAGAAAATCAAACTTAGTAAAAATGAGTAATCAGAATGATCAAAGGAGTCTGTTCTTAATATTGTCATTGAACTGATACATTGGTCCTAAACTGTTCACCTCTCTATGTGCTTTATAGATAAAAAGACAAAGTGTCAGTGATGTGAAATGCTGCTGGTTCACCTGGTCTGCTATGTCTGTGCATTAAGCAGACTTTAACTAGTCTGTTCCTCCTCAGAGATATATCTTTGCCCTCTTTAAAAAAAAAAAAAGACGACTCTCCCACTGTCATATTCATCCCAATGCTACTGATGACACACATCACTACCTTAAATGATATTATTCTTTGCACAATTACCTGTATCTTCTCTAAAGGAAAATTTAACTCCATTAAGACAGCACCTTGACACGTAATATCCACATAAGAAAAGTTTGTTGATTAACTAATTGAATGAATTAATTAATAAAAGCCTTCTCTCAGCCAAGAAGCTAGACTCAGATCACAAACACAGGAAAAACACTTTTCAATCAATATTTTAGCGTATGAAAAGCATATTTATCTTCAAATACTTGCATGTGTAAGTTATTGTGGGATGTAAATCATCTTGTGCTAGTTGGTGAGGATAGAGCTTACCAAAACCTAAGACACAGATAACTGCGTTTCCATGAAAACAGCAAAAATTTACCCTACCCTTTTAAAAGTATGGCTCATGAACATTATGCCACCAGATCACACATCCCACCTGCCACTGTCACAAGGTCCCCCAGTGCTGCACATGCTCAACATCTGAAACAGCACTCATGGACACTAATGATTATGAGGTTTGTCTTTGCACTACTGTTTTTCAACTGTTGTAGGTAAAATTACATACCAGGGGGCATAACATAGAAATAAAAACTTATTAATTTCACTCTTACTGCCTGATACATAAAGACTGTCACCCACAATCCATCTTCCCAATATGCAAAGCCTCTTATTTATCCTTCCAACTAAACTAGACCTTGAGATGTGTTTTTTCAGTTATCCAACTTATTACCTAAATGTTTGTCTCTTCTTTGAATACATTATCTATTTTGTCTCCATATTTCACCAGTACTTCTTGCACTTTCATTCAATCGAAGTCACATCACTCTTCTTTAAACTTCAGTTTTCCCCATTCACATCAATAAAGTTACCCTTCCACTCTAACAGCCAGGTTCTCTTCTCCAAGTGAAAAAAATCAGTTAAATCCAGGCTTGATTATAAAACCAATAGCTTTCTCATGACCCCACACTGTTTTTATTCTCTTTTAGTCTTAATCAGGCACAAGCCAATTGGCAAGACATTTTCACCAAATGAGAGCTCAGGGTAATGCTTGAAGCCATGTCAGGGTTATTCAGCACTCTGATTTAATAGGCTACCTATAAATACAGCCGAATATCCTGGAAATATATTCTTTAAAAAAAAGACAAACTCACAGATAAAACACATACAAAAAAATTGATAGTAATGAAGTCAGTAATGATCATGATTTTTCAGATGTCTCAAATCTCATAGTCAATATTTATAGGAAAACAAGATTTCCACAAACATGTTGTATTTTTTCATTAAATATTGACATTTCATCAACACAGACTTTTATAAAATGGAACAAAGCATGTGGTAGTGCATGTATATTTTGTAGGGTAATACACACACAAATAATTCCTACTTCATAGTTTTTATATTTCCCAAAGCTCTTTCTGTCCATTTTATCCTCAGAATGTCCAAATAAAGGGAATAGATTATTATCAACCCAATGGTACAAGTGGGAAAACTGAGATGGAACAATTTTAAATTATTTGTCCACATTTCTGTAAGTCAATATCCCTGCTCTCATCATTTTGATGAAATCCCTTTTTTCAGTTTAACATCTCCCTAGAAAATACAAAAATTGAATGTGCTCTGTAGTTTTTTTATCTAATTTGAAAGTCTTTCGTATAATAAAAAGTGTTTGGTGGTATGTATGGGAACACAGAATATAGAAACTAACAATAAGACGGTACATTAGCATAACTCCAAGTTCTCAAGTACTCACAATACTAGAGATAACTCCTGCTGGCCCCATGCATTAATACACAATAATCTTATTTGATGGGTTAGATCTGGCAAATTTATGAACTTAAGTAAATCTAGTTACTCTTGGACAGAGCAAAACGTAAAGTTCTAGCCAAATACTCCATCTACTTGCCCCAGCTGATGTTAATAGCAATGACAATTTTACTTGCAGTTTAATTTAAGAAAACAAAAGTTTGAAATTATAAAACAAATATAATATCTCATAATACATAAAATACCTGCTTTTTAAAAAGGAGAAAACTAGTAACTCAATGAGAGATGCTACTAGTTGAGAGATGCTTTTTTAAATATAATGATTCTGAGTCCATTGGAAATACTGACCAGGAGCCCAGTAGTTTGATAGTTTTAATGAAGACAAAGGTATAAGAATCATCAGGGGTGGAAGGGATTATGCTCAGTAAAATAAGTCAAAAAGAAAGAAAAAATATTGGATGGTTTCACTTATAGGAAGAACATAGGGAAAACAAAAAAGGGATTAGAAAAATAAGACAAAACTAGCAAGCAAACTGTAAATCAGAGACATTCAAGTGGAAAGGAACTAAAATACGGAAGGGAAGAGCATAAGAGAGTACGGTAGTGACAGTTCATGGGTATCTCGGTGTTGGTAATTTTATGGGAATTACACCTGAAAGGAGAATGAACTATGATGTAAAAAGTATATAAATAATAATTTTAAAAAATCATCAGTATCATGCTGTCAAATCATCAATTCATTTAAACTTTTGGACTATAATTAAAGGCTGGGGCCTCCCTGGTAGTGTAAAGGGTTAAGCACCACATTATGAAGCATCTGCAGTCACTGCAGCATGAGTTCAATCCCTGGCCAGGGAGGTGAGACACATGGCAAGCAGACCTCTCCTGCCTCGCCCACTGCTCCCCTCAGCAGTGTTTTTCAGTAGATCTGCCTTTTGTGTTTACCACTCTGTCTCTGGTGAATCCTCTCACCCCTTGCACCTCTAGCCTATACCTCAGTTCTTGTATGTATAAATAAAATAAATCTTTCTAAAAAAACTAATTAAAAGTTACTAGAAGGGAATGGAAAAGAAGGTAAGTAAACTGGGACAAATGGAATATGCTATGGTGAAATATAAACTGGATATTTAACGGTGAACTTAATGTAGTTTATACACATGTTGATTTTCAGTGATGCACACTTGAAACATAATGTTATAATGCAATGTTATTTCAATAAAAACAAAATAAAATAGATTTCAAACTGAATAAAAAGAACTTAATTTATTCTATGAGTTGAGAAAGGCATACAAATCTAAATAAATTTGCTAAAGCCAAGTAAAAAAGTGTGCTTAGGACAAAAGGCTGACATATCCCTTTGGAATTAAATCAGCTGAAAGTAATAGAAAAGTCTACTTAAAATGGCTGAAATAAAGATTAGTTGATTTTTCTTAAATAATAAAACATCCATAGAAAGTAGTTGCAGGCACTGATTCCACCAACCGGTAGTACCATCTGGAACACATATTTTTATTTACCTTTTTGTTCCAAAACATTTAGCATTATTATCAGTTGATTTTTCTGCATCAAAAAAATCCTGTCAGAGAATCTGGCAAGATGGCTGCAGAGTAAACTCACCAGCCCTTCCTCTTCCACACATTCATAACCAAATTACAACAAAACAAAGGCATTAAACCCTGAAAGATAATCGGATGACTACTGCATTTATAAAAAGCAATGGCACAGTAAAAAGGAGTGGGAAACTGTGTAAAGAGTGACACCAGAGCAGTAAAACTCACAAGGAGACATGGAGCCCCTCCATATTGCAAACTCAAAATCATATGTTCATACCAGAGACTTAAAAAATAGGTAGTATGTTCCATTTCTAGTAGACTGAGGAACCTCCATCTGGCCTTCCATAATGGTTGGATTAGCTTGCATTCCCACCAGCAGTGCACCAGGGTTCCTTTTTCTCCACATCCTCGCCAGCATTTGTTGTTGCTGGTTTTTTTGATGTGTGCCATTCTTACAGGTGTAAGGCGGTACTGCCTTGTGGTCTTAATTTGCATTTTCTTGATTATGAGGACTGTTGAGCATTTCTCATGTGCCTGATGGCCATATCTGGCAATCCCACTCCTAGGAATCTACCTAAAGGACACAAAAAACACTGATCCAAAAGAGCACCTGTACTTCTATGTTTATTGCAGCACTATTTGTAATTGGTAGGACCTGGAAACAACCCAAATGCCCAAAAGTAGAGGACTGGATCAAGAAGATGCGGTACATATACACAATAGAATATTATTCAGCAATCAAAAATGATAAACTAGGGCCATTAATAGAAATATGGATGGAGCTAGAAGGAATTATACTCAGTGAAACAAGTCAGAAGGCAAGAGAAAAATATTGGATGGCTTCACTATCAGGAGGAATATGAAAGAGCAACCAAAAAAAGAAGAAGAAGAAGAATAAGCTCAAGGAAATGGGCAATTATAACCAAAAGCAAACAAAAACTCAACAAGACCAAAAAGTCAAAGATAAACCAAAGGGATCATGGGTGGGAAGGGAAAGGAGGGGAGGGCAAAGATGGGGATCAGGGCAGAAAGAGCACAAGGGACTGAGGTGATGGTGCATGGATGGAATGGTGGTGGATACTCCCTGGGGAATACAAATGATGTAAAAAATAGATAGATAGTAGACAGACAGACAGACAGACAGACAGACAGACAGACAGACAGACAGACAGACAGACAGACAGACAGATAGATAGATAGATAGATAGATAGATAGATAGATAGATAGATAGATAGATAGATAGATAGATAGATAGATAGATAGAGGCAGCATGCTATAGGAGGGGGTGCACAGATTATGTATGAAAGACAGAGGGTGCATGCCCCACTGTGAAACTACAAAAAATGGATACAGAGTGGCAATTACTGGCTTGAATCTGAGGATCCCAAACTAGAATAATTAGAAGAACAAAGCAGTAGGGAAACCAAATTGGATTACCCAAGTCATGTCTTCTCACAGAAGAGGTGATTATTTGCAACCAGAAGCTATGAAAAGTAGACCACCCAGGCCAAAAGCAAGACTCAACTGTCAGAGTTTGGAACACCCAGGTACCCAGATCTTAACAAGAGGAGGAAGCACCTATTATAAAGCTCCATACTCAAAAAGCAAAGAGAACAATTCCTGACTCATGACCCTGTCTCAACTATTGTTCTCACCAGCACAAAATCTGTTGTTCACCACAGTCTAGAGGTTAAGGCTGTCATCAAACTGTAAGAGAGACTTTGGCCAAAGAGTTGCACAAAGGAAGTGCACACTGGTATCCCCACTACATAGTACAGTGTGTGCAACACTTTAGGAAGTTGGAAGCCTTGAGGCCTCCTGGAAGCTTTGATGTCTTACTGCCCTTATTATTTCCTATCTATTATCCTTTACTTGGGGTCAGTGTCCTGCCATCCTGAACAGGTGCAAAGCCATCTATAGATCCTAGGTAAAAAGTCTAGGATCATATGCAGCTCCTTGAATAAAGGGTATAAATCTAATAGATCAAGATATTTTTTAAAAGGAATTTACTATTGCAACCCATAAAAATTAAAAATGAAGAGACTGAATGACATATCACAAATGCTAGGGCCAAAAAAGAAAACTCAAGAAGAGTCTCAATCAAGTAGAACTGTGGCATATACCAGATAAGAAATTTAAGATAACAGCTATAACCATGTTTGTTTAATGAAAAAATAGAATGATCAAAAACAGGAAAACAATAAAAATTAAGAAAATAAGACAAACTAAAATTAATAGATCTAAAATAAGCCATAACTTAAGTAAAAAATATACTAACAGGCCTCAACGGTAGGCATACATGAGTAATAGAAACAATTAGCTGGCCTGAAAGCACAATGGCACAAAACACACAAACAGAACAAAAACACAAAATCAAAACAAATGAAAAGAATGTAAAACCTCTTTGGGATAGCCTTAAGAGAAACAGTGTCCATAATCATGGACAATCCAGAAGAGAAAGAGAAATGCATAGAAAATTTACTTGAAGAGATAATTGCTAAGAACCATCTCAGTCTGGGAACTGAACCAAATCTCCTGTTCCAAGATGCCCAAATAGTTCGAAAAAAATTTAAAAAAAAAAAGGCTCAGGCCTCACACTATGAGACACATTATAATTAATTAAGCAGTTGAAAACCAATGACAATGACAGATAATAAAAGCACTAAGAGAAAGGAGAGTAACCTATAAGGGAATAGCAATTAGTCTGTCTACAGACATTTCAGTGGGACTTAAAACACAAAAAGGGAATGGCAGGAGCTATTTAAAGTGCTCAAAGAAAGATATTTCCATCTAGAATCCTTTACTCTGTAAGATTAACAATCAAGATGGAAAGATATGTAAGTTTCAATTAGAAAAAGAATTTACAAACATCAAGCAACAAGAAGTATGAAAGGAACTAACATAAAGTAAGAACAAAACAAATACATAGGTAGCAGACACATTGTACAGCATGTAGGAGATGAGTAGAAATGTGGACTGTTGACTTTGATAAGGTTGTCCAATGAGCCACAAAAACAGTTCATCATACATTAATCTCAGGACAAAGGTTAACAGAAGTAATGCTGAATAGAGAGGAAATGGAAACTAAACAAAATATAAAAGTAAGATGTTCAAAAAATAAAGACAAAAAGAAAACTAAAATAACATTTAAAAAATCCAAAAAGGAAATAAGAACTTATATCTCAAGAGTCACCTTAATATAGAATTCACCAATTTAAAAATTCCACACACAGACACTTGATAAGTGGATTTCAAAGCAAAGTCCAACCTGCTGCTATTTACAGAAAACAGTTTACCATAAACACAAACAGAGTTAAAAACTGCGAATGACCATCAAAAAAAGTCAGGAACAGCTATACTTATACCAGATAAAACAGATTTCCAACTTAAAAAAAGGTAAGACAGAGATGAACATTACATTAATCAAGGGAGGACTTCTGGCCCATTGGCTCCTAGATAGTTCCACCACTGTACTTAACACACTAGTATGAAATTTTCTGCCTGTGTCCCTCTTTTACCCACAAAACAGGGAGATCATGAGGGAAAGTATTTTTTCTCATCTGTGTCTACACTGTGACAAGTCAAATATCCACCATATAGTAGAGGCTCAGTAAATGTTGACTGAATGAATGAGTGAAGAACTGAATGAATGATAAAGATGGAAAGAATAAAGAACAGAATAAATTTGGCAGGAAAAAATTACAACATATACTTGTATCATTAAAGAATGGGTAAGTCGACTGAATTAAACCATCTCTCTTGATTGAATGTTTTAGCCTGGAAAAGATAAGGATATTTTTTAAATTTATTAATTAAAAATAAATGAGATTCACTAAATTCTACCTTCTAATTTCCTTACTGACAACTTGCTTACTGGCAGTAGTGAAGACAGTCCCCATAGATCTAAGGAATTCATCTAAACTTCATCAATCCAAAGTCCTTGTAAGGAAAATTAATTAGATCAAATTGCTGTTTTCACTCTGGATTCTTTCAGAATGAGCCAAAATTGAGCTCCAGGATTATATATGCTAAATTATCTCTATGCATAGCCATATACACTCAATGTAATGCAATCGTGGTGTTAGTACCTCACTTTTAAAAAACATTTTTTTAAATCTCATTTCAGTATTAAACACTAAATTATATCTATCTATCTATCTATATACACACACACATATATTATAGCTGTCTCAGCAAGGCCATCATTATGTTTTTCTCTACTAGTTGAGTTTTAACAAGTGAATGTATTAGATATTTTTAAATTAAAGATAATTCTTTAAGGAAAGAGAAAAAACAGAAAAATTGTTTTTCTAATTCTGAGGACCTACTCGAAAAGTTGGACTTATGATGTTACAAAAAAAATTCAACATAAACTTTTTCTTAATGTCAGAAAATAAGGAACAGCCTAAATGTCCAAACAATGGAAGCATAATTGAGAACAATGATATATACAGTCTAAGTTCTCAAATCTGATTTTCTTTTCTTCCCTCTAACATACCCCCACTAAAAGTGAATTTTTTTGTAGTCCTTCATAAATAAAAATAGAAGTTGTCAGAAACAAATAATTCCATCTTCTTAAACTAACAAACTCACTAAATTTGTAACCATCCTTGCCTTTTCTCCTGTGGCAAAATAGTAAGTATCCAAAAATCGAATTTTCCACATTATTCTCTCTGTCTTCCAAGTCCATTTTATTAAATTTTCCCACTCTACTCTTCTGGATATTCTGCTCACTCTAAACCTTTCCCTAGCCTTATGCCTCATTCTTGCTACTATTGTATTTTTCCTTCAAAATTAAACTTCAAATGCACAAACTGTAAACTTCCACTTCCTAAGCTCTCATTCTCTCTTCAGAAGATACCAATAGAACCTTGTCCTACAGCAATTAATTTTAAATGGTATCAGTGAGGGCAACAATGATTGCACTTCAACTAAGTTGAATTAACATTGTTCAATTCTCAACTAACCAGACTTTCAATAGCATTCTATCGCCACCTCCTCCTCCAGTCTTTAAATATTGGAATTCCATAGGTTTACTACTGAATCTTATTTTTCTTCTTATACTTTACTCTAATCATCCTATCATCTGAAATAGCATTGCTAGGTTGACAATTCATAAGTAAATATCATCAACTCAGATCTCTCCTCTGCATGTGATTTCGGTACTTCTGGTAATCCCACATCAAAATTACAAATGCCTATCATATTACTTCCACAGCCACAATGTCTCCCAATCCCTTGCAGCAATTAAAGAACAATTACTTTGATATTTATCTTATACTTTGTTTCAAAATAACAGATTCGATTGCATGGGAATTAATGTGGGGATTTTCAATGCTGGAATTGGCAGGAAAGAATGGATAAATTCACAGCCCCAAGTTGTTCAGATATTTTGAATGCCCGAATTCAGGTTCAGAAAAAGGCCTGAGGTAGGACTGACCTAGAAATTGCTGTATCTTACCATAGTATCTCTGTAGAACCCTGAACTACGTGTCATCAAGTTGACTCAATGAACAAAAGATAAACTCTGAATGATGTTTGTGGATTACAAAGACACAAAATGCAAGCTCAATCAAACACAAGTAAAGAAAATTATTAGTGAATGAAAATGTGTGTGAATTTGTTCAGAGCAGCTGAAACTATGAGAAATAGTGTGGACAGCTATTATAACTAAGCTTTATAACTAAGATACATAAATTCAAGAAGAAAAAAAATACTTTAAATAAAACAGGTTTGCTCTGTGTTCAAAATCTATGGGAAAGAGAAATGAACTTCCAACCTAGTTAATGAGTGCTGAAGAACTCATTACAGTAAAGGACTGTCATAACTACATTGGAGCAACCAGACTTACTCAGACTTTCTAGAACATGAGAAGTGGGGACAAGAACAAATGGCATAGTTCATACCAGTTCTCACCAAGTACCTGAGGATCCAGTCTTTGGGACAATAACTATGCACAATAAGGCATAGAGAAAGAGGATAACTCTGCAGCTAATTTTGGAAAGTACTTTCTCTATAACGGAATGATTTACTCATTTAGGCCTTAATTTCTCTGGAAAATAATTTTTTTCATGGGGTTGGAACCAAATTATTTTTAAAGTGTCCTAGTGAATTCCAGGTACATTACACTGCTGACAGTTTATTAGAGATGATGCTATCATCTGGTGCCCATTGTTCAAATCTCTGTTGAGCTTGTTGAGATTAGGAGGCTGCATCCAATTTGAAATAAGAGAGATTCATGGGTGACTCTCAGCGTGGTATACCTTGTGGTTTAATTTTGTGATGTCCTTGTAGGCAACAACAATACAGGTTTATAACTGTCTCAAGAAGATGAGCTATCCAAAAAACCCTCTCAGTGGAAGGTAACAAAACCCAAGGTAACAGACAGCAGAAACACCTGCATTTATGTAATACCCAGACTCTCACTCTAAAATAAGTAGCCACACCCCCAGAAAAACCACAGACTTGTTAACAAGAGATGAAGGGAAAATACTGGCTACTAGAAAAAGCTCAGGCTTTTCTTTATCATTATTTCCTCAGATCACTGAGAAGTTTAGATTTTAGGATAAATTCATTGATTGTGTGCATATATAGAACAAAGTGCGACCACAAACATTTCTACAAGAAGAAACGTGGATGTGAAATATTTGTTTTTGGTTTCTTCACTAGCTCTGTAAATAGTTTGAGGATGTCACATATATAATTCTGGTAAACTTACAAAGTGAATTTAAAGGTAGTATTGGCATGATCAGATGTACATTTTGGAGGTATATCTGGGGCTAGTGTATTAAGGGTGGATCAAAGAGAAAGAAAGAACTGGCAGAGAGATCAATTAGGAGATAAGAAAGGATGAAGCTTTAAATCCCAGAGTTCACTACTCTTTGGTATATACATATTTTAGACATCTACACTAAAGTTTCCTCAAGTACTAATATTACCCCTATAGTAACATATCAAGTAAATGGAACTATTTGGAGCTGGATGCACAAATTCATACTGATCATATTTTTGTTGATTAATTATATGCATTGGATTTCCCTGCTGCCCTATCCCAAACAGATATCCTGTTCTGTATGGTTTGATTTCCCATGCAAGCATCTCTGTCTTTATTTCTCTCTCAGTTTTCTCCAACTCATCTGAATATATTTCTTATAGATATTGTTACTGAAACCCACACAGGAGAGTTGTGGGGAAAGGGTTTCCTGCTAGGTTGCTAACAGCTTTTATAGTAGTGCCCAGAGATTATTTGATTTTTGGGGCTAGATAACCAAATGCTTAAGTCTTTTCTTTTTTTTTTACATCTATAATATTGTATACTAGTCAGAGTTCTGGAAATAGAACCACTAGGACATATACAATATATAGTGATAAACTGTTAGGGAAAAAAGGACAATTTATAATATAAATTGGCTCATGTGATTACGGAGGCCAAGAAGTCTCATGATAGGCCATTTGCAAGCTGAAGAAAAAGGAAAGTAGATGGTATCACTCAGTCTGAAAGCAAAGGGATTAGAGAAAGGGGCAATGAGTAAGCTTGAGAACTATGGGAGCTAAAGGCTTCAGTCTCAGTCTGAGTCCAAAGGATTGAGAATTAGTGGTCTGCAATGTAAATTTAGTCTGAGTTCAAAGGTGTGAAAACTAGGAGTTCTCATGTCTAAGAGAAGAAGATGAGTGTATCAGGTCAAGCCAAGAGCCCTCTGAAGTTTGGATGTTGCTCACCAGAATTGGGAAGATAATTTTTACAGTCTATTGATTCAAATGTTAATCTATTCCTGAGACACCTTCACAGACACACTCAGAAAATCTATGTTTACCAGCCATTTGGGTATCCCTTAGCTCAGTCAAGTTCATACATAAAATTAACCAGCATGATAAGAATGTAAAACAACTAATTGCCTTCTCTGCATACACAACCTACACACACCCCTTCTTTTGGAAAAGACTCTCCTTAGATGTGGTTCATTTAGGTATTGATTGCACAGCCATCATATGTAGGAAAGTCGGAACAACAATAATCATATTAACAACCTCTCAAGTTTCTAACCCTCTTTACAAATCATACATTTTCAGATAAATTATATTATTTGTTTGCCAAAACAGCCTTCTTTAATGATTCACTGATCTATAAACTGGGGTTCTGAGAAGCTGGGTTAGCTGCTTGATATAACAGAGCTGAAGGAGGAGTTGTTGGGTTTCAGTCATAATCTCCTGAACACAACCCCAGTTCCTTCCCCTCCTCAACCCTGGACAAAAGTGTAAGTATGAAGTCAACTGAGCTTGCTTTATTGTGTAAAAAGATGGAGAATTGTTCACTTTGTTTCACCTCCTTAGTTTTTCCTATATAGCTTCATTAGCAAGCTCTCTATTTTGAAGAATTTTCTAGACTGCCAAAGCTTATTATATGCCTCAGTATTTGTGCAACGTTATGATTTTCCTATAAAACTGAATAATCTCTGTATTTAGTTTGTTAGCCCATGCTGAGTTAGAGAGAAAAGGGTGTCTTTCAATGTGTCAACATTGCTATAATTCTCTTAGGTCAAAGCTATTTAAGCCTTCACATCTATAAATCGAATATTGCATCACTGTCTTCAGGGATTTTTTCAGTTAAAAAATTATAACTTTAATTTTCATATCCAGCATCCAAATTCAGAAGGGGGTAGGTAATTTCCATCATCCAACTGCTGCTGCAAAATGAGCCAGTTCACTAAAAATTTCACATTCTGTGGCATTTTATTGCCTATAAAAAATATTTCTGAAAACTATACTTGCCCAGAACTCTTTTCTAGACAAAGTCACTCCATCTTGCCAGTGGATTCTCTATCTACCATCTTCTAGATAGACACTAGACAGACTTCTATAAAAAGTCTAAATTCTTTCCATCCATCTTGTCCCTTCTCTAATCTTCAACCAAAGACCTTGGGAACATTTGGGTTCCTTTTCTTTGTTCCTGCCTTTTTCAGTAAACTAAACCTGTTTTGGGATTTGGATTCCACACTTAACTTTGATTTGAACATTTCTTGGCCTTGTGATAGAGAGTGAAAAGCAGGAGTTCTTGTTTCTCAGACACATTGTTAGATAATACAAGGCATCAGCAAGTTTGTCAAAGAAAAGTCTAAGTTGGCTAGGACTAAAGAACATGATTATGTGGTATTATTCTTTTCAGCCTAGATGTAAAGTCATTTTCCACCCTCCTTTTTCTTCTTGGAATTTCTTTTAAAGACTTTTATTGTTGACACAATCAGGCAGGTCTGTTTGAAACTTAGAAGGGTAAGAAGGTATGAAATGTGGACTCATCTTGTGAGGATGTTTTGCTTTCTCTGTATCTCTCAGAGATCCTGAGGAAGTCCCTCAACAAAGTATAGCAGATAAAACAAAATCTGCTTTAGCTATTCTGTATATTCAAAGAGACTCACCTCCCCATTACATCATTGAACAAAGGAACATCTGGAGGTCACGGTAATTTAGATTAGTGAAATAATATATGGGGGAAAAATTACAAAGGCCCACAGGAGATCTTACTCAAATTTTTATTACTCTTGAGATTTTAAATATTCTATTATATTTCTATAGCACCTTAATTTGGACATCAGAAGTTTATGTTGGGGATCTAATGACTTACGACCGACAAAATCAAATTCCAAGCTTTGCTTTTACTGAAAATATTTTTCAACACCTTCTATTCTGTCAATCATAAAAGCAAAAAATTCTCTGGTTCTGAACCCAATGGAGGCATTACATTTGAGTGTATTAGGAACCAATTCTTCAGTAATTCCTCATACTCTTTACACTTCTCATTGGAGAGGAACTTAAAGTCCAGAGATAGGTTATTCCCTATGGGTGAGAGATAAGGAAAATAAAAAGACAAAAGAATAAGTGGAACAGAGGCAAAGACTAGGAAAGATAGGACAGGCTAGGATACACTTTGCTAATAAAAAATTCACAAAATCTCAGTGACTTAAAACTCCAAAGGGTCTTTCATGCTTACACTACATGGCCTCTTTGGATAAGATGGAGGATCTGTTTGCATATTCATATCTTTATTCCGACAACCCAGGATAAAGGAGCAGTCACTAATTTGGTTCCTCATCTTGAAGAAAGGGGTACATGTTGACACATGCTCTAGCTATTAAAATTTCCATTGGAAAGTGACAGGTGCCAGTTATACCCAGATTTTATTAACCAAGCAATAGTCACATGTTCATCTAGTAGGAAGGGAAGTATAATCCTACTTTGTGCCAGAAAGGAAGAGTGGAATATTTATCTTAATTCTAGTTAGAGAAAAAACAAAATCAATGAATACCTCTGGACCTGATCTGTAGGCACTGTGCTCTAGTGAGAAGCTTGCGGGAGAGAAAAAGTAGTTTCCTGGTGCTTGTCATAAAAAAATCTCAGACATGAGAACTAATTCCCACAAATTCTAGGTAGAAAGTAGCAGAACTAGGCTTTTAGATGCCTCTCCCATGTTTCAATCATCCTTTTACTCATTGAAAACGTGATCTCCTTCCGGTCATTTCCAAGGAAGTCAGGTAAAAAAGAAAAACTTAGGTAGAACACATTAGAAATTAGTGAACATACTAAGTTAATATAAAGTTTTCAGTTATGTGACAACAGACATAAGAGTTCAGGGGACAAACAAGGGTCACCAGACCACACCATTTCTGAACGAGGCAGGGTTCACAATCACCCTCTAGAGGTGATGGGTTTTCTTTAATGGAAGAAGAGCGCATAGAGCCTTCAAAATGAGCAGGAAAATGGGAGAAAAGCCAAAAGAAAAGACAAGAGCCAGAAACAGTGAAAAACTCTGAGTAGACTAGACTAAGGAGAATGGCAGCAGCATGCCAGGATGCAAGCTGAAGGGACCTACTAAGTGCATATTCACTCAGAGAAGCCAACTGAGTGCAGGAGATAGGAAGCTGTGAAGGGCTTCTGTGCAGAGGCATCATGTGGTGAGCAGGGTGCTTAAGAAAGTTGTCTAACAAAGTGATGTGGACGTGAGCATGCAGGAGCTTCAAGGAAACTCCAACTCCAAAAGACTGCTAATGATCCTGGTAATGGACAGATATGGGGTTAGCAGTTAAGATGCCAAAATTGATAAGATCAACAATGTTTAAATTCCTGATTTCACTGACATAGTATGGGTGCCTGATTTATAAGATAGAATGTGTGAGCCACAATTCAGATATGGACTCTCCCTTGGTCTCTGGGATGAGGAAGTGTTAGAAGTTAAGCAAGACCTTTTGGCAGAGGGGTCAGGTAATGGCAACTCCTCAGCAAACCTTGTATCAGGGAGATAAAGAAGTCATGCCCCCTAGAATGCTTAGTTTACTATCTAGCAAGTCTGAGGGTAACATTTCTGAGTCGACAAAACTGGATGACTGAACCTATCATTACCTCCCTGAACCTGAAAATGAGCTTTGACCCAGGCACAAATGTTCAGCTCACTGCCATTAACTCTACCAAGTAGCACAGCTTTGCTTGAGCCAAGAAACCTTACATGCTTCCTTGGGAGAACTTAATCGCCTACTTATTGCTAATACTGTGATTAATGAGGGCAAACCAGCTCCTGATGATGCCTCATAAAAGGAGTCAGCAACCACCTTTTAGATGGTAGGAGCCAGGAACCCTGAACCACCTCCCAACCAAGCATCCCCCAGCATACACACAGCAGACACACATGCATGTCCCTTTCAGGGTCCTGATCTAGAGCACCCATACCACCAGGACAGAGCCTGTTTCCCTCAATCCCCACTGTCTCTATCCCTTCACACCAGCCCAGCTCAACTGACTGTCCTGTTGTCAGGCTTCTGGAAGTCCAGCCACTGAGCAGCTGGAGGTGACAGGGAGTCGGGCCATTTCAACCACTGTGCAATGAGGAAGCTGAGCTGGGACTTATTCAGATTCAATTTAAACTTTGCTTCCTTCTGATTTTATGGTGCTTTTACTTTCATGACCCTGAAAGAGCATCTTTGTCAAAATACACATCACAGTATTAGGCATGTGGAGAAGGCACTTTATGACACCCTCCCCTTTGATGGGAGAGGTGTGACATAACGTCTATTTATCTGTTGGTGACTGGCTCCTACTATAAGGCAGAAAAGATCTTGCTGCTTCCATTAGGAAGCTTTCTCTTCCTGAGGACTGTAATTAGCTAAATGTTCTTAAACGCCACTATAGAAACAGCTGGGTATATTTCCAGGTGATGGTTCAAAGCTTTACTCATAAGCATCTTTGCCTTTCTAGATGTTAATTGCAGTCTGAGAAAATTAGGGAAAACATCTAGTAAATAACAAAACTGTGGGCTCAGGCAGGAGGCACTTTGTACCAGAAGCACATGCTGGGGTGGGGAGGAGGAGCGGCAGTGAGGGCATTACTGACATGTGGCCACTTCAGGCAGGCAGAAAGAGCACTGGAGGAAATTAGTTGGCTCCAAGCTCAGCCCAAATGAGTGAGGTCAAGACCACATTAAGACCTTAGGTGAATGAAGGACTATGGTCCACCCCAATGCACAGACAAGTCAAAAGAAAATATATATTTTTAAAGGATCATATATTTATTTGTAGGTTGGATTAAAATAATTTATTTCTAGACTGTCTAGCTGCAAAATTAGGAGTGAGTTTGTTCAAACTAAAATGTTTCTTGGAAGGAATAATGACTTTCCTTTGTCCTCAGCATTTGCCTGGTCAATTTCTGAGGTGCTGACATCGAGTTGGAACATGTGCATAGTGGTCTTGGTAGTAAGAAGCCAACTGATTGGAGCAAAAAATGCCATCAAGAGCTAGATGTCCATTAACAGGAATGCTTGTGCTTTGCTGCTGGTAAGAAGCTGTTTGTTACTCTATGATGTGACCTTGGCATTCTACTTTCTCAGCAAATTTCATTACACAGTACAGTACAGAGTTATCAACTATAGTCACCAGGTTATACATCAGATCCTCACGCCTTATTTATCAAATAGTTGGAAGTTTATATATTTTCATCAACTTCTCTTTCTCCTTCACCTCCAGTCACTGGCAGTCACATTTCTTACTCTGTCTCTGTGAGTTTGAACTTTTATTTAGATTACACATATAAGTGATACTATCCCATATTTGTGTTTCTCTTTCTCAGAAAGAGATTTTTATTTATTTGACATTTTGCCTTCAGGGTCCATAATGTCAAAATAGCAGAACTGTCCTCTTTCTTGTGATTAAATAATTTTCCATTGCTCATATATACACCTTCTTTACCCATTTATCTGATTACAGACATTTAAATTATTCCCAAATCTTAGGTATTGTGAGTAATACTACAATAAACTTAGGAGCGCACATATATTTTTTATATCCTGTTTTTTTTTTTTCCTTTGGCTATATACCCAGAAGTAGGATTGCTAGATCATACTGTAGTCTTATTTTGAGGAACATTGATTCTGTTTTCCATAGAGGCTGCACCAAATTACTTTCTCACCAACAATGTACAATGGTTCCCTTTTCAAATTCTCATCACCATTTGTTATCTTCTTGATGACAGCCTTCTTAATAGATGTAAGGTGAATATCTCACTATAATTTTGATTTGTTTTTCCCTAATGAACAGTGATGGTGAGCACTTTTTCATGTACATGTTGACAATCTGGATGTCATGTTTGAAAAGTGTTCTTTCAGTTCTTCTGCCCATTTCAATCAAATTTTTCATCATTGAGTTTTGAGTTCTTTATATATTTTAAATGTCAATCCTTTATCAGATATACAATTTGAAAATATTTTCTCCCATTCTGAACATCTTCTTTATCTTGTTGGTAGTTTCACTTGCCATGCAGAAACTATACAGATTAATGTTGCTGTACAGTTTTTTCTTTTGTGTTGTTGCTTTTGTGACCTTTGCTATAGTGTCAAAATAAAAAAAAAATCACTGCAAGACAAATGTCAAGGATTTTACATCCTAAGTTTTATTGTAGAAGTTTCATGGTTTCAGGTGTTAAATTTAAGTCTTGACCATTTTGAGTTAATTTGAATTGGACAATTGTAGTACTGTTTCACTCTTTTGCATGTAGCTGTTTAGTTTTTAAAAAACCATTTAATAAAGAGGCAATCCTTCTGCCATTGTATAGTCTTGGTTCCTATATCATAAATTAATTGGCCATATATGCATGGCCCTATTTTGAAGTTTTCTATTCATTCCTTTGATCTATGTATCTTTTCATGTTAATATCTTGATATTTTGATTACTTTTGTATTATAATATTTATAATATATAATTATATATTAAATATATTATATATTAAATATATTATATATAATTATAATATTTTGTATTATAGCTTTAATCAGTAAACTAGATGTCTATCTAATTTTGTTCTACTTTTTAGATTGCTTTGACTATTCACAAGCATTTTGTGGTTTCCATACCAATTTGGGGATTATATTTTTTATTTATATAAAAGAAATGCCTCTGAATTTTGATAGGGATGATACTGAATCTATAGATTGCTTTGAGTATATGGGAAAATTTCAACAATTTATAAACACCAAATATGTTCAATTTCTTTGTCTTCTCCAGTTTCTTTCATCAATATCTTAAAATTGTCATTGTCAACCTCCTTCACCTCTTTGTTGAATTTATTCATAAGTATTTCATTCTTTTTGATGCAGTTATAAATGGGATTATTTTCTTAATTTTTCTTTCTGATGGTTCATTGTTAGAATATAAAAATGCAATTGATTTTGCATACTGGTTTTTGTGTCTTGAAACTTTACTAAATTTTTTATTAAAACATTTTTGGAAGACAATGTATAGTTTTCTATATACAATACTGCGTATCAGCAAATAAAGAAAAATTTTAATTTTCCTTTCCAATTTAGATACTTTTTTTTAGTTGCCTAATTGCTCCAGCAAGGACTACAAGTAAATGTTGAAAAAAGGTGACAAGCGTGTGCATCCTTGTCTTGTTTCTGATCTTAGAGATAAAGCTTTCAGTTTTGCACCATTGATTATATTAGCTGAAGGCTTATTATCATATATAGCCTTTATTATGCTGTGATACCTTCTTTCTATAGTCAGTTTGTTGAGAGCTTTCACCACAAATGGCCACTAAATTTAGTCAAATATTTTTTCTGCTTCCAATGATAAAATCATATGATGTTATCCTTCATCTTGTAGTGTAATGTATCACACCTTGATAGATTTGTGGATGTTGAGTCATCTTTGCATGCCACTCAATCATGATGCATAAACCTCTTAATTAATGTTAAATTCTATACAAAAATCAGTTGCATATTTGTATTCAAGTCTTGGCAGGATATATGTAAGTTGATTCAGTCTTGGTAGAATATATGTTTCTAGGAACTTATGCATTACTTCTACATTGTCTGACTTACTAGTAGATAGTTATTGTGTATGTACTTTAAATATAAAAATAAGTAAAATCAATGGGGTAAAAATGTACTGTAATAACTCAATCTATAGAAAGCTACAGTAGCTATATTAATAGAAGATTTCAATAACTCAAGTTTAAAACTTATTTTATAATGATAAGTTAAGGATTTATCAAGGAGATAAATTTATCAAAAGAATATAAAAATCCAAAATAATTATGCAGCTACTAACAGAGTCTCAAAATTTATTATGTAATAATGGATCAATATATGAGGTAAAACAGGCAAATCTACAGAATGAGAACAAAGTCATAGAGATAATACTACCTGATTGCAAAACTTACTATAAAGCTATAACAATGAAGACCATATGGTATTGGTAAAGACCCTTTCATCAGTGAAACAGAATAAAGAGTCCAAAAATAGTCCCACACACATGTGTATAACAGATATTCATCAAAGGTACAAAAGCAATTCAATGGAAAAGGGATGATGGTCTTTTCAAGAAATGGTACGTATACAACAGACGCTCTATACATAAAAGTAAATGCCAATCACTTCAATGCACCATAAACAAAAAAAAATACATATAATTAAAATGGAACATAATGTAAGCTAACACTCTAAAACTTCTACAAAGAAACGTAAGAGAAAGTTTTTGTGACCATGGTTTGTGACCATGATCAAGAAAAGATCTGTACAGAAAGATCTAACATAGCAGAACTGAGACTGCTATCCTTGGAAGGCTTGCAAGTTTGACCACTTAACTGGTGTTACTTGGATTTCAGGAGGATTCCCATCATTCTCAACTAATAAGAGTAGCCCACTAAGCCTGAACTATTTCTACAAACAACATGGCTTACACTGAACACATGCTTTCTTTCTGAGTATCTGGAATTTGGGGGATATGTTAGCAAGAAAATGTCTACATGATCAATCCCCCTATACACCCTTAGGCTTTGAGTCTCTAATGAGCTTCCCTGCAAGATCACACATAGCTCATATTTCACACAGAGATGCTAAGGAAATTAAGTGCCTGTGTGTGCCTCCACAAGGAGAGGACTCCTGGAAGTTTACAGCTGATTTCAATAGTACTGTATCTTTCTGTTTCTTGATTATGCTTGATATCCTTTTTAAAAAATAGTCAGGAATATAATTATTTACTGTCCTATAAGTTCTAGGAAATAACCAAATTGGAGTGGGGTAACTTGTTTTCAAGTCTAACAAATTGATAATTTATATCTCATCAGAACTGAATATCCAACAATTCGAAAAATACTGCTAAAGACAAGTAAGAAACTGAAAGAATATTTTGAAAGTCTCTATTTTATTTTAAAAGATAACGTTAGGATATATGAAGAACTGTCAAAACTCAACAAATTAAAAAATCAATTTCAAGAAAGAGTAAAAGATTTGAATAAACATTTCAGAAAAAAAGATATATATGTAAGGTAAGAAAACGAAATGATGGTAAACATTATTAATAACAAATATTAAAGAATTTAAATGTTTTACCAAATGAGATGTCCCTAAACACATATTAGAATGGCAAAACAAACGGATCATACCAAGCATTGGATAGCATATAAAGGAGCTCTTTTAGTGGGAGTAATACAACCACTTTCGATAACTGTCCTACAGTTTCTTTAACAGTTAATTATACACCTACCCGGCCTCCCTGGTAGCACAAGGAGTTGAGCGGTGCACTGTGGAGCTTCTGCAACCACTGCAGTGCAAGTTCCATCCCAGACAGGGAGGGGACCCATATGGCTCAGCAGACCTCCCCTGCCTCACCCACTGCTTCCCTTAGCAGTATATTTCATTAGATTTGCCTGTTCTGCTCCCGGCACTATCTCTGGTGAATCTTCTCAACCCCCCACCTCTGATTTCTAACCCAGCTCTTGTAAGCATAAATAAAATCAATCTTTTAAAAAAAAAGTTAATCATACACCTACCATATATACATATATTGATGTGTGACGTTAACCGTGAAACATACAGTATTGTACAAGGGTAAACAAATAAAATTTTATTTTTTTAAAAGAACCTCTTATATGACTGAACCATTCCATTTCCATGTATTTACACATTATAATGAAAGCATGTGTTTAAAGTGCAGTGTGTGCACACCACTTCTTGTATTTTTTCCAATAGTTTAAAATAGAATCAACCCAAACATTTATCAACTGGTGAAAAGAGAATTTATAGTGGATATATTAGTGGATAGTGGTACTATGGTACTATCCCTGATGGGGATACCCTGATGTTACCTCAGTTAAAAGTGGATCAGTTATTTGGGCCCCCCTGGTGGCCTAGGGTTTAAATCTCAGGGGCCACCATAGATGGCTATGCAATGTGCCCTTTGACTAAAAGTATAATCAGATTGGAGGTGTCAAAGTCTGAGTTTGAGCTCTTTCATGTACAAATATATTTCCTAGTCAGCCACACAACTCATCACAACCTGAATCCACATGCAGTTTGAGATAGAATCCCAGGTGTATGACCACCATTTATTGCCTTTTCTTCAAAGTCCTCTTAAGACCATGCACAAAAGATCCATATTTATTGAATTTCTACTTCATCAAAGCTCCATGTGAGACACAGTAGAGGATTCTAGACTGACTTCCATGGAATCTGTCCTCAGCTTGAAATATAAAGAAAATATTGCAAATGCAACAACAAATTACACAAGTGATGGCAGTGTGTGAAGTCCCCAGCTCCAATAGGTAACATTCAGTACAATTACTGATGCCCTTGATAACACCCTGCAGTGATGAATGACCCTCTTGCCTGCTAAATGTTTAAAGTCACCAAAGAGGATAATAAAATACATTTGGGGGTGTGGGAGTATCAGGATGACCTAAATGGCAGTGAACATAAAGAAAAAGCCAACATGGAGAAGAATATAATAGGAAAATAATGAGACTGGCTTATCTTGCCTGTTCAAGGAGATTCCTGGAGCACTGCTTTTGCTAACATTTTCTATAATAAAATAATACTTTTTTTTCCCCTTCCCAAAACACTTCCAAAATCTGAAGTAAAAAATCTGTCAAACAAATGGTTGTACCAACAAAAGTGATGCACTGGGGAATGGAAGAGTGGGCATACTGATAGAGGCATGCAAGTTCTGAAGTACTACAGCTTAATTTTGCTGTGGGCAGTCCTCAAAAGAAACTTGGAAGGAAAATAGCAGAAATTAGCTCCAAGAGCTCCCCCCCCCAAAAAAAAAGTACATTTTTTGTATATTTCCAACTTAATGGAAAGTTAAGTGATTTTTTTGGTTACTGCATCAGACTTTTTCAAAGTTTAATTTAAAAAACGTGTAAAAATATGACATGTTTTCACTCCTTTTTTTCTACCATTCTCTATCTTTTGACTAAAGTACATTCCTTTCCAACCAAGAAGTACAACTCAGATAGGAAACATCTACTTTCATCTCCATCAACCTTTCTCAAAAATGTCCTCATGGTTCTTAGACAAAAAAGCCATAAGTTGAATAAGGATCCCTTACATCTAAAGCAAACTCATAGTACCAGAGAAAGCTTAATCAATAATCATTTATTGATTGCCTAAAAGGTACATTGTGAACTCCCCAATACAGCCCCCCTTTCTAGTTTCCTATTACATAATATAATCATTCCCAGGAAGTGAAATACATTTCAATGATATTTTTTTATATAACTTGTTTACCTGAGATGAAAATCCATTACCATATAATAGTATACATGGACCTTTGCTCCCTCTGACTCTGCTCTGTGACTCTTCCTTCTCAAAAACTCATTTTCTCTTTGACTCCCTGTTCATAAATAAAAATCTGTGAGATTTGGTTCTTTGGTTCTAGTGCCCTAAGAGACTATAGCGTCAATGAATTCATCTTAATCTTTTGCAACCTAAATAACCATGACAATGAAAGTGCATTACTGGAAAAGTCATGACTCAAGTGAAGATTCAGAATAAATTATCCAAAATTAAAGGGCCAAGCTTTCAAGGACCAAAATTCAAGAAGTCACTTGAGTGTGTTTAATATTGACAATTCCTAGGATCCTCCCGGCTTAAACTGTTTTGTCTATTAAATTAGAGGGATGCATCCATTACTTTCTAGGAAATTCATATAGGACAATATTAAGCCATGGTACTATAAATGTAGCTAGGTTAAAGTAAGGAGAGATTATGTTGAAAGAAGTTCAGGGACCCAGAGAGACCTGAAGCTTCCTTTAAACCACTCTTCTTTTTTAGGATACCTGGGAAATCAAAGAAAAACACAAAGAATAGTTTATATTTATTAAGGCCTAGGTTGGAAACATAATGTGTCAGACTTTCATAGACTACAGAAAAAGAAGAAAAAGAACATTTTGCCAAAGGCACAAAATCCTACATAATCTGGGACATTTGCTCATTCCACTTCTAATAAGTATTTGATTCACAGATCTTAAAACCGAAATGGGCAAGACACATTGGCCAACAAGAATCAGAAGATGCAGAGTATTTTGTGCAAGTCTTGGTAAACTGCCTCCAGTACTTTCTCAAATAAAGAATCACACATATTAACCAGTAGTTTTGGAAAAGAGGCTACTCAAAATGAGGCAGCAAAGAGACAAATACTAATAGCTGGACTTTCTCTCAAAGAGGCAGTCATAGAAAGGCTGTCTTCTCCCAGTTATTGGAAAAAGGAATGTCCAAAAGTTCACGTCAACAGACCATATCTTTGCACCACTTTTGAAATCTCCACCATTGAGACAACATCCTAGAATCTGACCGATCTAGAAAAGTGATCTTTAAAGGTAGAATGAGACAGACAATGGTACCTACGAGCTTCCCTTGGCCAACTGTGTGATTTATTCATTTATAGTTGTTCCTACATTTAACTAATCAACTTGCAAGAATTACATGAGACACTGCTGCCTTATCAATCAACAGTTATTGACTGTATATTTCTTCAACTCATCACAGGCATATGGAGTGTCTATATTCTCAGCACTGACTTGTTCTGCTGAAATGACCCAATAAAGAACTGGTATTAATATTTTCCATATTTGTTTTCCTTTTGATTATATTAGTCAAATCATATTTACCAAGAATGTTCATTAACTATAAGCTATCATATTGCAAGACATAGAAGGCTAAGGGTAAATTAACCTTGAATAAAGTTATAAGACATAAGAACTCTGAAAAAGATTTTTATAAATCTTAAGAAATTTCAAAGAAAACATGTTGAAATTGTAGGTGTTTTAAATTGCATTCTAGGTATGTTGGGGGTACTGTTACTGCAAATAAGAGCAGGAGTGGCACCTCCTAAGGACCACTCAAAAGCAAAGTACACTATGATAACTTCAAAAGAATTTCCCACCATGCCTGGTAGTGAGCCCTGATAATCTTAATCTGGCTAACTCAATCACACCAACACTTAAATCAACCCTACAAAATGGGGCTATAGAAAAGAAAATTGTTCCTTAACCAAAACAATAAAGCAACATGCTAGTATTGTACATTTGATGTGAGTCAGGTGTCACATCATCTAGTGAATATTCTAGATGACTACAAACCAGACAAGTTATAGTTTATATACCTTCCTTCTGGGTTTCTGCCTAGATGGTCAGATTTTCTTGATATTTGAATAAGAGTGCTACTCACCCTTCTCTATTTCTGCTCTTCAGTCACTAAACTTCTTTTAGTTCCTCAAAGAAGACCTCAAAGGTCTTCCCTACTACAAGGGCCTTCCTCCCCCTTCTTGTGTTTCTCCACCCTTAGATGGCAACAAAGGCAATATTTCCTGAGACAGCTTTATTAGAGCCCCAAAACACTCTAGATCCAATTATCATATGCTCCAAAATACTTTTCATTATTGCAATTGTGTGACTTGTTTTCTATATCTGAATGACCCATCCTGCCTACCAGCATTCTATAAAAGCCAGTGACCAGGTCTGTCTTGGTCCCTGGCTGGCTGTCAGCACAGTGCCAAGAACATGGCTTATCAAGAATATTTGCTTATTAATTTTTCTAATGAATAAATGAATTCATAATTAACTGGGAAAGCATGGTCCAGTAGAAAATATATGTGAGATGGAAGTTACTGAAGCTTGTTTATGACTTCTGAAGAACTGCATCACAGCTGGACAAAGACCTATTTATTTTTAGGTCAGAAATAAAAAATTCTATCAGTTTTAAATGACTCTTCAATCTGACCATCTCTGTGTAATTTCTACCTTGGCATCTAGCTAGACTTTGTCAAAAAGATTCAAATTTATAAAAATGTGCAATAATGGAAAGAGGAGTGGATGTAAAAAAAAAATACAGCTCTCATTTCTTAGCAATGTGACCTTGAAGAAGCCATCTGACCTTTCTGAATTCAGTTACTTACCTATCAAAAAATGATGATTTTCTAGGTAGCATATATGAAACAACTTTCCAGATTACAAAAAGCCAGGCACATGTTAATAACAGCTTAATGTTAAAAACATATCAGAATTTCAAATTGAATAATGTCAGATTTCAGGATTGGGGAACCCAAACAATCTTCCTTTTAATCAGATGAGTAAATAATAAAACAGAGGGTGTAAACATGTTGCCTTGGAGCTTTCCAGCAACCCTATCCTTTGGATAGCACCACTGCTCCTTCCAAAGAGGAAACGGGATACTAACTTATTTAAATAGATTCCATTCAATCAGATTGTCCCCTGATAAAAATATTTTCCCATACTGTCCATGAATTGGCAATGAAGTTCAATAATGTATAAATGCTACTGAAGCATGAACACAAGCTAAATGAAACAGGGCTTACAAGTAGGGATGGCCTCACATTTGTAATTCTACCACTGCCTCCAAAGAGACCAAACTGACATATTTTAGTGTTAAGGGGAAATGACCCCTTCAGGCATAGCTAAGAAGGCAGTGTTACAGGAATGACCAGCACTGCTGCAATGAAGGACATTTACTACCAACAGGAATCCTTATCTCAGAACCTCACCTGGGTGGGACAATAGGAAGTAGAGTTCTAACTCATCACTGCCAGCTTGTTTACCTGAGATATGTCACTCATTAATTTCTAGGTTTTTGCAATGGTCATGGGCATGTATAGGAGATATCCTAGGCACAGCTCTAAGTAGCTCTGTGAGAAAGCACTGCTATTTCCCCAAGGCAGCAATCATTAGGGGAGAAGCACATTAGAGTCTGGTGGCTGTGGTCTGGAGAGACAGACTCAGAACAGGTTGCTTCCTAAGACTAGGAGGGAGCAAAGAGTCTGTGGCTAGTCACCACAGGTTACTGCAAATCTAAAGTTAGCCCAAGGGTTGACTTTCTTGGGAAATAGCATCTTCAGGAACTCTGTAGAAAAGAAGCTGCCAGAGGTTATCCACTGTGAACTGTTCTCCCAGATGTTGAGTGGGATCTGAACCAAAACACCTGTCCATTTCCATCATCAAAGTATCCTGTGACAAGGTATCCTGTGACAGCCTCCCCGATGCCATGCTCTTGCTGTCTGGTAATTGTTTCCTGTATTTCTGGCCTCCCTGGTGGAATCAGCTGGCAAAGAAACCCATAACTCATTCAAATCTACTGGTATCCCTGCCTTTGAAGAGATTAAAGTTTAAGTTAGACACCAATGATGTAGCTATTACCAAATTCACAAAATGAATGCAAATAGTCCACATTCATATATGTGTGAACCACCCCAAGCACCCCAGGGAAATTCACATTTCTGTTGTACATTTGGTTAGCAAAGAAACATCAGGGGGAAACAGTCATTAAGTTTTCAGAAGCAAATCCTCTAATAATCATGGGAACTAAAATGTCAGTTTTGAAAAATGGAAATTTTGTGTGAGTAACTCCTATGGGGTCCCCCCAGTGTTTTGCATATGGTTTCAGAAGGGGAATCTTTATTGATATTCTGCAGAGATTAAAAAAAAATCTATCCAGGACCCCCAAATTTCTGCAAATCCTCTTAATGAATCCCTAGGTAAAAGAGAACAGAGTTCTTTGATTCTCCCAGAGCAGACTTCAGACCAAAACACTTACTGTTTCCGTGGAAATAGAATAAATACTAATATTCCCAATATGCTCTATACATGTGATATTTTTTTTTTTGACTTGCCTATAAGGATTTATCTACTTAGATTAGGTGACAGTTTGGGAATTCTTGTGACAAACTACTTCTGCTTGACTGATATTTCAACCACAACAGTAAGATGACCCAACTGAAAGGAACATTGGGTTTTCTTCTAAACAAAATACTATGGCCTACTTTGCTATGAAGGCTCTAAGTCCCCATGTAAGCCATGAAGAGCAGGCAACAAGAATAGGTAGTAGGTAAGAGAGGGCT
Organism: Galemys pyrenaicus; assembly: GCA_019455555.1. Lineage (NCBI taxonomy): Eukaryota > Metazoa > Chordata > Mammalia > Eulipotyphla > Talpidae > Galemys > Galemys pyrenaicus. The sequence continues at coordinate 362,071 of JAGFMF010011554.1, forward strand.
GTAAGCCTAAGGACTTTAATCCTTCATTCCAGTTCACTAATAGAAATTAGTAAAAAGCATTTTATTCTCTCCAGTTTCCATTATTTTGATAGTTTCTGTATCATTTATTACATATCTAATTCCCATAGTCTCCAAATTGGGCCCATAATGTCCCAACTTGAAGGCCTTCTCACTGAGGAGGGGCAAAAAATAGACCAAATGGACCTAAACAACATATACAGAACACTCTACTCAAAGTAGTAGAATAGACATTGCTGTCAATCACACAAGAAACTGTCTCCAAGACATCACATGTTAGTCACAAAATAGATCCTTACAAAATTAAGAGACTGAAATCATGCTCAGCATTTTGTCTGACCCACAATGGAAAGAAACTAGAATTCAATAACATGAGAAGAACTGGAAGACTCAAATAGATGGGAACAGTACAATCTAGAACATTCAATAGGTCAAAGAAGAAATCAAAAGGGAACATAGGAAATATCTTGACAAAAAAAGAAAATGAAAACAACATGAATACCAAAATTTAGGGGATGCAGCAAAAACTACTAACAGGGAAATTTATAGCAGAAAATACCTAATTTTAAAAGAAAATCTCAAATCAAAACCCTAACTTTTCAGCTGAAGAAACCAGAAAAAGAAGGACAAACTAAATCCACAGGTAAGTTAGCAAAAGTATAGACTAGAGTAGAAACAATGAAATGGAAAATAGAAAAATCAGCAAAACTAAAAGTTGGGTATTTGAAAATATTAACAAAATTGATAAATCAATTAAGGAAAAAAGCAACAAGCAGAAGAATAAAATCATACGCTTATCTCACACACACACACACACACACACAATCAACTTAAAATGGATAAAAGGCTAAATGAGCGACCTAAAACTCTAGATTAAAACACAGAAGAAAAACTCCTTGATGTTAATCGTGGCAAGCTGGATTGTATCGTGCTGCAAAGCTTCTACACAACAAAGAAAATAAACAGCAGAATGAAAAACCAACATATAGAATGGGAAAATAGATTTGCAAACCATATATTTACGTAAGGACATACATCCAAAATGCATAAGGAACTCCTACATTTCAGTAGCGAAACAAAATATAATCAGATGCTTTTAAATGGGCAAAGGACTTGAATAGACATTTTTCTCAGAGAATACAAATGGCTAACATGTATGTGAAAAGATGGTCAGCATCACTGTTCATCAGGGAAATACACATCAAACCACAATGCGGTATCACCTCATCTATTAACCCTAAGCTGACTGAGGGATGAAAAGGTAGCTGGATTTCTGATTTTAAAATTGCTGACTTAGCATACACTAAAGAGTTCCCTGCCTTACACCCAATAGAAAACTAAATTAATTAAAGCAGAGTCATGCAAGACATAACAAAGCAAGTAAACAAAAAGTCTCAGAGAACAAGAAACTAAATGAAAAACAGAGACAACTGAATTAAAAAGGAATGAATGTCACAGACAAGCCTGATTGGCAGGGCTTTTAGGAAAGTCAAGTCACAGAAAAGGAGAGGAGCACAGAGGGTGCCCCATGTCAAAAGGTGAAAACCAGGGAGGAATACAGCATGCAACATGATTAGCATATCACAGGGCAAGATCCATCCCTGTGCCTCTCCTCTCTTCTTTCTTTCTCCACAATAGCTCTGTCTAGTGGGGAAGGAGCCTGATTTAAGAGATAAGAATAGATAGTGTCCTGGAAATCTGGGAACACCCATAGAGATCAGAAAAAAAAAGACTCCTCTAGATCAGATGCCAAAGTATATTTTTAAATGCATCTTGCTTGAGCATATAGGTGCATTTTTAGTTTGAAGATCTATGCCTTTTTTGCCGTTGTTTTCTGTATTCTCTTTCTGCTCTCTTCTAGATGTATCCTCTATGTCTCAACAACTCTTTCATACTTTTCTTCTATCTTTCCCACTTTACTACATACTGTGATAATTTGCCTAGTCAAGCTAATTCATGTGTTGCCACTCTCATTGAAATTAATAGTGGCTATATTTAAAGTTTTACTTCTTAATCTAAATGTTATTTTAATTTCTAAGAATGGGTTTGTGTTCATAAGTGCCTACTGGGGTTGTGCTAGTAAAAAGGCAGAAGAAAATAGATTTAGGACAGGCAAAGTGAGTGTGTGGCACTGCATGCAGCAAATGATTCCATTTTGTACCAGGTTCTGGTGTAGTCTACATATACCTCACCCATAAATATTCTCCAAAAATGTGTATTTTAATGTTTGGATAATATTACATTTTACATATTGCACAACACTTGGTTGTCAGATATTCAGTTTGCTTGCATTTTACATTACTTTAGTGAGCCAAAAATGAGCAAGCAAACATAAGATTACTTGTGCATATCTCTGATAACGTTATTAGAAAACTTTCCTAGAAATTACTGTGTCAAGATATTAGCAAAATTGTTTCTAGAAATGTTACTAATTTACACTCTCACCAGTTTGTTATGAGTTTGCCCAAGTCGTATTGACCCTGTCAAAATTATTTTATACTTTTAAATTATTTTCAAACGAGATGTAAAAATATTTTGTGACTTTAATACATTGCTTTTGATTATAGAAGTTGAACTTCTTCCCACAGAGTTCTTAGCCATATATATGTGTTAGATAATTTTCTCACGTATTCTATCCACTAATCTATAATCGGTAGCCATTTCTTTTTAAAAAAAAAAAATATTTAGTTACATATGCATACAATAACTGGGGTGCAGGCCAGCGGTGCGGGGGAAAGGGGAGTCACCAGAGAGAGTGGGAAGCAGAGTAGGCAGACCTACTGAAATACACTGCTGAGGGGAGCAGTGGTTGAGACAGGCAAGGTCTGCCGCACCATGTGGGTCACCTGCCTGGCTGGGGATCGAAATCACACTGCAGTGGCTGCAGATAGCTTGGTAGTGCTGTGTCTTGACACCCAGGAAGGCCCCCGGTAGCCATTTCTATTACCAGATTTTTATATATTGCAGTCATCAAGTCTTTTGCACAGTTTTAACCCAATAATCCTAGTTTCTAATTTGTACTTCATTTGCATAAAATTTCTAATAAGCAAGATACTTACCTTAATATATTCTTATTATCCCCTTATGGTTGTTTTCATGTTTATAAGTTTATCCCTCTACAATTTCTCTTATGGGCTAGTATGTAGTCATTTTTATAATTTATTCATAGATGTTTGAAATAAGTCATACTCTCCTTTTGAAAAATGAAATGTGGCTATTCACTTTAGTGAATAGATCTTAAGACTTAAATAGACTTAAGATCATAGAACTGGTCATTTCTATCATTGCAAATGCATATGTCATATTAATTTTGTATTTGCTTCATACTGTGGTGTGATACATGAGATATACAAATTAAAAACGCTTATACTTTATTATAAATTATAACTTTAATCAATATAAAATTATTCACATCTTCCTGTGTAGTAGTTCTTTCAATTCTTTCTGTGTTAATGTGATATATAAATCTTTACTCAATTTTAAAATTTTAATATTGTAGCATTCAAAGTAATAAATCTTGATTACAACTTAATTGTAGAATTTGAGTTTTTTTGTAGAAGATGAATTAACCCCTTCATTTTTGTTATAGTAACTGATATTGATACCTATTCTTATTTGTTATTGTGTTTCAAACTGTATGCTTTCTAAATTTTTTTGCTAATTCTATTATGCTTCACCTTTTGTTTTACAGACTTGGCTTTTATAGTTTATAGTATTTGGTAAATAGAAATCATGTTTTTAAATCATTAATAGTCTGAATATTATAAATACTTATTGAAATTTGTTCTTGATAATGAAATAGAGATCATAACTTTCAAAATCCCATAAATATAACAAGAATTTTCATGTATATATACCTTCCTGCTTATTCTGTCCCTCTTTTTCCAGCAATTAATCATTATCTCCTGAATGATATAGTGATATGTGACCTGTGATCTCCCATATCAAATGAGAGGTATCCGCTGTGTTCATTCAGTTTCCCTAACTTGCTGACTATATATATTACTGTCTGTGGACCTAGATTCTTACCCTACAATAATTATATTTAAAATAAAAACCATCTCTTAAGCAATGGTATGGGTTTTTATAATAAAAATTTTTAACAATGCTTTTTTTAAGAAACATTTTCTATGTTTTTCTTTCAGACCTGTCATCAAAATACTGAAGACCGAAAAAAAAAATTGGACAACAGCTTTAAATTACTTATTTGTTTTAGGACAGTTTAATAGTAGTTGACTATCTTCTTAAGATAAAAATATCTTGTTGCCTTTTAACATGAGGAACAACTTGACTAAGGAAGGAATTCTTTTCTTTTTGTGTTTAAGATAAGCAATATTTGAGAAGAAAACTATTTGAGAGAAAAATAGGCCTGATTATAATTCACTTTATGAAACTGATTTGTTTTGCTATTATGTGTTTCTTCTTTCTCCTTAAAATGAAAAACCTTGACAGCTCTGACTAGAAGTTGGCCTCTTTCATTAATTTTATTCTCTACTCACTAAGTTCATTTGAATTATACAGTCAGACCTTCTTTTAGTTCAAGGACAACACTTTCTATATCACCTTTGATAATTGTTACTATTCATAGAATTCAAGTTTATTTCTTTGAAACAACTGAAAGTTTGGGTTTGATCTTAAATACCTATTTTTCATATCTATGCTTTTCTTCTTTTCCTTTTTATTCTGGGACATCCTTTTATTTTGCTACACATATTGCTACATTTATTTTGTGTTACATGGAATCAGAAGGATTTGAGCTAAGGATTCTGACACTTGTGCATTTTCACCATTACAGTTTGGGATGTCTTAGATTTTTAAAAATTTATTTAATCAAGTTTCTTTATAGCTATACCTGTTAGCTTTCTACTGTACATAATTTCTTGTATCCCTACTATTGAAACTTTTTGAGGACACCAAGTGATATTTTCAAGAAAGTTTTCTTTGTTGAAAAAGGCAACTCCTCAGTTTTAAGCATAGTTCCTCCTTTCAATCTATAGGGCCATATTATGTTTATATTACACTGCACTATATTTTAATAAAACCTAACATAGCTTGTTTCAACTTTATTGAAATAGCATTTATACATAATTAAGTCCATTAAGTTTAAACTTGCAGTGTAATGAATTTTGGCAACGGTACACAGCTGGCATCTTCCACTACAATCAGTATAAATATTGGAATTCATCTAAAATGTTCTCATAGACAGTGGACAGACCATGCCACATCTTCCAACTTCCATGGTTCTTATGCATGGTCACTAGTTGAATTATCTGGCCTTTATGTGTAATTACATTTTCCTCATCCTATTATCAATATTTGATCTTTAGTTTGTTTTTTTTTAAGATTTATTTATTTATGCATACAAGAGCTGGGGTACAGGCCAGGAGGTGAGAGGATTCACCAGACAGAGTTGGGAGCAGAACAGGCAGATGGACTGAAAAACACTGCCGAGGGCAACAGCGGGCGAGGGAGGAGAGGTCTGCTAAGCCATGTGGGCCCCCTCCCCCGCTGGCCACAGGGATCAAACTCGTGCTGCAGTGACTGCGTTTTGCTTCACAGTGTGTTGCTTAACCCACTGCACCACTAGGGAGGCCCTGATCTTTAGCTTTATCTGCCAGCAGCATGATTAAAATGTATCACAAAGTGAGTTTCTTATTCTCTTTCTCCTTGGTCTTTGCAGAGAATTATGAACCCATAAATATCTGTCATATGACATTCAAGGCTTTTACGTCTGTTATTTTATCAAAAAATTCTACCCATTCTAAGTTGAATTATACAACATATTAGCAATCTTATGTTTTCTAATAAATCTTTGAGTTTCTGTTTATGTTTTAATCTTTGCCAGTTTGTACTGATTCAATTTCAAGGTCACTTATACTTTCATCCACTATCTCTACTTGGTTGTTAAATCCATCTGTGAAATTTTTCCCCTTTTTTACTTTATTTTTCAGTACTCAAATTTTTATTTGTTTTTTAAAATCATTTCTACTTTTCTACTTTCCATCTTTTCATCATTTTATGTGAGCATATACCTTACTGTATCAACTAGAGAGGAAAAAAAAAGCTCTTTAAAATCGTTAAAGTCTAGTTCCAAAATTTGGATCATCTTATGATTGGTTCTCAATATATTTGTTTTCTCTTCAGTAGTGGTTGGCAAACTTTTGCTGTGAAGTGCCAAATAGTGAATATTTTAGGCTTTGTGGGACACAGATGGTCATTGCCACGTATTCTTTGTTGGTGGTGTTTTCTGACTTTTTTTAAACAATTCTCTGAAAATGTACAAAATAAAACATTCTTCGGTGGTGAGTCATACAAAAACTCTCTACAGGAAATAATTTGGCCCACAGACTTGCTAACACCTGCTCTTGAGAATATTTCTGGTTCTTCATACATTGGATAATTGGGATTATATCCTGGTATTATGTAGTTGTGGAGAATCTGGTCTCTATTCTTTTTTCCCTGATGACTGTTATTTCTTTTGTTTTAATATACAATTATCTTACATGAAGCTGAACTCCCCTCAGCAGTACTCAGCAGTACTCTTGTGCAGTACTCCCCTCTCAATTAATTCACAGTTTCTCTTTATCTAAACTATTTGAAAATGCTAGACATTTACTACTTCTGTGCCTCACTAAATGTGCTGTGTTCAAAATAAAAATCATGAGAAAAACTCACTTCACATAAATTCCCTCCTCTGAGTATATATTTCCTAATAGTTGGTCTATTAATAATAACTCTCAAATGACTCACAATGTTGCTTTTTAGGTTACATATATTTTATAGTTATTTTCCATGAAAGATTCAGTACAGGAAAATCTTTAGCTTTCACTGTCATCAGCAGACATCCACCTATTCTCTCCCCATGATGACTATTTTCCATTAACCTTGGATGGAGTTAGATCTGGCATTTGCTAAAATGTAAGCTGCTGTCACTTAGGTTCTAGAGGCATCTTTCTATCATAGTCAATTAAAGAAGAGTTTTAAGTACGAAGTCCTTGACTCAATTTCAATACCTGCTGGCCATTAACCTAAAGTATTTTGCTCTAAATATCAGATTTACTGTTCAAACTAATGTGTCAGTTACAATCCAGACATTCATGAAAGAAATGCTACTTCCTGCAGCATTTAATGCTTTTGTCCTTGTATACAGTCCTTTCCATAGCTATGAAATTCAATTGCAACATTGCTTTAAAGTCTATATTTATTGCTATATTGGATACTAAAAAATTTGATCCCTGATAGATGCAAATAAAAAAAGAGATGATGATTTAAAAAAAATATTTTCCAGCGAACTACAAATAAACATCCTTTTTCTTTTATAAGTCATGGCCCTGCACATCAGAACTAAAGTAAATTTTAAAAAAAGAAGTGTAAGCTCAAGGAAATGGGCATCTTCATCCAAAAACAAACAAACAAAGAAAAAAAAATAAGACCAAAAAGTCAAAGATAAACCAAAGGGACTATGGGGGGGGGGGGCGTGCAGTGAGGGAGGGGAGGGCAAAGACAGGGATGAGGGCAGAAGGAGCACAAGGGACTGAGGTGATGGTGCACGGGTGAAATGGTGGTGGGAACTCCCTAGGGAATACAAATAATGTCAAATATAATTAAATAAATCTGATTAAATTTTTAAAAAAAGAAGTAAACTAAAATAATTTCACACATTCTTTGAAGTTATTTGTCCTGCTGTTTTTTTTTTTTTTGAAGAGGGGGTGTGTAACATGTACTCAAAATATGGCCTTTCTAATCCCATAATTCAGTAAGTAAAAGTTTCTAGTTAAATGTTAACATTCTGCATTTTTTAGGTTTTAGTTCAGAAAGCAGTGACTAATATTCATCTTGTAAACTGTCATCAGTATTTAACAATCAATCATGAGGAGACAAGTCGGGAACCTGTAGTCTGTCATCACATTAACCCAAAGTTGTCAATAGCATGATTCTGATTTACATCATCTTCCAGACTTAGGCAGATTTAGTTTCTAGTTCAGAATTTATACTGACTCCAAGTATGACGTCAGACAAAGCCTTTCCAAACCAGGACTATTCAAAGTACTCATCCATGATGCCATGAGGAACTCACATCATAACATAAATAAACACACTGCTTTACTCATCAAGAAAAACTTGCTACTAATAAGAAATGTCAGTTGAGAGAACATTGTGGTTAGGGATGGGTTTTACATGTATTTTTTTATTCTGATGGCCATTTACAAACCATGGCTAAGGAGGACAGTATAGTTAAACTTTAACTTAGACTATTAAAATCTAGGACTCCAAACATCCCCAGTAATGCATTCACCATACTTCTAACTGTAGGTTGATACTAAAGAGGAATCATTCTTGGGATTTAGTAGAATACATATTCATCAATAAATATTTTAGTACCTACTATATGCCACGTACAGATACCAAATTGGAATACACAGCAAGCAAAACAAAAGTCCTTGCTCTCACAGAATCCTCATTGAGGGGCTGGGGCATAAATGAGAAACAACAGAGACAACTAATAAAATATTTTTCATGTAATATTTGATCATATATATTTGGATATATAAGATGGTAGAAGTTGACAATTACTCAGAGTAAATATCAAAAGAGCAAGAAAGGTTGATGAGGAATAAGGGCAGTTGTAATTTTAAACAAGATTGTCATTTTAAATAGTGTGTCCAAGACACCCTGGTGAAAAAGAAGGTAGTTGCATAAAACTTTTAAGGAAATAAAGTCAACAATATTCATTTGCCCGTGAATAACTGGGTAAAAATGACTCTAGAAAAAGATAATAAATAAAAAGACCATTGAAGGAGGTATGTCTAGAATGTTCAAGAAATCAGAGGTCTGCATGACTGGAGCAAAGGGAATAAGGTAGGAACAAGAAGGAAAACTAATAAGAGACTAAGTCACGTAGGAACTTGCAGACTTGAACTTTCAATGTGAATAAGCTGGAAGACTTTGGAAGATTCTGAACCAAGTATTTAGGTGATGATTTACATTTTAAAAGGCTTGATCTAACACAGATCCACAAAGAACTAACCAGACTAAACAAAGCTGGAAGGGAATATGCTCAGCAAAATAAGTCAGAAGGCAAAAGAAAAATACAAGATGGTTCCTCCCCTAGGAGGAATATAAGGGAACCAAATAAGGATGAAGGAAAGGAATAAGAACAACAACAATAATAATAATAACAATAAAGATAGAACAAAAACCAAAAATGAAAAGACAAGTACAAACTGGGGACACTTGGTGGGAAAGGGTGTGGAGGTGGGTTGAGGGCAGATGGGAGCACGGGGACTGAGGTGTTAATGCACTGGTGATATGGTGATGGGGAATACATGGGAATTACAATTGATGTCAAATATATATAAATAAAGGAAATTTTTTTTTTTAAAAAAGGCTTGATCTAGTTGCTAGGTGAAAAATACCTGAAGCAGTTCACAAGTAATGTTAGAGGACTTTTGCAACAGTCCAGGGAAACAATATGGGTGACTGATATCAGAGTGGTAGAAGTAGATGTGATAAAAAGTAACTGTATTAGGAATATGTTTTGAAGGTAGAGATAAACATATTTCCTGAGGCTGCAGGTGTGGTGTTAGTCATTGTGAATTTACACTATGCAAGAAGAGGGAGGTGATACTATAACAGATAGGAAATAAATGAAGAAATGTGTGGTTGACATAGAGAGATTAGAAATTTAATTTTGAAATTTTAGATGAAATTTGCAAGTAGTGATTTGGATATATAGTATAGAGTTAAAAAGAGAAGTCTGGATTGTAGATAGAAATTTGGGACTCATAGAGAAGATGTTTAAAGTTTTGCAAATAAAAGTATCATTTCATGAAACACTCTAGAATTCTTTTAAAAGAGAAATTTTCATTTTTCCCTGTTTCCAACTCCAAACCATTTCAAACCTATCCCACAGAGAGATGCTGTTAGTTTATAGGTTCTTGGGGCCTTGGCTCTGGCTCCTAGCCTGAACGCACCTGCTGATGCTGACTGGCTAGCAGGTACACATCACCAGTCACCAGGAAGTCATGGAGATGATAGGTTTGGCTTTGAGTACCTGAAGCAATTATACAGACCCCAGTCCTGGGAGCGCCTCCAATATAAAGGCAGGGGGTTGTGAGACTCTTACCTTGATGGTGCAAATACATAACTATGCATCACTTAATGAGAAGGCTACACTCCAATAATTTTTTTTGTCAAAAATATTATAATCTAAAAAAAAGTAATATCTAAGGCTGAAAGATCCTGTTCAACTATGTTGGTTAAACTCTCAGGCCCCACAAATAACTAAGTACTGATTATTAAAGTTTAAAGAATTTTCCCCAAAAAGTAATGAAACAGGTATCTGGATGCCTGGAGAAATAAGAGAAGTTAGACATGATTTAAAGCTAGGAAAAATTGGAGGGGGTTTATATTAAAAATAAAAGAAATGTAGACATCACCTCATTAGAATCAGAAATTTCAGATGTGTTTTGGGGAAAAAATAGTAAGTTAAAACCAAGTAGAAATAAGTTTGGCCACATTAATCCAACTCTTTTGGTGGGTAAGAGAATGGGTATGCCAATGTCCAATATCCATTGTTCAAATTGGTGCCTGGAACTTAGACTTGCTTTAGCTAAACATCTCTTGGTTCTGGTTTAAAATGTTACTGGGTCCTTAGGTTTCACTGAATCAGACTTCCTCATTGTCACATCAAAATATCTATGAAGGAGCTTAGGAAAACACGGGAGTCCAGAAACAACTGAGAACAGTCCACCAATTGCCAAAAGATAAAAACAATGTTTACTGAAGACAAAACTGAGATGATGAGACTCAAAAAAAGGTAATCTATGATCTACCTGGGCTATGTTTCCCTGGTGCCAGTCACCAACAGGCTACAATGGGCAGAGGAGTTAATAGACATCTCTCCACTGAAGACATAAAAATAGTCAACAAGTATAAGAAAAGATGCTCTATATTACTCATAACTAGAGAAACACAAAGCAAAACCACAATGATATATCACTTCATATCTGTTAAATGGCCATAATGATGATGAGCAAGAGGATGGTGAAGGTGTAGAGGAAAGGGAAAATCTTGTGCACTGTTGATGGAAATGAAAAGTAGTTGAACCACTATGGAAAAAAAGGTACCTAAAAAAGCTTATTACCACATGATCCAACAATGCTCTGTGTGTGTATATATCCAAAGGAAATCAGGATCTTGACAGAATATCTGCACTTACATGTTCACTGAAGCATATTCACAAAAACTAAGAGATAAAAACTAATTAAATATCTATTCACCAATGAATGGGTAAAGAAAATGTGGTCTATATATACAAGGGAAAATGACTTAGCCTTTAAAGAGAAAATCCTACCAAACAAAACAACAAGGATGAATCTGGAGGAAATTAAGTGACATAAGCCTATTACAAAAGGACAAATACTATATAGTCCTTCTTACCTAAGATATGGATGAGTCAGCTTCACAGAAACAGAGTAGAGTGGTAGTTGCCAAGGGTGGGTGGGGATGGAAATGGGTAGTTGCTGTTCAAAGGCTATAAAGGTTTGGTTTTGCAAGATAAGTAACTTCCAGAGATCACTATATAAGATAGTGTCTGTAGTTTACAATACTATGTTGCACACTTAAAAAATAAGGAGGACAGATTTCATGTTGTATTCTCCCCAGAGTAAAAAATAATAATAAAAATTAAAATATATATATTTTTAAAAGTAGGCAAGAGTAGTATAACTGGAAAACAGGACAGCTTTCTGATTGCAAAGATTTCGCTTTTAGGAGCATCCCAAATGCTTGTCCTTCACTTGCCCATCTCTTCAACTCCCCCAATTATGAAGAATAAAGATAATAAATGTATGAGCACATAGTTCAGAAATAGTCATGATAAGATTTTTGAAAAGGATATAAACCTACCATCTCTTATGTCCCAGTTCGGCTACTTTCCCTTTCCCTACTGCTTTGCTTTTACATTTACCAGTCTAAGTCAGTCAGTGCTTTAGATCCTCTCACGTTCTAACTTATGAACTTATTTTTCTACATCCGTGTGTACCTGGATGGCAGGACTGTTTGATATTTTAAGACTCTCCCTGCTAGTACAGATCGCCATACATAGTAAGCTGAATGAGGTAAAATTGTTACTTCCAAATATTTTTGCCTATTAAAGAAAAAGTAGTTATATATATATATAATATATATAATTCAGCCTGATGTGATTCAGTGTTTGTTTGTGTGTGTACGAGAGAGAGAGAGAGAGAGAGAGAGAAGTGGGGCCTCCCTGGTGGTGCAGTGGGTTGAGCACAGCAATGTGAAGCATCCACTGCACAGCAGCGCGAGTTTGATCTCTGGTCAGGGAGGGGACCCACATGGCGCAGCAGATCTCTCCTGCCTCACCCACTGTGCCCCTCAGCAGTGTATCTCAATCAATTTGCTTGTTCTGTTCCCCACTCTCTTTCTAGTGAATCCTCTCACCTCCTGGGACTCTGGCCTGTACCCAGAATACATAAATAAATAAATCTTTTTTTAAAAAAGAGAGAGAGAGAAATGTTGGATGAATTTACCAAGATGCTAATTAAAATAACCAAAATAAGACTTACCTCTACAACTCTAAATATTAAAAGACAGGATAGTAATCACTACAGAATTTTAAGTGAAAGTATTGAAAGACTAAAATTTATATCAGATTTTCTTTCAAATGTGACTGCCACACAAAAACTGTCTCAGAAGTCATATCACATATATAAACTTCATGAAAAAAATAATAATTTTGAAGACATAGTGCAGATGGTCATATTTCAAATGGCATTGAGATATTAATGTTATGTAAAGTTCCCAGCAGAATCTCCCCCCAAAAATAGAAAAACTCAAAATAATAACTAACAAGAAAGTTTTACCATGAACTATTAGCTCTGAAAATCACAATGAGTTTTGAAATGCCCTGAAAATCTATAAGAATTATCTTTGATATAGAAAATGGCCTTCAGATCTAGTAAAAAAAAATATGTGAATCCTCTAGGACTTTTTGTATATGTACAATTTGCATATTATACACTTCTGTTTATTGAGAAAAAATTAAGTTAGGATTGTAATAATGAGATATTCTGATTTAAAATAGTATATTTGAAACTATTCATTGGTGTCTAAAAGAGCTATAACACACTGGGTTTATATTCATATTGGGTTATTTGCTGTTTAAATTTTAGAAGTCTGTAAGTATTTTGTGGGCATGTTTTCTACAAAAAAAAAATTAAATATCAAGAAACACAAAATTCTAATTCTAATTTAAACCAGCCAGTCAGTGACAATTGAGAAGGCAGAGGACCAAGACTATCATCCATAATAGGTTTAGTCAAAGCTAAAAGTAATCTTCTATGTACCTTCATCTGAGGCCAGTAGAGATCTAGGAGCCAACCCACCTTCAGGCACTGAGCTCAGATATTAAGCTGAACTAGACTCATATCCAAGGAGCTTTTACCCAGAGCAGATTCAGCCACTCCCTCCTCGATGTGTTCAGCTCTGAGTCACACACTACACCGCTCTGCAATGACTTCATAACATCTGTGTTCCTACTACAAAGCAGGAACCACCTCCCTGCATCGCTGGTGCCTATCCCAGAGTCAGCTCCAAAAGGACATACAAAACCTGAACTAAAGGACATGTGGAGCCCTTGGAATCTCTCCTAAGCCACTGGGAACAAAGCAGTGTGATTACAGAGTGGGGATGCTGAATTTTTAGGCACGGAATAAAAGATACCTTGCGAACTGGAGCTTGAACTTTACCCTGCCTGCCTCTTTGATCTCGTCTATAAACTTTTCATAGAAATTCTCATCTTCACCCTCCTCAAGGTAGGTGGGTTACAGATGTTGTCATTGAGGAATGGGAATAAATGATGACAAGAACTTAGGCTTGAAAGGTATTACAGCTGGGTGTTATTTTTTAACTCTAGGAGACAGCACATACAAAAATATTTTCTGATGTTTACTGCCTCTGTGCATAAATAAATAAATACAAGGCAATTTGACTTAGTAAAACAGCCATCGCCTTGGTTTCCCAAATTGGTTTCAAATTCTAGTTCTACTACTTAATGAGGAAGCGAGATGATAGGCTATAAAATTGGGACATTATCCTCTAGCTCACAAAGTTGTGAAAATCATTGTCAAATCTGTGCAATATGCCAAATTCTGAGCTGGCATTCTATTATACCTTCAATGAATGTGTGTCCCTGCCTCCTACATCAGAGAGCATCCTCTGCCCTCCTTTGGCAGACTCTGTACCAGAGTCTGAGAAATCTGATTTCTCAAGATTATTTTTATCATTAAAATAAACATCACATGCTATGAATATCTATCAGAAAGCTCCCAGAACATAGTGTTTCCCATTCAGCTAAACGATCAGAAAAATAACCAAGGAGGTTAATTCTGAGATTCATAATCTATTGTCAAAGATGTGAATGGTCCAACCACGTCTAAAGATGTTCTGAGATTCTTTGGTGCCTATGGTTAACTTTAGTCTTGCATCTATAATAATGAAAATAATGACTGAATTCACTTTTGTAAGGGTGTACACTGTACATGCCCTGGACACTCCCAGGACAGCGTGCTCCGAGGCAGGTGTTCTCCCTCATCACCCTTCTCTAAGAGTTTGGGAGATTCAGACAAAGACCAATATAGGGTAGAAGCTGGACAAGTTTAACTGTAGAACATGTAGGGACCTCAGAGGGTCAGGAATGTAGAAGAATAGGGTGTTGTGAGTGAATGAATGAGAGTCAAGTGGATCCTCCTGGGGCATGCTGGTTTGCAAATCTGCACTGTGAGGGTGTAGATCTGACCACCAGCAGATCTTGTTCTCAAAGAAGTTTGACCTTTTGCCTGAAGAAGTGCCCCTAGGGACTTCCCTGCCAAGTGTGATGGTCACAGTGAGGAGAGGTCAAGAAGCCTTGTGTCTTTCATAGTCCTAATTCTCAAATGGTTAACCCCAGCAGCCCTCTTTATTTCTCCTGGCTGTTTTCTTGCTTTTTATGTTCTTATCAGTAAGACAAAGAGGAACTCACCATCACTAGATAATGCCTAGGGGACATTACTGTGGTTCCGTTGTTTTTTTTTTTGAACACAGGCTGCCTCTTTCCAGGGAAATAGACTTCAACTGTCTTGAATCAACACCTATCTCAGTCTAACCTGATAAGAACATCCATGTTTCTGGGGATGCAACATATAGCATGCTCACTATAATTAATACTGTTTTGCATATTTGAAAGTTGCTTTTTTTAAAGTTGATTTTTAAAGATCTTCATCACAAGTAAAAATTGTTTTAACTGTGTGTGGTGACCAATGTTAGCTAGATTTATTGTGGTGATCATTTTGCATTAATACAAATATTGAATCATTATGTAGTGTACCTGAAACTAATATAAAGTTATATGTCTATTATACCTCAGTGAATGAAAAAACTTCAGAAAACAGTCATGCTTCAAAGGCATTCTTGCCCTCCCACCCTCTGTTCTCCCTGTGGCTAATTTATCAGAATACCTCCACAGTCTAGCTAATTACTAGCCAGAAGGGGATCCCTAGTGGAACTGAGGGTGTATTGATAAGTGGATTGTAGACTGGGGTTGGGACAAGGCTCTAACTTTGCAGGAAAAAGGAGACTAAAAAGAAGTCTAAAACTGGCAAAACTGAAGATCAGGACATCCCCTGGATACTCAAAATACCAAATGTACACTAACCTGATTAATCTCCCTTCCACTAGCAGGAATGGAATCTCTTGTCTTCACAAGAATGGATCTAGTGTGATCATATAGGCAGAGGGGAACTTAATGACTAGGAGCCACACCCCAGAGTTATTTCATGCCCCTGAACTCTCTTGCCACTCTGTCCTTCCTCCCAGCTTGTGGTCTTCCTGCAGCCTCCATTCCCTTGCCAGAATGTTCTTCCACTACCCTTCTCTCCGCACAGGGGTTCCAGGTAATCCTTTAGCTTTTACCTCTTCCCTGAATCTTACACTAGACCAGATCACCCTGTTATTTATTCTTAGAGTGCCCTGCACTTTTTCTTGAATGTCCTTATCATAGCTGATAATAATCAATTTCTGATATCAATTTCTTATTGTCTGTTTCTTATGATTATAAGACACATGCACCAGATAACTACAGAATTTACTATTTTATTCCTGAACCAGGAGTCTGAGAGGTACACAAAAAATAATTACTTAATTTAATGCATTGATGAGTCTATTGAGGATTTTTTGCTGCTATCATGCTCAGCATCCTGTTGTTGAGACTACATGCAGTCCACAAAAGGACCTAAAGTGACTGGTAATCTCATTGTCTGTACCTTACAAATAAGGAAACTGAGGCTTAGAGAGATTCTAACTCACCTGTTCCATACCCAGGAGCTGGGAGTGATGGTGGAACATGTGTGTTATGAGTTAAACCTGGGCCTGCTTGATACAAGCACTTGAGCTCTTAAACAATGACCTGTACTAGTTTTATGAAGGGATCAAGGATGGACATTAATTCAGAAGTCCCAGGGTGTGCTAGAGTTTCATATGCCATCACTAGCTGCACAGTTCTGGAGAGTGACTCCCCTACACTGCTTAGGCCACAGTTTCCCCACTTGTCATGGCAAGGCAGCTGGATCCAAAGATCTCTAGTCAGTTGGCACCTACTAAGGCCCTTTTGTAGAGCTGCACACTACCTCCCACGTCAAGAAGGAACTATATGGTCTTTGTAGCACTAACGAAAAATGGTCAGGACATCAGTGAAGGAATAGCAGGAAGTGTGATGTCCCACCTTTAAGTGGGCAGATTATCCCCAGTCACAAGCAAATTCTTCTTTCACAGTCCTTCACTTCAAATTCTTCTTTCACAGTCCTTCACTTCTTTCACAGTCCTTCACTTCAGGACCAAGCCCTTCATCCATACTCTCTATCTCTACCTTCACTGTATCTCAGGTTTGTGACTCACATCTGAGTGGTGTTCAAACACAGGACTCTATCTCCTAGAGACATACTCTTACCTTGACCAATGCCTATCAGATATCCATCTGCATTACACCATTATTTCATCATATTTCAAATACTCACCACCTTTTCTTCTAAGCTGATTCTCTTTCAAAGTCCTCACATATTTTAAGGGCCTAAACTTGTTCTTGGCATTAAAGCCTAAAAAAAAATTTTTTTTTCTAGAGAAAGTCAATAATTCACCTCTGGGCTGCTCTAGGCACTATTCCAACTTAAGCATGCTTACTCCTATCTCTCCACACAATTTACTCCAAAGACTTCCACCTTCATTTTGCATGCATCTGAATAAAAATGTACTTCAAAGTCTATCAATTACCCTGCCTTACTTTAAGTCTCTTTTAAACTTTCCAGGTCACCCCAAACCCCCCAGGCACACTTGACTCTTGAAGCTTATTTAGCCTGAGCTTCAATCCTCTCAGTGGGTTGCAACCACCTGCTAACCCATTTATGCATCACTTAAGCCTGGATCCCTGCTCCATCCTCCCTTGTATCTAGCCCAGACTCCTCACAGCTTGAGCCAATGACAAAGTTGTTGACTGACTGATGGCAAAAAAAAAAGAGCAAGTGGGTTGCTCTATCAGAAGTTCTGTACAGGGACCCACAACCAAGACATCCTGGGGACAAAGGGCAACAATTCCCCATTAGCTCTGAAACAAAATCCCTGCTATTATCTGCCTGGTTATAGCTCTAGTGCTTTACTTCGGAAACAGCTCATGGTTGCCTAGATCATTGAATGCTCCAAATTCAACACTCACAACTTGGAGGACCTGTGTGTGCTTTCAGCTAGAAAACTTAGAATGTGCAGGACTGAAAACCCCAAGGGACACATCTATATCTGTGCCATTATTGAAAGCTCTACATGGGAAGCTATTTAAGATTCAAGTTGATCTTGCAAGTGCCCGCAGCCTCTCTAAATTCTAAAACCACATTTTACATTTTCTCCTTTAAGGAAAGGAAGCACTCAGGCATATCTCTACTTATCCCTTTCTGAAAGGAGCCAAGAAAAGGCACTGAAACATACTATGAATCTGCAGTGACAAAAAAAAGACTAAACGACTACTAACAATGTAGGTAACAATAAAAAGTAAAGAATGTTAGCATCCAAGTTCAACATTTGAAGTTCCTCCCAAGCTCTAAAACCCTCACTCAGGTAAAGTGCATCCTTTTCCTGTTCCCTTACAGTCATCTACTCTGTTCTCAAGATCTCAATCCCTCTTCTTCCAGAAATAAAAGTCCATTTTTTTTCTTTCTTTCTGTCTTCATTGAGCCTTAATATAAAGAAAAATCAACAAACATGAAATGTGTGTCTTCCTTAGACCTGTGACAGTGTCCAGGTCAGCCTCTGTAAATATCCTCTAACTAGACAATTCCTGAACGTCACAGACAGCATCTGCTCAGTGGAGCCACAGGGCAATCCTGAGGGCCTGATGCTGGGCTAAGGATGCCTGTGTCACAGAGACATCTGCTGGAGCCAGCTCCACACCGCAGCTGTATGACACTCGCAGTCTCCAGCTCAGACATCCATACAACCAGCGTCCAGAGGCACAAGCAGCCCAGACCCTAGAATTCAGTTTACACCTGTAGGTTTGGTTGGCCTTATTTCCTGCCCACTCTAAATAGAAGGAGAAAATTTCCATATTCACTGTGCCTCCCTGTGCACCTCTACGTTGCTAACAACTTTCATATGCTATTGTAAGACTGTCATTGCCCCAAAAAGAGCTGGTGAGATTCTTTTCCAAACAGAAAACAAGTACTTGTAGGTCAAATGCTGTTTTCTGACCTTATGTGTCAGCAAAACTGTTTATTGTTCTGCTGAAGTTTTATAAATGATCCATTAATCCATGATATCAGCCACTGACTGATATTTCCATCCAAACACACATAAGCATTATCATATGGGGTATGAAAAAGGATGGGGCTATTATCAAGCATTTTCTAAGATCCAGTAATATCATATACCATCACATTTAATACACAATCAATCAAAAAATAGCTCCATTTAATAAATGACAACTAGAGGAAGCTAATTCATTTCATCAAGTTTGCCTAATTGAAAAGTAATTGGCCTGAAATTCAAACTCCGAACTCTTTCTTTTCTCAATTTGAGAGTTGTCCTTTCTGCAACCTGTAACTTTGCTCACATTTCCATGAAGCTGGTGCTCCATATATATGGAGAGTAATTTTTCATAGGCAAAGACAGTTTAATAGTAAGGAGCAGGATCCCAACATTACAAGAGTCAGAAAATGAAATGGAGGCTCCAGAAGAATTACAGATCAACCATGCACATTTTTTATAACTAAAATGCATCACTACCCTTTTGTACTTCCATGGAAACACCCTAATAAGCAGGGGATGGAGAATATAGCAGAGACCATGCTGTGACCATCTAGTTTCCAAGAAATAACAAATGAGCTAAAAACACCAGGAGATGGATTGGTACTGAGGGAAAGCAGTGCCTAATTCCAGAGTCAGGACTTAAGTGGCTTCAGCACCTGAAACAGGTAGACTCCCCACGGGGATCTCTGATGATGAGGGAAGGAGCAATCACAGCAAGGCCAGAGAAGAGACAACCTGTGAAAATCAAGGTCACAAATAGAGTTGTGCACTAGAAACATCAAGGAGACCTGAAAAGAGGAGGCTCAAGGAAGCCATGAAGAAATCCAAAGATAACATGTTGGTGAAATGCCCACACCAGAGAGCAATGAAGCTGAGTGTGGGATAGGCACATGTGTGTGAGTTTGTGTGTGTATTCATGTGTAACGTGAAAAGCCACAATCCACCTGGGTGGAGGGAATCTATCTGAAAAGTTATACTGGTCACACTTCCTACGTCTGCCCAGCAGACTCCTAACTTTGGTCTTTTCTGACTCAGAATGGCCAAATCCCAGGACACATGGGAGCCACACTGAGGACAGGAACGAGCCATAACAGAAATCATGCTAACACTGTGGTAAGGCTGCTACTGACTACCCTTCCTTCCTCATGCCCTCCACTCCAGCTCTGGTAAGAACCATAACATTTATCTCAGCAAACTGACCAGCACAGAGTGTGCAAGACTGCAAGGACTACTACCTCTCCAAATTGCTGTGATCCACACCCCATCAACACCTGTCTGTGGGTCAGAATTTAACTTCCCTTAGATTCTCATGACTTAGGTAAGTGCCTGAGAGTTTTCCCAAGGCAGGGAACACTTGTTTCCCATTATTATTTCCCTGGGACCTAACATTTTATTTAGGTCAGATATCAGTTATTTGTACTGCTGTGTGTGAATCATTATCAGTTCTTTCCTTCAATTTATGAACAAAGAGCAATAAACTGCCCATTTGGGAGATTTGAGCTGAAAAATCCTGACACTCCTGACAATGTAACTCCTGTCCTCTGTTACAATGTCTATAACCTTGACTTCCCTGAACCTCAGTGGTTTCACATGTAACATGAATATTAAAAACTCTTTCATGATGGAGAGTAATATGGAAGTAAGCACACTGATGTCAGGTAGTTATTATCTATAAACATTCCCCAAAATTTGAAAACTGAATGTACAAGTATGTGCATTGAAATGGCAATTAAAAAATTCCACATTTGTTTATCAGCTGGAATGGGTTCCAGACCCACAGCTGGTTGTAAGGCTGGGAAGAGTTACAGGGCCATCACTGTCACCACCACAACCATCACATTGTTGTCATTGTGATCATCATCACCTCTTATCATACCTCATGGAATCTTCAAAATAACATCCTGAGGTTGATGAAAATCTTATCCATTCATGGTGAATGATGAAATCAAGATTCAGAGAGAAAGTTCTTTGTCAAAGGTCTCATAGACACTATGTAATCTAATCAGAATATGAACTGAATTCTCTGAAAGTGTATGTTTTCACCCATAATGCCTTCTGGCAAACTGCTTATTGGGTTGCATCCTATGCAGGATAACTTCCCTAACGTCTCAGCTAAATGGATTGACTCCCAACAGTGAGGAATGGCTTTATGAGTCTTAGGAGTGCTCTAAACCTCCAAGTCACTGAACTGGAGAAAACAAATCACAAGTGCCAGCACTCCAGGTGTCCCCAGTGCCAGTCTTGCTGAGAAAGATGTTGTCTCTAGACCCAGGTGACACCCAAGAGGAAAATCACAAAATTGAACTAGTTGATTAAATTCTTACCCCATAACCTGAGAGCAAACACACTTAGTTTTTCTTGTGTGGGGAGTTATTATCTAAGAGTTCTACAACTAAGTAGATTTCCCCATTCATTGGTCTGCTGTGGATTGCAAATGATCCCTCTGGTAACACAAGTCCAGTATCCTTAAAGTAGTTTTGAAATCAAATAGCCACTACCTACTGTTAGTACTGACAATAGATCAAATTTTCTCAGGGGGAACAATGGGGACCCCAGTCCACTGTCAAGCCGCCGAGTCACCCAAATACCAATTCTGATGGGGTTCAATCAGCACTTTAGTCAAGAGGATTTCACAAATGGAATCCCTATTGTCAGAAGAGAAAGTGAATAGTGCATGGCAGCACCACCCTTGTGGGACCTCTAGCCAAGAGAAAGAAGAAAACAGAAAATGCATATGTTCAGGGTCTTTCTGAGCTCACTAATTTATCCCAAAAATATTTAATGAGCACAAATCATCTGGCAGGTACTGAAGCAGGTGCTCTGGATGAATCAAGACAGCCCTGCTTCTAAATGCATTCCAAATAAATGGATTTTGTTTGATTATATAGTGTATGGAGAGAAAATGAAAGCACAGCATAATAAGTATGTTCATAAAGAGATGTGCAGATAGTTTTATGGCAACATAATCTATTTGTGATAACTAGGCAGACTTCAGAGAGGAGGTGTCACATGAGTTGGGTCTCAAAGAAGTTACAATTTCCACTAGAGATTGCTTGGAGGTCTTGCTTAAAGTTGTCACTCTTTCCTTCCCTGGAGTCTAGAGTGATTTATCACAGGCAGAGAAAACTGGACAGCAGATTAATATATCTCTGTATAGCTGGTAAAGAGGGAAAAAATGGTAAAGGTATCCCTGGAGTAAGAATTCAAGGCACAAATGACTATATCAAGGGCTAACTAGCCAATAGCATCCCCGATAACCAACAGAGTCTAGATTAGGATCCAGAAACTTCTATGAGACCTGGGAGGAAGACATCCTTGACTGTCAAAGATGGAAAAGGGATGTTTATTCTATGGGATTTTAAAGGTCTGTTCCAACATGGATATATCAACAACAGCCTTATGTTGCTCAGAGGGCAGGAAAAAAGTCGGGGGGAAGGAATCTTGTTGCCTCTACTGTGCTCTAAACAATGCTGCAGCTGTGCTTATTATTTCTTGCAACATGGCTCTTGCCACTAGCAAAAAGATGAATTTTTCAACAAGAGCCTTGCTGATGCTTTTCTCTGTTCAAGCCCAGACAAGAAAAATAATCATCTGTTAAAACAAAACAGAGAAATAAAAAACTATCTTCATTTACAGATTTTTTCATTAACATACAAATGCCTTAAAGAAAAAAAAATTCTTGATAGGATTAGATGAGGCATTTCAAGAGAGAGCAGTCAAGGGAAAATGGAAAGAGCTAATAATTCAACAAGGCCCCAGGTTCTGAGCCAATGATGATAGAACTGCTCCAATTCAAAGAAGGAAGGTGGAGCCTGCCTGTCTGAGATACTTGATTATGTTATGGGAATGGACAAGAGCTGTTTAGGCATCATTTTCGTCCACCCTGCTCTGCAAGAAAATTGAAAGCATATGGGAAATAATAGGGTTGCCTTATTGTAGGGTTTCAGAGAAATCTAGGTCAATGGCAGCATTGGAAACCAAGCTTGTCCTTCACTGTATATTTCTGGATTATGTCAGATAGCAGAACATCTTTAAACCTTTGTTGGTGTTATTCTGTCATTTCCCAAGCTCCAAGACATATTCATGTTTATAACAGTACCCACTACAGTGGAGGATCCTTACTTTTGGGCAAGACAGCCTCATTCAACTGAGCTGTTTGCAGAGGCATTGGAGGGGGTGGGGGGAGTCTATATTCCCTACACCTGATACAGAGCTTGGCACAGAACAGAGGCTCATTTCATGGTAGTTGACTATAGTAAGAGCTCATGCTGAGTTGTACAGTGGAGCATTGAGCAATGGTAACCAAGCTCATTATACATTCAATGCCACTAAACACATCTCTAAATCCATTGCCTCAATCACCAGCATGGTCAGCCACAAGCTAAATTGTCCCACTTCCTGTTCCTAAAGTGCTGACTGAACCTGGTTTCTTTTCCCCAAACTGCTTCCACAGACCTTTACCATGCCATTGGTACCCTTGATGTCTGCCCCCTGGAAATATTGCTAATTCTTCCCTCTTCCAAGTCTCCCCTATCTGTCCACAGCAGAATATGGTCAGTAAGCCAGTTTAATCATGGAACATACGCCTGTATCTAGCTCTATTTTCCTGAGGCACTGCAGGAATTGAATGCAATTATACCCCCAACACCCTGGAGATTTTTGAAGATTGAGTTTTCTCCTGCCCCTTGTGAAAAGAGAACCTAGTTGTTTGGTATGTAATATTGGTTTCTAGTTGCATGGGCCTTCAAGATCCCTTTCTCTCTCTCTCTCTCTTTTTTTTAATGTTATATATATTTTACATCATTCTTCTTTTTTGTACAATGTATGTTTCTCCTCTCAGGTGTAGTCCCCATAGAGTTTCCACCGCCAGTTCACCCGTGCACCGTCACCACAGTCCCTTGTGCTCTTCCCTCCCCTGCTTTGAAGCTCCTGCTCTGCCTCTGCAAAATGTTTCTGATTTATAGTTTCCTGCTGACTTTGAATTTTAATTTATTTTAATTATTTTTTACTGATCACTTATTTGGTTCCACTACATTCCTCCTGTAAGTGAAACCATCTGATATCTTTTTCTTTCTGGTTTATTTCACTTAACATAATTCCTTCCAGCTCCATCCATGTTGCTGCAAATGTCATGAATTTATCTTTTTGATTGCTGAGTAATATTTCAGTGTGTGTGTGTGAGTGTGTGTTTGAGTGTGTGTGTGTGTGTGAGTGAGTGAGTGAGTGAGTGAGTGAGTGAGTGAGTGACTGGATCTTCTTAATCCAGTCATCTATTTTTAGGCATATGGGTTGTTTCCATGGCTTATTTATTGTAAATTGCTGCAATAAACATAGGGGTGTAGATACCCTTTTGAATTAGTGGTTTTGTGTCCTTTGGGTAGAATCCTAGAAGTGGAATTGCTGGACCATATGGAAGTTCTGTTTTTAGTAGTTTGAGGAACCTCCACACAGATTTCCAAAGAGTTTAGACCAGTTTGCATTCCCACAAACAGTGTAGGAGAGTTCCTTTTTCTCTACATCCTCACCAACATTTGTTGTTGCTATTTTTTTAACATGTGCCATTCTCACTGGTGTAAGGTGATATATCTCATTGTAGTTTTGACCTGCATTTCCCTGATTACAAGTGATGTTGAACATTTTTTATTTTTTATTTTTTTAAAGATTTATTTATTTATGCATACAAGCACTGGGGTACAGGCCAGAGGTGTGGGGAGGGGGTGAGAGAATTCACCACAGAAAGTGGGAAGCAGAACAGGCAAATCAACAGAAGTACACTGCTGAGGGGAGCAGCGGGCACAATAGGAGAGGTCTGCCCTGCGATGTGGGTCCTCTCCCCCCCTCCCTGGCTGGCAGCAGGGATGGAACTCGTACTACAGTGGCTGCGGTATGCTTCATAGTGTGTTGCTTAACCCACTGTACCACCAGGGAGGCCCTGAACATTTTTTCATGCCCATTGACTATTTGCATTTCTTCTTTGAAAAAGTGTCTTTTTTAGCTCTTCTGCTTATTTTTTGACTGGTTGGTTTTACTTTGTTTTTGTGGAGTTACGCCAGCTCTTTGTAGATCTCTGATCAGTCACTTATCAGTAGTATTTTATGCAAAAATTTTCTCTTTCATGTCTCTTTGTTTTGGTGAATGTCTCTTTTGCTGTATAGTAGCGCTTTAATTTTACGTAGTCCCTTTCTTTGCTTTAGGGAATGTGTGATGTCATGAAGTGTTTTGCCTATATTTTCTTATATATATATTTTATGATTTCAGGTCTTATGTCCAACTCTTCAATCCATTTTTAGTTTTTAAGCATGATGTGAAGTAGTAGTCTAGCTTCACTCTTCTGCATGTAGCAGTCCAGTTTGCCCAGCATCATTTATTGAACAAACTATCCTTGTTCCATTGCATAGTCTTTGCTCCTTTGTCAAAGATCAGTTGTCCATAAATATGTAGGTTTATTTCTGGGTTTCCTATTCTATTCCATTGTGAGTCTGTTTTTCTTCCAGTACCATACAGTTTTAATTACTATGGCTTTGTAGTATAGTTTGAAATCTGGGTGTGTGAAACTGCTATTCCCTTTCTTTATAGTCAGGAGAGCTTTGGCTATTTGAGGCTTTTTGTGGTTCCTTATGAATTTCAACAATATTTATTATATTTCTTTGAAGAATGTCTTTGAAATTTTTATTGGAATAGCATTGGCTCTGTAAATTGCTTTTAATACTGGAAGTCCTAGCCAAAGCAATAAGACAAAATCCCTTTCAAATGAGCTGGAGAAAAATAAGGTTGAGAAGAGAAGAAATAACCTAGTGGTTATTTCAGAACTCAAGAATTTTCCTGGGGTTAAAAAAAATATTCACGAATGGGAAGAGGGAGAATAGTGAGAGAGGCTGGTGGTCAGTCCTGGAAACCTTAGTGCTTCTCCCAAGGAAGCTAGTCATAAAGGACAGGGAAATTGAGTGTGGGGCTCCTACAAAAGACCCTGCATAGCACACTGTGAAGGTTCTCAGGAAATGTGGGAGCTGAGTCATTAGAACACCCTGCCACTCACACACTCAGTCTCCTTTTGGCAGAGCAGACTTCATCTCATTGGTGTTTAGCCCCTTGTCTGTTTTCTGGAAGGAGAAGGAAGAGTCATGTATGTGAAGAGACTTCAAGTATCCCTGGTTAGTAACCAGCCTCCAGCAGCCCCATGTTCTCTGCCTCCTGGTATTCACACCTGTGCATAGTTACATTCATGCATGCATGCACACATGTGTACACATTACAACTTATCAGGGTTGGTCTCAGTGAACAAAAAACGGAGCAACAGACATGATGGTGAATAACCTGCCATATTAGATTGTATGACTGTTTCTATCCTGTTTTTTCTCCGTGTCTGTCTGTCTCTCAAATTACACACTCTGGGGATACCAGTTGTCATATCATGAGTAACCCTGTGTATTTAATTAAAAGACCTATGTGTAAGTAACTGGGGTTCCCAGCCAAGAAACAGTAAGGAAGGGAACCAACACCCACCAAGCGATCCTGAAAGTACATTGTAGTACGTACACGTGCCCTAGCTGAACTCTGAGATGACTGAGTCCTGGCCTGGAACTTGGCTTTAATGTCACGAGAGACTCAGCCAGAATCTCTCAGCCTATCTGCTCCCATGCCCCTGACACTCAGAAACTGTAAAATAATAACTGTTTTTGTTTAAAGCTGTTTGGGGAGATTTTGTTATGCAACAAGATGACTAATATAAAAAATATTTTATCCTCTGTGGACAATCCTTGCTTTTTACTTCTAGCATGTCCAAATGCCCAAGAAACAAGGAGTAGATTGCTAAACACACAATGCACAGTGGAGTGGGCCAAGGACCTCTGCCGTAGCTCCTGAGTATGGGGGTCAAAGGAACAGAACAAGATTCAAAGTTCACAGAACCACCCCCCCACCTCCATTGTGTGTCAAGTCTCACTCGCTGCCCTCTGATGGGGGACCACAGTCACAGCTTTTTCTCTGGCCCCCTGTCCTGCCATCATCTCTCTTCCCTCTCATACGCTGTCACATGCTGTCAGAGTTCCAACCCCAGTCCAATCATGGCTCTTCCTCATGATCTTTCACTGATTCCCTGTAATTTTAAAGAATAACTTTTAGTCACAGTTAGAGCTCTACACAACTCCAGCTGTACTCCCTATATATCTCCTGGATAAGAAGGTAAAGAGGAGATACAGTGGTTTGGTTTGGTTTGGTTTGGTTTGGTTTGATTTGGTTTGGTTTTTGTTCAGCTGCAGGCCTAACCTGTAGAGACGGGTAGCTTCTCCTCTCTCATGTCAGCCTGGAGGGAAGGAAATATCTTGGGCTTCAATTTCAGCAGTTGACAGCATCCCTGAGTATTGGATCAGGCATAAAGAAGTACTGATGGTGAAGAGGGTGGACAACCACAGGTGTCTCCCAGCAATAGAATCCTGGTTCTGGGCAGCACACAGGTTTCTATCAAGACCCCAGCCAGGAACTGGCAACTCTCATGCAGTGTGTCAATAAAACTGAATGGATCAGCCAGGCACTCAGGCCAGATATCTAGTATATAGTAAGCTCAGTAAGGTTCAAATGCAGCAGCCCACAACTGCTGGGGATTTAGGCAAAGGCAAGCATCATCATGCCCTGGGCAGCAGGCTACACATCAATTGTAACTGCTATGTACCTGACTGGGTAAGGGCTGGCCTCAGATGGACTAGACTGAGCCTGTAAGAAGCTCCTCAGGCATAGCACTTATGGAACAGAAGCTGAACCTCACTTAGCATTTCCCTAGAGGGAGGTTAGCTCCTCCTGGAAATAGCACTCATCCCTTTATTGCTGAGATTCCATTATCAAATAAAGCCTATAAATTCACTGGCAATGGGAATATTCTCACCAAAAGGTGGGGGATATAATCAGCCACCAGTGAAACTTGGAGCAACAAAAGGCTTGTATAATTTCTGTATAACAGAAAACTAATTTTCTGTTTTTCTTCTTTCTTTTCTTCCTTCATTCCTCCCTTCAATCCTTTCCTCCCTCCTGCTTCTTCTCTCCCTTCTTTCTTGTTTTCTGGTTATTTTGGCTATGCCTTTTTTACTCCTCTCTCATCCTCCCTTTCTCCTCTCATCTCTGTCAGTCCCCATTCCCTCCTCTCTCCTAGCCCTTGACTTCCTCCACCTCTCCTCTGCTAGAGGTTCCACTGGGCTCCATATTACCCTTTCACCTCACCTCCCTCTATTGCCTTCCACTCCACTAATCTCTCTGTTTTTCTGCCTCCACAAGTTACAGGGCTCTGCACTTTTCTAAACAAATGAAGTACTGGAAGGAAGGTCAACCATGTTAATGACTGACACTGACAACCTTCCATATTCTTTCTAGCTCTTCACACTCATCTCTCATCATCCACCTTCTCTTTTCCCAGCTGGCTTCTCGAGACAATATCACCTCTGTTTGGATCATACCTCTCTGCACCCTCCTTAGAAACAGTCCAAAATATTGTCTCATGACCCATTTTCTAAGACATGAATAAACTCACCATCGTCAAATTATGCAAAAGTTAGTGTTGGACAGAGATAAACCAAGACCTCAATACAGCAAAATTCCTCCAAACTGAGTAGGATCATCACTCTAATAACCTGAAGGATGCCAATGTTGTCCACCATTCCATTCAGCTCAGCATCCTAAGGAAACCTTTTTTTTGGGTCCAAAGATGATGCTAGTTACCTTTTCTGGGAAAGAAGAGATTAGGGACTTCAACATTATGCCAAGAGTCCTGATTGGGTCTCTGTTATAGTTTCCCACAGCAGAGTAGCATGCAGAATGCTAAATTACTATAAGGAAGGGGGACTAAAGTAGAGAGGAGAATTGGGTTAGTTCTCCTAAGGAAGAGTACAGCCTAAAGCAAAATACTTTGGTTTGGGGCATTATTCTTCTGGTGGGATCCAGAAAACTCAGCAGAGATTTTAGCCATAAAACTGCAAGCCCCTGACTGCCCACATTTCTTCCAAGAAGGAATACCTCTTTAGTGTCTCCTTGCTGCCAGAGTCCCTCTAATCTTGACAGCCACTTGTAAGTGTATTATACTATTTTCATCCATAGGATCCTCACTATTTTCTAGGTAATTAGGACTGAGAAGTTTATAGGCTACTTCTAGAAAGGGAAATAAATCAAAAAGGAAAACTCCCCAGTTCCACAACAGGGTGATAAAATACAGGTAAGCTGGCAATTGGCCTTTTAAGTGTTGTCCAGAACTCATTTCAGAAGTAGAGAAAAAACAAACAAACAAACTGCCTGTTTCCTCCTCTTCTTGTCTTCTCATTTCAGAAACTACCTTGCTTCTTTAGATTTTTTCCCCTATTTCATGCAAGAGACAGAATCATTAATATCCCTAGTGATCTCCCCAACTATGTTAATTAATCTGATTTGGGGTATTTCCCTTGGGTTAAATGGTGAGCAGTGAGCCAGTTCCAAACTCCTAAACTTGAAGCCCATGTCATTCACTTCTCATGCAAAGCCTCAAGTCTCCCTGGTGGAATCAAAGACTTAAATTGGCCTTGTTCTCTTACCCAGGCAATTAATAATGCATTTGGACAAAAAGAAAGAAAGAAAGAAAAAGTAAAGAAATCCCACACAGTTTGTTTGCTAGCTTCCAGAGATAGTCGCCAATACACCTTAACTGAGTCCAACCAGCTGGGCTACGGTGCTTTTCTACATGATCTACTGGGTAGAGGTTGAGGGGGCCTTGCCAAAGATCTGCTCTCCTTGGGAAGAAAAATCTGGCTGATTATATGCATAAGCCCAACCCCCCTAGCATGCGTAAAGCACTTTGTGGTCTACAAAATGTGTCCCAACAATTATCTTAGTAAATATTACACATTTGCATTTCAAAAAACTGGACAGTTGATATGCCCAGCTGTAGCTTGTTCTTAGCTGGGATGTTATTTCACATAGGACTGGTCAACCTGATTTATAAATTGCAAACCTGCCTTAGGTACAATTAGGTGTCCTCTGGGTCCACCCATCCTATTTTAATGTCTGAGAATTAATGCTAATCTTTCCTATGGAACAACCACCAAAAAGTGACTCATCTCCAAAAACAAGTTTTAGGCACATCACAATTCCTACTTGAAATCTCTTAAACTCTGTTTAAAGGATACAGCTCAAAATCTGTAGTTTGATCCTCTATGTTGATGCATGTCATTGTGTTTCAGTTAAATTACCTTGTGATAGTATTCCATTGGATGCATAAATCACAACATACCCATCTACTTCCTTCCTGAGGAAAGGAAAATAACTCAAACTTTCCCCTCTTTGAGCCTCCATTTGGTGATTACAGTGTTTAAATGAAAGTGCTTATATGCATGTCTCTTAAAAATTCACGTCAGAATTTCTCCAGGTTAAATGTGAAATTGGGTCCTGAAATAAGCACATTTTCAATTTTACTGGGAACGATATCATTGAGCACTCCTACCAAACAACGCAGGAATTTATCTTCTTCATCAAACTTGTTATTTGTCCACAGTTTTTAATGATTTTCTAAGTAGAAAATAGATCTTTTTTGTTTCAATTTACATTTTCTTGATTAATAGAGAATGACAATAAATCATTCTTTCTTTTTTTGGAGCAGGGTACATTTGGGTTTCTTCCTCTGTGAATTGTCCATTTATATATTTTGTCCATTTTCTTTTGGGTTTCTTTTGCCATTTCTTTTATTGGGTTGTTTTTTCTTTCTGATTCATAGACATATAAATATATCTTAAAATTTAATTCTATTTCTATTTTTTGTTAGACTACTGACCAAAAATATTTAAATATAAATTTTTATGTGCCTCAAACTTCCATTTCATTATTGAATTGAAATAGTAATAGAGGATATTCTTGATTTATTGCTGACTTTTAAAATAATGCTTCCAGTATTTCACCATCAAGTATGATAAATGCTGCAAGCATTTAGTAGATACCATTTTTAGTTGGGATACATTCCTTTCTATTTCTGTCTTAAAAGACTTTTACTTACAGTTTTTTAATTAAAACCACTCCTGAATTCTTGGTAGAACGTATATGACCTAAATATGTTCATGGTTTGAATGCATTTTGAAATTCTCTCTCCCATTCTCTATTCCCCTCCCAACACACACGCACACATGCACACACACCTGCATAGCCCTAGGTTCAGTTTATTAATGGTTCATTTAGGACTTTTGTTTCTCTGATTATAATTAAGCTATAGTTTCCTTTTCATGCTGTCTTTGTCTGATTTAGAAGCAAGGTTATAATGACCTCATAAAATTAACTGGATGAAATCCTTCTTTTCTAGTCTCTGAAAATATTCTTGTCATGTCAGGATTATATATTCCTTAAGGCTTTGGAAGATGTCTGCATATCATCTGTATCTTTTTTTATTTGCATTTGAAATTTGCATTTCATTTACCTGGTTAAATTTCTAATAACTTATTTTCCTCCTTTTACTAGAACTCTTATTCTCTATAATTTTGTTGAATTAGTGTTCTAGAATTCTATTCTCTTTCATTAAAGATTTCAAATTTGTCAACATATAGTCATTCATGATTCTTGTCCTTAAGGCTAAAATCCCTATTCCCTTCAGCTTGAGCATCCTCGAACTAGCCAATAATGAAAATTGAAACCTCAATCCTAACGGATGCAGAGTCACAAATTATCATAGGGAATATTTTTCCCATTTAGAACCTCAGCAGGGACAGACTTTTTTTTTTTTTTCTGTCTGCCCATGTGTATGTTTGAAAACGTATTTTTTTCCTGAACTACTCTTTTACATTCCACCACCCCAGCCTGTCTACCTTTACTGCCTTATGCATATGCAGGGGTTTCAGCTCCAACCTGCTGCCTTGTACAGCAACTAAGCTCACTTTTACTCTTCTGGTAAGTTTAAAAACCATCCCCCTAGTTTGCTGAAATAAACAATCTCCTATCACTTATTAAGGTCACTGAAGGATTCGTTCCCATTTTTACCTTTTTTTCCAGAAATTATTTTTATTCATAACCCATAATAATTATCTGTTTTTTCTTGCAAGCTTGACTCTATACTTAAAATGTTAATTTCATAAACTATGTCTAATGCTGTAACAAAGTGTGACTTTACGGCAACTCCAAATGATAGCTATTTGAAGAAGGAAACTGTTCACCAAAAAATCCTAAAGAATATGGACTAGATACACATTAAGAAATAAGAAATAGGTACTAGGTGAATAAAAAGAACTCCACAGTCAAAAGCTCCCAAATGAAAACAAACTTTATTCAGCTATGTTTAATCACTGAGGTCATCATCTCAAAAAAGCCATTTCCAAAATAACTGACCTGAAACAGACACTCCTCTGAGTCTGTGTAACTGGTCCTGTGATAAGAAGCTGATGGTAAAAAAAAAAAAAGAAGCTGATGGTGAAGTGGCTGGATCTTAGTCCAAAACTGGCCACTCCAGTGTAATTGAGGAGTCACACATCCTCCGAGAGAAGTCTAATATCTGAGCAATTATGTCTGAACAGAGGACAAGATACCCAAGGTGAAGTGAGCCTCTCTCATAAATGACATAAATATTGGCTAAACTTTATTCTGCTCTAAGTGCAAGTTCAAGTCTACTTTCCACTGGCAAAGTGAATAAGAGGCATTTTTATTCATAAAGTGGATAAAACTTGAGGATAAAAACCTTGGTGTCCTAGTTGTAAATGTACCTTTCATAGCTGGCATAAGAGCTGTGCACAACATGATAAAAAATAAAAAAAGGGGGGGGTATGTCAGGGTGACTAGACTGAGTTTCCCCATTCTTTTTTTTTTTTTTTGAGATTTATTTATTTATACATACAAGAGCTGGGGTTCAGGCCAGAGTTGCAGGAAGTAAGAGGATTCACCAGAGGTGGGGAACAGAACAGGCAGATGGACTGAAGTACACTACTGAGTGGAGCAGTGGGCAAGGCAGGAGAGGTCTGCTGTGCCATGTGGGTCCCCTCCTTGGCCAGGAAT
This sequence comes from Galemys pyrenaicus, assembly GCA_019455555.1. Lineage (NCBI taxonomy): Eukaryota > Metazoa > Chordata > Mammalia > Eulipotyphla > Talpidae > Galemys > Galemys pyrenaicus. Next base: position 394,909 of record JAGFMF010011554.1, read on the forward strand.
TGAACTCACGCTGCTGTACAGCAGATACTTCACAGTGTGGCGCTCAACCCGCTGCGCCACCAGGGAGGCTCCAGTTTCCCCATTCTTATTAAGAGAGGACAAATTCAAACATATACTAAAACGTTTGGTCTTTTTCTCATTTTGCTCCAAAATAAAAACATGTAATAAAATAGTTTGTGAGCTAAATCCACCCTAAAAGAGGAGAACTATTGGGTCATCCTCTAGACAGATGACAAAAGGAAGGCCTGTTCATAGTAAACAAATACTATTGATAGCCAACCTTTTGAACATTCCTATCCAGAGATACGAATATTCATTATCTGGCCAAAGACCACTTAATCACTAAGATTTGGAAACCCTCCACACTCCACTGCTTGGCACATAAAGACATCAGTGATAGTTACTGCCTGTGTTGAGATCTGGGGCCCCGAGCTGCCTCAGCAACAAATTCATTAAGGGAAAATGATGGACTAAGAAATTCTCTTACAACTAAATGTTTCTCCCTCACTACAGTAAAATTTCTAGAAACATTTATGAAATCTCCATTTTATAACAGTGTAATCTAAAAAGGGGAGTTTCCATGTTCCCAATCACACCTAATTAAGGGTATAGCTGAGCAACAAGGGAAAGCTAAAAAGGACTTGGGAGAGAGGACTTAGGGACAAGACTTGGAGGAGGCACGAGGAAAAGAGAGACACGAAGAAGTGACACTTGCTTCTTGACTTGAACTTGAACCAGGACTTGGGGGACTTAGAAGGAGAAGCTTAGAAAAGACAAACATGGGTGAGAGATCCTTGAGAGTTCGACAATGTCTTGACTTGTACATTGATGTTGCTCCTTTCCTTCCAAACTTTCCTAGTCCCCACTGGCCCCTTTCCCATGATTCCCCAACAGAGGGTGCCTTAGACTTGTGCAAGTTTTTGGGCATCAGCAGACCCACTTTGGATGAAATTTGTTTGCCTAGGGAACTACCCACAAGGGAGATGGGTAAATTTGGGTATTTCATTGGGATACTATTATCCTTCTCCTCTTTTCTATGCTATGCACAATAATTATAGTAAAGGTCTTCCACACCAAAACATACTCTGTCTTTATGCAGTAGATGTCAGAACCCATTTAGAAGGTGCAAGATTTGGGGTTCCTGGGGTACCCCTCAGCTTGCCTGCTAACACTGGCTGAGATTCTTATTTCATAATCAGTGAATGTTGGGGCAAGGGGAAGTCAGAGTTCATTCAAAATAAGTTTTAGTGAGTGAAAGGAGTTTTTTCTAGTAGGAATATAAACTTTTGATTTTGTGTTTTTCTTCAGAAAGAGAAGGAATGGGCAAAAGAAGAAGAGTTAAGAAGTTGTTGAATTAAGAAACAACAGCTAATAAAAAGAAATAGAAACTTGAAGTAGAAGAAGTAGCACTCTACAATTTACTTGCTATATAATAATGGGTAAATTGCTTAACCTTTCTAAGTCTCAAAGTCCTTTGCTATAAAAAGAGGGTAGTGATATTGTCTTGCTTGCCTTACAACGAGGTGTTTGGGACCATATGTAATAGCACATGTGAAGATACAAATGTAAGGTAATGGGGTCTTAAAAGCAGTGTGACCTGAAACTCCCTCACCAAATCTCCTCAGCAACCATTCACTTTTAGCCCACATTTGGAGAGGCCCTGCATAGATTAAGGCACACTGTTGGACACCAGAAATACACTTGACTCCATCCACTGCCTTTAAGGAACACCCAGCTTTGTAATGGGCCCTAATCATGTGTAGAAAAAGCAGATGGCAGAGAGAGAGGATACTGCAGGAGTTCAGAAGCCCCTTCCAACTCAGCATCTTCCAGAACAATTTCTATCATGTACTAGCTTTGTGGGAAGTTAATAGAGGTTATGCTATAAAAACAAGTGACCAAAATTTGGGGAAAACATTTAATAGGCTTCTTTTCAACTGGACTTCTCAGAACTTTTAATATTCAAGTATGTATTATATATTTCCAGTGGGGAAAGGAGTAAGGGCAGCTTGTTTACTTTGTTGGTTTTATTTTAATGATATATGTGTATAATTTTCTCATTGATGTTTTAATGTCACATCATCCAGAATTAAGCTATGGAGAATGCTGTCCCAGAAGCTGTTCATACAACCAATTACCTTACCTTTGACTATACTTAAAATGGTAGATGAAGGAGAGCTGTGGTGGGGGTGAGATTCAAGAAGGATATATTGAGACAGTAATTTGAATGGAAGGCAAGTGAGCATTTTGCTCAGGATGCAATGTGAGAAGAGGTCACAATGCAGACAGAGCCATGTACTAGAGACAGGCAGGAAGATGTAAATACCAATTCAGTTGGAGTATAAAGTGAAGGGTGAGCCAAAGGAAATATGTTTATAGGTTTTATGGGCTGTTCATATCCCCAAAATTCATATATTTAGCCCACTCCCATTGTTATGATATTAAGAGGTGGGAACTTTGGGGGATAACTAAGATTAATGGAGTTCATAAGGGTGGGGCCCTCATAATGGCAGAGTTGCACCTTCATGTGAGGATCCAGGGACAAGGTGGATTTTGGCAACGGCTAAGACAACTCTCACTAGAAACCAACCATGTTAGCACCTTGACCTCTTTCTTCCAGTCTGCAGAACTCTTAGAAATACATTTTTGTTGTTATAGGCCACCAAGTCTATAGTACTCTCGTAAGACCAAATGTCATGGAGATATGATCACAGATCATGAAAAGCCTTCAGTTTGTAAACAAGACTACCTCAGATTGTTTAGTCAGTCGACCCTGAACACTCAGGGTTGAGGATAATGATCAATAAAATAATTCTCTCAATCTTCTTCACAAAGTTCTGAAAAAAGGTAAAAAGGTTTTCTTCTGTGGAACGACTTTCCTGGAGGCTTGCTCTCTTTACCTTGAGTGTAAATGACCTACTTATGGACACAGCAACCAACATTAAACACCCAAAGATTATCTAAATATCCTTGTTGACCTTTTTTGCTCATGCCTCAATTGTGAAGTAAGCAGTGTCACATATAATCTTCCATGGATCAACCTCAAATCCCAACACTAAGTGAAAGGTCCTCCACAAAGTCTGAGCAAATTGATGAAAAAGTATCACCAATAAGTAAAAATCTTCAGTTCTTAAAAAAAAGTAACGCATACCTTTTCCAACCATCTCCAAATTCCCATATCTTTTCTTCTTACCCTCCAAGATGGCCTTGCTTCTCATTTTATGGTGAAAACTGATGCCCTCAGAAGAGAAACTTGAAGTGCTCACCTCCAAATTTATTGGGACACTTCTATCAGCTACAGGGTACTGTAATAATGCCCATTCTTTTAAAAGTCCTCCTAATAATCCATTTTCCCCTTCAGAGATCAACTCCATTTTTCTGCTCCTCTTTATAGCACAGCTCAAAAGAATTTCTCACTGTCTCAAGGTTTTCTCCATTTCTTCTTAAACTTACATCAATCAATCCTTTCCCCCTACTTTCACTTCAATAAAATATTTCTTCCTAACGTTACCAACCTAAAGTCTAGTCTCATCTTTTTCTTATTCACCCTCTCAGTCACTTCTGACATTATGGCACCATACTAGGAAAAATGTCCAGCCTTTCTTTTCTGTTTCTCCTTTACTCTCACACTACTACCACATTTAAAACACTCTGACACCTAAATTGGAAGGGTTCTTCCCTACACCAAGAAATTCTGCAACACCCAGCTGGATGTCCTATAATGTAACTCATTTTTGATATGATCTACCTAACAATGGTATCAGATCCCTCAGGCTAAAGTTTCAGTCCCACAGAGTCTGAAGGTTCAGATTTCTCCCACTCCGTTCCAGATGCCAAACCCAAGTCATGGCTTCTCACCTGTGCTTCTGATCCATCAACAATAACTCTGAGGTTTTCATGATATCTCTGGATTTACTTAATTTGATAGAGCATCATATAGAATTTAAAGGATACAAATAAACAGCCTAATGAAAAGATACATAGGGTGAAGTGGGGAGAGTTCTGAGTGCAGAGAGTTGCAGTGTATTACCTCTCTGGTATGTAGATGTGTTCACCACCCCAGAAACTCTACAGATGCATGAGAGCCTGTGTAGGTATGAGCTGCTATTACTCCATTTCTAGCCCTTCCTCCCTATCTAGAGAATGGTAGCAGAATGGAGTGGTGGAAATGAAAATCCAAGCTTCTAATCATGGTTTGTTCTAGTAACCAACTCCCTCCAGGATCCCATTCAAAGTTGCCTTCTTAGGCAATTCCTAGTGCTCCTAGTGCTATTAACACTTAGGAAATTACAAGGGCTTTAGGGGCTTTGTGTCAGGAACCAGGGGCAACACTATATTCGCATTACATTATTGACCTTGAATCTTAAATAAATCTTTAATAATATGAAATAAATTGGGGGCCTAAGATTATATTTTCTTTTCCACTAAAAATCCCAAATGTTTCACCTCTGATACTTGCGATCGGTGAATTGTCTCTTTCTATGTAGCTGAAGCAATTGTCTAAGTCTCCATCATGTATATCCTATCTTCCCACCTGTTACAAAAGATATTATTGATGCTCCTAACTCAAACCAAACCCTTCTCTTGTGCACAGGATCTCTTCACCTCCTATTATGCAAAGCATCACTCTAGCAACTGCCTTCTCTCTCCTGCATCTTTCAAGTGGATGTATCGTTCAGCATCCAAACAAGCTATATTTTTCCTATGTTTTAAAAAAAACTCAATCCCACTTTTCCTGCTATTATACAATTTCTTTGTTCCACTTAGCAGCATAAGTCCTTGAAAAAGTCATCTGTATTCAAGGTCTCTAATTCCTCTCCTACTATTCCTTTTCGAATCTATTTTAATAAAGTTTTTGCTTCCATGACTCCGCCAACACTGCCCTTGCCAGCATCACCACTGACCTCTATATTGTTAAATATCTTCATCAATTTTAAATCCTTATCATATGGGGGTCTCCCTGGTGGCCCAGAGGTTAAGTTTCAGGGCTGTTACTGTGATGGCCTCAGTTCCATCCCCATCAGGGAGCTAACCCACATATGGTATAGCAACTTCTCCTGTCTCCCCCTCTGCTCCTCTTAGAAGTGCATTTCAGTAGATCTGCTTGCTCTGCTCCCCGTTGTTTCTCTGGTGAATCTTCTTAACCCTCACACCTCTGGCCTTGTTCTTGTATGCATAAATAAAATGAATCTTTAAATTCTCATCATATTTGACTTATCACAATCATTGCACAGGTTAATAAACTTCTTGATATTATTTCTTCCCTTGATTTCCAGCTTAAACTCATATCACTAACTCTTTCTTCTCAGCCTCCTTGATTCGTTTCTCCTCCCCTACCCAACTTCCAGTATTATATACTAATAAAGTTACTTAACCTGTCTTATCTCAAAGTCCTTTGCTGTAAAGTGAGAATAGGGATATTATCTTGCCTGCCTCACAATGAGGTGTTTGGAACCATATGCAATAACATTTGTAAAGAAACAAATATAAAGTAATGGGTCTTAATGGTCTTAAACACCCTCCCCAAAACTCCCCAGCATCCACTCACTTTCAAATCACATTTGGGGAACCCCTGTTTGGTGTAAGGCACAATGTTGAATACCAGAAATAACATCACTCCATCATTAGCACTGCCTTCAAGGAATACCCAGTTTATGAAGGCCCTTATTACTTAATAGAAAAAGCATAGTATTTTATTAGAGAGAGTGAGAACTGAAGGAGTTCAGAAGAATAAGAGATCCATTCCAGAGACCACTAGTAATTTCACTGGCAACCAGAACAAAATTCAACACTTATTCAAGCATTGAATAATTGTCTCAGGTGAACCCTCTCACCCCCACCCCACAACTTATATTTGGCCTACACCCCCACTCTTACATGCATAAATAAATCTTTAAAAAAATATGTAAGGCTCAAAAAGAAAAATATTCATTAAAGAAAATAATGTGATATAAATAAAAACAAAGGATATTTTAGAATTGAAAATCACAAAATCGGAAGTGAGAAATCAATTAAATGGACTTAAAAGTAGATTAGGAATGACTAAATGTGCCATTAAACTTGGAGATGTGTTATTAAGAAGTTTTTAACTGAGCCTCCCTGGTGGCACAGCAGGTTGAGCGCAGCACTGTGAAGCATCCGCTGCACAGCAGCACTAGTTAGATCCCTGGCCAGGGAGGGGACCCATATGGAGAAGCAGACCTCTCCTGCCTCCCCGCTGCTCCCCTCAGCAGTGTATTTCAGTCCATCTACCTGTTCTGCTCCCCACTCCGTCTCTGGTGACTCCTCTCACCTCCTGCACCTCTGATTTGTACCCCTGCTCTTGTATGCATAAATAAAAAAATCTTTTAAAAAAAAGTTTTTAACTGAGGGGAGAGAGAAAGAGCTAAGTTGGAAAGAATTAAGCATAAAACAAAAATTGTTAAGGAAATAATAGGGGAAATCCCATAATTTGGTTAAAAAATAAGTAACTAAAAAGTGCAGCAAACATCAAGAATAAATACAAGCAAACCAAACTTAGGTTCATCAAACTACTGAAAAACCAAAAATATTCCTTTTTTCCATTTCTGATATTGGTGTTGGTTATTCCATCAATTTTCTAATTTTTAGAGATTTATCAATTTTATTTTTTTTCTCAAATAACCAACTTTAACCTTTGTGATCTTCCTCTCAGTTTTCTGGTTTCCTCTTCATTAATTCTTGCTCCTATAAGTTTCTACCATCAACTAATTGTGAATTTAACTTGTTCATCTTTTTCTAGATTTCTAAGATGGGATCCTAAAAAATTAATTTTGTCCAATTTTTTTTAAGTATTTCAGGCTATAGTTTTCTAAGCACTGCTTCAGATCCATTTGGCAAATTTTAATATGTTGTGTTTTTATTACCATTCAGTTAGAAATGTTTTATATTTTCTCTTGAAATGTCTTTTTATACTACTGGACTATTTAGAAATGTGTTTCCGGCCTAATAAAGGGTGGAGCTGGGCAGGGAAGGGAAACTATTGATAGAAAAAACCACGGAAAGTATTTAGCAGCAGGAGAAAAGGGGGAAAGACAAGACTAAGATGAGTTGGAGGCAGGCAGCACATGAAGTTGAGTTGGAGCAGAGACAAGTGAAGAAGTTGTTGAGCTTGCTTCTGGGCCTTGGACTTGTACAAAGGACTTGCGGGATGTGGAAGGAGACACTTGAAAAAGACTTGGGTTAGAGACCCATGGGAAGGCTAACAAAGGCAGCCTTTACCTTGATATGCATTTTCATTTTGTTCTTTTCCTTCCAGATTTACCTGACCCCTCTGTTCCTTTCTTAAGACCATTCACCAGAAAGTGCCTTAGACTTGTGGCAAGCTTTGGGGCTTCAGTGGCCCTGCTTTGGGCCAAGCCTGTTTGACTGGGCATTTACCCCAAAGGGAATGGGTTACTCTGGGTTACCAGAGTTAATTGTAAACTATTTTAACAATATTCTTTCTATTCTCTACTCTCTATTGCACACTAATCACATTAAAATTATTTTCTATTGAAGTCTTACATACTAAAAGTTTATTTTGAGGCAGTGGATGGCCGAGCCCATTTAGAGGAGGCAGGTTTGGGGCACTGGGGTGCCCTCACCCTACCGTGTGAGAGTAGTCTTGTCATATTTATTAACATGTACCTATGTTATATAAGATATATTAAGAATCATAAAAACAAATTAAGAAATTCAGTCTTTTTACATTTCTACCTATTTATTGTTTCTTTGCTCTTTATCCTTTCCTATAGATCCTATGAACTTCCTTTAACATTTTTTTGTGGTGTGGATCTGCTGGCAAGAATTGTTTAGCTGTCTATTTTACTTTCAAATTTGAAGTGAAGGGTATTTCCTTGGGTGTAAAATTCTATATTGACCTTTTCAACGCACAGTAAATATGTCATTTCATTGTCTTTTTGCCCCCCTTGCTTCTGATGAAAGTCAGCTAGCATTAGTATTGCTACTCCTTTGTACCTCTGATTTATTTCAAGATTTTCTCTTCATGTTTAGTTTTATTCAGTTTTCCTATTGTGTGTATAGGTTAGTGTTCACCATACTTTGCCTGTTTGGAGTTTCCTGAATCTGAGCATTGCTCCATATTTAGAGACATTTTAACCTTTATTTATTCAAGTATATTTTTTGCCCTACTGTCTTTTTACTTTTCCTCTAGAAAATAAATAAAGCATTTGTTAACTCATTTGAGGTTTTCCTTATTTCTCTATTTATATTTCATTTTTGTTAACTTTCTATTAATGTGTGTTGAAGCTAGTTGGGATTTTATGCTTTACTAAGTAAGGTCTATCTCTTAATCCTAAAGATTCTATACTTTATCCTGGAATATACCACCCTCATCCCTGAGAGATAATATTTCTGGTTCTCACCTGCAAGTCTAAAGTACTTAAAAGCAAATCTACACTGTCTTATTAAGAACTTCTAGTCTCCTTCCTGTTCTTTTATATCACCGTTCAGCTCTTAATCTACAATAGGTGATCTCTGTTAGTTCCCATAAAGCCTTCCCCAGTGTATGTGTGACTCAGCAATATCCTGATGTAGATTTCTTATTACCCCCCCACTCATTTCCATGTGACACCCTATCCCCAACTATCCTGTCCAGAAAATTCCCATAGCCTTAGCGTCCTAGATGACTAAACTTTCAATTCTTTGTTCAGAAAGAAAATTGCTCCACTTGTGGCAGGAATCTGCTTCCAGAAAAAAAGAGCAATCATGGGGTTCACCTTGTTTCCTTTGTCTCAAAGATCAGCAATCTATATCATCTGTTGTCCAATGTTTCATATATTTTGTCCAGTTCTATAATTATTTTCAAAGGAAGGAAAAATCCATTACTAGTGACTGTCATGGCTGGAAGCAGATTACACTAATAATTTTGATAGAAAATTAACTGTTGCTCAAAATTTTATTCCCAGTAATCATATTATTTATGCATAAAGCCATATGAAAGTCTTATATCCAGTAGGCTCAGAAAACATAGTAGCCTATATATCTTTCCTGAAACAAAAAACCCACAAAATTCTACAGCCTTCAGAAATGTATAAAACTTCATTATATTTAAGATTTATATACCAAATAAAGTTGGAAAACAATAAAATTGGTGAAACTTGAGTTCATTTCTAAATAATTATTGATGTAATTATTAAGTATGCTAATTAGAAATTAAACCTTTAAAAGAAGAAATAGAAAGTAAATACATTTACTAGGTTAAATTTATATAAAACCAAAAATTTAGCCTAGATTCAGCATATGTGGTTATCTAGGTTTCTGGCTGGAACTGTTACCAGTCTACAGCAGGCAGAAGCAGATATATGTGGGGCTTCAGTATAAGTTAGTTGTGGCAGTTGATCCTCAGACAACTTTTATGTAGCAATGGATCATGGAATGGACCAATTGGGTGTGAACTGTGGGTTGATTGATGCCTTGTTACCAGGATTCCACCTCTCACCACAAGTCAGTGGTGGCAAAGCACTTTTGTCAATTGCACTTCGTGAATTATGGAACAAACCAATCAGGTGCAGGATTGAAAAATGGACCAATCAGACTGGGGCAGGGGGGAACCCTGAAAGTGAATAGGGTCAAAGGTCAAAAGAAGGAAGCTTGAAGCAAACACTCATTCTGAGTGACTCATTGGACATCGGCCATCAGAATAGCAGATGGAGAAGCAGCAGTCCAGAGGAAGGAGTCCGGAGAAGCGGCAGCCCGAGGAAGAACCCCTGCAGAGGAAGAGGAGAGCCCTGAAGAGGGGAAGATGGTTCTAGCCTCCAAAGAAAGGAGGGAAGCATCCAGCAGTGGCTCTCTGAGGAGGAGATAGAGATTGAAGGCTCTACAGAGATTGGGTCTTGGTCCGGCCTCTGACACTGACTGGAAGGTATAAACCAACAACTCATAGAGCTGTAACACTGGGTGTCTCTGAACACTAACTCTGCAGGCCAAGTAGTGGTCATCACTGCTGGCCAGTGCTGCCCAGCACTCCTGGTGACTGGTGACTATGAACACTGATACTGTCTGGATGAAGCAGCCAGCCTCTTGTGAATGCATAAGTGTCGTTTACCCCAGCTTGTAAATAAACCCCATGGTTGTTGTTCATGTAGCCTGAGGTCTCACAATTATACGTGTGGGTGAGAATCCATAGACAGTGACCTGTATCAGGCACGGTCCTAAGTTAGACTATAGCTCCTATTGCTATAGCCCTTGATTCTGGTTTGTGGCCTTTTGGCCTTTGGGAACTTTCTGGGAGCTCTCTGGCCTTGGACTCTCCCCCACCCCCTGTTTCAGAACAACTCGCAACTATTTGCACTTTTCCAGCAGTTATGAGTCAGACTGCTTGAGAAGCCATCTCTGTGATTTTCAGGGGTCAATGACTGTGATTACTGTTTCTGATGCTTACTCCTGCCAACAGTAAGATACAGTGCCTTTCTCATTCTATATTTCAGCCTTCTGTCTCAAGGTGTCTTTCCCTGCTGCCACTGAGGCACAAAAAGCCAATGGCCTCACCCAGTATCCATTTTTTGAGATAACTAGGGTGATTTCCCTGTTCTGTAATCTCTAAATATAGGATGTTAGGGAGAGGTAAGGGAGGACATGAAGTGAGAGAGAGGAAGCTTGTACATTATAATGTGTTAGCTACATCTTCAGGAGATAATATCCTAAATATGCTGTCACCTGCTCAAGTGGAAAGCAGTAAGGTTGCAATCAGAAGAAAGTTACATGCCACTCAAGCTCGATGCCTCACAGTACTCTTAACACTGGGTATTCTCTTATCCTCCTCAAGATTCTGTTTTCTCTCTGATGAAAGAATGACAAGTAATAATTCATACCTGACAGAGTTTTGGGGGAAAGCACGTGAGATAATGCAATTGAAAACATTTTGTAATGTGTAATCATTACAGAATGACAATCATAATTTGTCAGTTGATTTATAATCCCCTTAACAAACAGAACAACACTTAGCATGTAGTGGATATCCAATACTTAAGATTGTATCCTTTTAGCTTTTGACCAGCCTTAATAATGCAGAACTCTAACAAAAAAAAAAAAAAAGGAAAGCATGTTCTTGTTTTTTCTAATATTTTTCACTCTCACCTCCCTCCCACCACAGGATCACATCCTCAGGTTTATTTTATGACAAAATTTATACGAAAAGTAGAGATGGAGCAACATGTGCACACTTTTTTTAAAGTATGAGAGCTAACATAGTAGCATTTGCTATAAAATGTAGGTGAAATAAAGCATCTTTGTGCCACAAATGATTTGGTCAGCTTCTATCCACTCCTTAGACAAATCCATGAATTGCTTTCAATTCTTGGTTTCTCTGAGCTAGAGGTTTCCAAACTGAAATCCTCCTACTGCCTTCAATAAGTATCGAAGATAAAAAAGCCATTTCTTTAATGAGAATTTGGTAGGAAATATTTCTTGTGCCTCCTTCTCCCCTATTGAGTAGTTTCTAGCATTCAAAAGGAAAAGGGACTCACTCCTGTAATTTGTCCAAACCAAGATATCGAGATGACAGATAATGCACAATTTGCTTTTCAGAAATAGTCGTATCTCATGAGCTCTGAAAGAGGAGTAACTGAATTGACTCATGGAAAATCAAGAACCTTTCCAATTTCCCAGCAGCACTGAAAAAAATAATCTAACTTACAGCAAAAACTGAGTCCTATCATAGGTCATAATTGAGGCTCATTTCAAAGGCAATTCATAACTTATTCTAATTTGATTGCCTTTTCTAAGTTTTTAGATAGGGAGTTTGATTTCTAGTCCTGAATGTGTTCACAGAAATGTTGGAAAATGGATGAGATCAGCTACGTCTTGCAACTCAGCTTCAGGGTTTTTCTAGTTAAACTTTTATTTTGAGATAATTATAAATTCAGATGTATTTGTAAGAATAATATATATCCCCTCTTTACTACATTTCCTGCAGTGTTAACATCTTGCAAAACTATAACACAGTATCATAACCAGGAATATTCACAATGATATAACAGAGTAATGACAACTAGATTTCTCCAGTTGTGTGTGGTATGTATGTATGTGTGTGTGTGTATGTCTGGTCTAACAAAATTTTATCACATGTCATGTATTCACCATCACAGTTAAGATACTAAGTAGTTCTATCACCACAAGGATCCATTGTTGTGCCTTTTTAAAATCTCCTCACATTACCCTATGCTCCTCTATAATGTTTGGGGAGTGAATGTTTTTTCTCTTAAATTTCAAAATTTTAATTAGCTAAGATGTGCTTTGGTGTGAATTTCTTTGGGTTTACTATATTTGAATATTGTTTAGTTTCTTAAGCCTGTACATTTATGTCTTTCACCAAAAATTTAAGCTTTCACACATTATTTTTCAAATACCCTATCAATTGCATTCTCTTTCTCCTCTTAGGGGATTCTGATGATACAAATGTTGGGTGTTTAGTTATTTATCCTTAGATTTTTAAGGCTTTATTCATTTTTTTTTCAGTTTCTTTTCACTGGGTAAATCCTAATGATTTGTCCTCAAGTTCAATGGTTCTCTGCGCAAGTATACTGAGCCCATCAGCATTTTTGTGGTATTTTTTTTCAAGTATTTTATTTTTTAATTCTATAATCTCATGTGATTTAAAAAAAATACTGCTTTGCTGAGATTATCGTTTTTCATTTAAGAAACTTTATAATTGATTGTTGAAGTTCTTAATCCTTTCTATAGAATTTCAACATCTTGTGCATCTTAATGGAACATCAGTTGATTATCTTTCCTGGTTTTAATTGTGTCTTTCTTGATTCTTTGTATGATGAGAAATTTTCTTTTACATTCTGGGCATTTTGACTACTGTGTTAGGAGATGCTGGTTCCTGTGTAAGTCACGTATTTCAATGTGCAGATACTCTTTTTCAGGATCAGCATATGGACCATGGCCTATTTCTGTAGGTTTTGGTTCTAATGGCAGTTTAATTTTTAGAGCCTTTGGGTGCTCAGTCTACTAAGAATGGAACTTCCATAGGATCAAGCAATCCCACTCCTAGGAATATACCCAAAAGACACAAATAAACTGATTCTAAAGAATACCTACACCCCTATGTTTACAGCAGCACTCTTTACAATAGGTAAGACCTGGAAACAACCTAAACGCCCAAAAACAGATGAGTGGATTGGGAAGCTGTGGTACATATACATGATGGAATACTATTCAGCAATCAAAAAAGAAAAACTAGATGCATTCATAGGAACATGGATGGAACTGGAAAGGATTATGTTCAGTGAAGTAAGCCAGAAGGCAAAAGAAAAATACCAGATGGTTCCTCCCCTAGGAGGAATATAAGGGAACCAAATAAGGATCAAGGAAAGGAATAAGAACAATAAAAATAACAATAATAAAGACACAAAAACCAAAAATGAAAAGACAAGGACAGATTGGGGACACTTGGTGGGGAGGGAAGAGGGGAAGGGTGGAGGGCAGACAGGAGCACAGAGGACTGAGGTGATGATGCACCAGTGATATGGTGATGGGGAATACATGGGGATTACAATTGATGTCAAATATATATAAATAAAAACAGTTAATAAAAAAAAACCTTGCACCCCTTAATTGTGTGGGGTCCCTGGGTACTTCTGGGTCAGTCACTAATATGGCTCCCTGAATTAACAACCTGATTAACAACCCTGATTGAACCTATTAATGACCAATTACAAACACATATAACTGCATTTTACAAACTGTCTGATAAATTCTTCCATTTAATTCTTATTTAAAAATTGGCACTACATAATCCTAATTCTAAATAACAGGTTCTATCTCCTTTTGCTGCTAAGGGGATTAGGTTTTAGAACAAGAATATGACTTTCCAAGGTCATAGCACTATTTAGTGGCAGCGTTGAGATTCAACCCTCATCTTCTACCCCCTAGTCCATTGTACTTCATTTGTCCTCTACAACTGAGAATATTCTAAAATAATGCCACAAATCATAAGGTCTCATTCCTTTGACATATGTTCTTTTTTAAAAGAGACTCATGGATTCCCATAGTAGTCATCACTCATTTGCTCTTCAGTTGTATAATTTGTCAGACTAATCAGACAAACAAGAATCTGAATCACACTAAAGTAAACCTGAGCATGATCTTTCCAATCAATTATACCTATTAAATTTCAGGCACTGCTTTGCTGGCACTAAGACTGGTAGGGAGAGTGTAAACAAATCACAACATATGTTCTCCCACCACTACAGGTTTAAATATAGGCTAGGAGACAGAACAAACACACATACATTAATGTATATTTAAAAAAAAATCTCAATTGTGTGAGTTTGCACAGAAACCTATGAGCAGAGAAAATCAAGATACTATAGCCTTAATGATTTATTCTGTAGTCTCTATTTCCCATAAAAGCATGACCTTTGATATAACTACTGGGAAAAAAGAAGGAACCAAAAACATCTTAGAAATACCATGAATAATACTTTCTTGTTGAACCTTTCTGGTGTCACTGCTACAAACTCAGCCACATGACAGGTTTTCCGGAGGGATAGATAAAGAATAACCCAACCCCTGCAACCATGCAGCAAGAACAAACTGTAAAAAATGAACAGATAGGCTCAGACAGACTAGAGAGAGTGTGCTCCCTGAGTAGGAAGCAGCCTGCTCAAGCAGGCAGGCAAATTGTTAGCATCAGCAAAAGTTGGCCACCCCAAAATATGTCTTTCTTGGCAAGTCGATTTCAGGAAGGAACTCTGAAGGCTGGATGGAGGTTGCTTTTGATTTTTCTATCTAAATTTCTCTCTACTAAGGTCTATTCTAGGACTATCTAATCCCCTACCTCTTTAATTTTTTTTTTCCCCTACCTCTTTAAACTGAAGGCAGAGTACCTTTTTTTTTTTTTTTCCCCTAGTAAGAGCCTTAACTTCCTTCTTTCTTTCCCAACCACTCTTGTCTTAGCTATTTAAGATGGTGAATGAAGTCACATGGGTTACTCAGTTGTGTTGGGGCTCTCCCACACATATAGGAGGTATGCATATCATTATGAAACTTCTCTAAGACTTCTCTCTTATAAAAAAATAAAACAAGTTAGTAGAACAATGATAGAGCAAATACAAAGTCTAGAAGACATGGTGGTTTTCAATCATGTCCACAAATTCTGATATTACACCTTCCCCCATGTTTATTTCCCTTGAAGTTGGCAGGCTGTGATCATTTCAACTAATAGAATATAACAGAAGAGATGCTGTCCATTCCACATCTGGGCCATCATAGCCAAGCTCAAACAAGTAGCCCTCAATGTCTGCTATAGATGAGCCTGACTTGAGTCCAGCCTTCCTTCCATTCCAGCCCAGGTGTTATACATGTGAATAAAGAATTTTCCAGATAGCTACACCCTCCACCCATTCAAATCACTGCCCAACCTGGTGAGTTTAACCAGCTGATGCTCCAGACATTATGGAATAGACATCACACAGCATACATCTTCTCTAAATTTCTGCCTGATGAAGTCCAATAGCAAATTGGATGACTATCATTTTAAGTCACTAAGTGTTGAGGCTGTCTTTTACACAGCAATAGTCAGAGTAAAACAAAAAGGAAAATGGTGGAAAGTGGTATTACATTTAATACAGCGCTGGCACAGGAGACAGAATTAGCATGATCTGAGAATGTAACAGAAATGTAAAAGAGAAAGTCAATTGTAAGAAATAACATTAGCTTCTAAGAACTATTAGTCTATGCTGCAAACTCAATTCTGGGTGCCAACAACACATATAAAATGCTATAATTACATTCATTCATGACAGTATGAGATTATTCACCAGAAAAACAGGAACTGACTTTTACTTTTTTCCTTCTATATAAAAGAGACAGCTATCTCTTTTGCCAAACTATAGGGTCAGAGAAACATATCAGGCTTTTCCGCCCTCCCGCCACTGGTGTAATAATGGACACCAGTGGTCTTGCAAGCATGCCTAAGGGGGCATGCGCAGATGGGTGCACCTGGGTTTAGACACCGGCTTGTAGGGGCAGCGTCACGAGGACACCAGCAGAACAAGAGCAGCAGAGCAGGAAAGTAGGGGGGAGAATGAGAACAAGAGGAGCAGTAGCAGCAGTAGTAGTAGAGATGAGAGGCTAGAGAGGGCCAAGAGAGTGAAGATACGCCGGGCAGGCCTCCGAGCCCGCGGCACCACTACCTGCTGTGTACCTGGTCGCCTCTGATAATAAAAGACAAAAAAAGCCACCAAAGGCTCCAGGACTCCTCCTTTACTCTATCTGCGGGATTCATCGAGAACTTGCTCTATGCCCCTTGCTGGCACCACACAAACCCAGCCTATTAAGCGTCTCTTCAGCCCAAAGTATCAGCTAAATAAGAAACTGGAATTCTCTAGCACATGGGTCCTTGGTTCTTCTGAGTTGCCATGTCCCAGAGCTATCTACACCTGGAGGGTCAATCCATTTGATATTTTGTCCAGCACTGCAGCTCATGCAACCACCCTATGTCTTGGACGTCAAAAACTTGCTGAGATATTGTCAACCCCTTTACCTGCTGAGCTGGGCTCTGCCTTCCTTCAGTTCCTGGTTTGCATGCCACATGCACTGCACTGGAAAGGCCTCCTGGTTCACAGACTTCTGAGATGGTGTAAGTACAGGAAATTGTCAGCAGACAGGATCAGTTGCCCCAAGTCCTATTTAAATAGGCAGGCTGGCTCACAGACAGAGCCCTGTCCAGAGAATTTGGCTCACCACACTGATCATGAAGTGCCAAGAGAGAAAGCACTAGATGCCGACCAATGACTAACTCACTACTCCTGGAGAGAAGGCTGAGAGCCCACACGCGCAATGGGAGTGTAACCCAACAGCGCATGCCCAAGTGCACCCAACCTGGAACACGCAAAATGCTGCTCTCCTACTCCTCCCTGCCTCCTAGAATTGCTCGTTAAATCTCTCTTCCTAACACCCCCAGGGAGCAAAGTTAAATTCTCCTTTTCCGCACTGGGTCCCTGTAGGGTTAATGAAGGTTATCGGGTTTTTTCGCCCTCCCGCTATGAATATCAACTATAAACCCTTGTGATCCTACATGGACATCTGATGGTAGGCATATGGATGGAGTAGAGTGTGGGCGTGCGAGGGTGGGTGCACCTGGGCTGAGAGTCTGGGCATATAAGGGTGGTGTCACAGGGATGCTAATAGAGGCAGCAGTAAGCAAAGACAGCAGGGGAGCAACAGAAGAGGCGGCAGAAGAGAAGCTCAGCAGAAGTAGAGAGCCCAGAAAAAGTGAAGATTCGCCAGGGGCTAAAAGGCCTGCCAGCCTCCTGCCTCCCCCTCCCCGCACCCCTGCCTGCCACGTACCTGGTTGCTGTACTACAAATGATGTAGAAAGATTAATAAAAGCCACAACAGCTCCAGGACTCCTCCTTTACCGTCTGCCCAGATCACAGAGAACCTACGCTGTGCCTTCCTGCCCCCACTGTCCCTCATGTCTGAGTCTCTAGTAAAGCTTATCCCAGTTCAACAATAAGAGTAGCCAATAGACTCCAGGTCCTCTGAAGATGCCAGCCCCAACAGCTGAGCAGTATCAGCCACATAAAGCAGCCCGGGTCACATAAGGCAACCTGGTTTGTGTTTAGGGGGGGAAATAGTGGCAAATTTTGGAGACACATGGGTCAGGGTTAAACCTGGCTGGCGCCATTCAGGTACAGCGCAGTTTGCCAGCCCAGCTTCAGTGTGAAAGGTGCAAGGTAGGTTGGTTGTGCTGGTGCAGTTTTGGTTTTGAATCCCAAGCTGATCTTACAATAGATCAGATCAGAGTTCCCACTGCCACCACTCAGATTTCAGCTGCACTAACACCGGTCGAGTCTTGGAAAGAGCCAGTGTGGAAAAATGAACAAATCAGGTTTGAAAGTCAGGTACCCTGAGAGGGGATGTAAAGCAGAGATCTCAGTCAGCTTGAGCAAGTTTTAACTCATCTGGGAGGAGTTCTGATTCAAATTGGGAGAAGCTTCAGGAGAGACTTCAGCTTCAAACAAGAGACTTCAGCCTCAGGAGAGACCTTTGCAGAGATCATCACTTCTATTGCATTCACCAGGGTGGCACTGGCCTATGCCTGACATCTCTAAAAAGCTGTCAGGTCTGAGTCTGGCACTACCAGCCCAGATTGCAGATTGTGTCTAAGTGGCAGTGGTGTTGCTTCAGTAATGCCACCTGTGATTACCCTAGCTGCCACAGGTAAGCTGGAGCCTGTTTTACCATTCAGTTCCAGGAACTCATCAGAGGACAATGCCATTTTGTAGCTTTAGATTTGTAGCTTTAGAAACTCTTTTCTTTTTTTTCAATGACCCTTTTGTAAATATACACTAATGTTGCACCCTGAGGTTGAGCTGTGTCTTGCAATTGCGAGTACACAAGTGAGAATCCATGTGCCGTGAGCACTTCCCAAGTTGTGCTGTTTCACAACTACACCTAATGGTTTTGGTAAATTTTCCCTAAGCGCAAAGGACCCACGTTTTTGGGATCAGGACCTGTAACACTCCTGTTAAGTCAGACCAGGGTCTCCCTTGGATGTCTGTATGGTCAACTACTGTTACTCCACTTTGGAGAATTGCCCTGAAGCTCAGTTATTTCTCCAAGTGCTATTACCAGCTTCCTCTAGCTCCACACTGGCCCAACCTGCCTTGTAGCTAAGCCCACCTAAGTTGTGACAACTCTTGCAAAAAGTGCAGCATCTGACAAGAGACCAAACATTGTCCTCCTGGATCCATCCTGAAACCTCTTTTATTTCCAGCATTTCCTCCTGTGATTCCCCAAACACCTCTAAGGGAGGTCAAAGATATATCTAGCTCAGTGCTCCCCTGATTTACTTGTGGCTGCCTACAAAGCAAGCTCTACTTCATGGAGCTGTTTGCCTAAGTGGGACATTTAAGTTCAGATTGTCAGTTAATACCTGTGGAGCCAACCCCAGCATACTGAGCTCTGAAACTAGAGGAAAGATTTAATAGCCCTCACAGTCACACTGGCTGGCAGTTTAAGCAGAAATTTGCAAATTTTCCAAAGGATCAGTTTTCCCGCTTCAGTGGCTAGAAGGTGAAACAGAGCCTATGGCACCCCTGCCAAGAAAACTCAGATGCAAGGGTGTGGAGCACCACCTCATGGGCCACAAACATCTACAGATACCTCCCATCAGCCAATGATAAGCATCAGTGAAACAACCAACAATGGGCTCATTCTTTCTCGCAGAAAGAGGGAAGCAAGAACAGGTCTGAGGAATGGGAGGAGAAGTTCTGCGCCTTGATTGAGCCCCATTGTTGAGCTGTCTGGGAAGATTGCACAGCTGGGCTAAGTGTTGTATTCAGCAAAGCACATGACGGACAGTGCTTTTGTGCCAAGGACACTCCAGTCAGCACGGAGCCTTAGACAGCTGAGAAAATTAAAGCCTTTTCAGGCCCTTTCACAGCACACCTGATTTCTGTATTAAATTCGAGGACGGTTTGGCATTGTGTTGGGTAATTGCCAGCCCTAAATGCCACCATAGGCAATAGGCTTGCTCTGATCTTCTCAGACAATGGGAGAAAGTCAGCTCCCCTTGATATTTAGGCAGTCCCAGGCATTACTGATAGCACATGGGCCTTGGAAGATAAGATGACAGTTCTCTGGTGTTATTAACTTATTAACTTCCAGTCCCAACTTACCTTAAAAAGCTGGTCTCTACATTTCTGACCAAACCTCTTATGACTGGGCTGGCAAGAAAGTCACTTGGTTTGACTGAAAACATCTCCCCAGGGAGCAAGCATCAAGCATCATTCAGTAATGAGGGAGAGACGCAAGTCTGATATTACACGTGGGAAAAACCCAGGAGACCTTGGAGCCCATATTGTCACATCCACAGAATACTTATAATTCTTGTTCTGATCAGTCTACTGGCTCTTTTGTGGGGAAATGGGGACAATCTCAGCAGTTAACAGGTCAGAGCTAGTGTTATAGCAGTGGCTGGCCCATGACCGGTGAAGCTGAGTTAGACCCCAAGAGATTAGTGTCCCAGGCATGACACTAGGTGACTTACATATATTAGGTATTTCAATATTATGGAGTCCTCTTAGTAACTCAATTACAGGGAAATAAACTGTGGTTCTGAGAAGTTCCATGACATATTCAAGATCATTCAGTTACTTACAGAGATGGCTCTCAAACCCAGCTCTTTCCAACCCCTCTAATGTTACTTGGTTCACATAGGAAACCAAAGATGGTGATGCTCAGTACTTACCTGGATTCAAGACTTCAGTGCAGATCTGCTGAAGAGTCAAGAGGTAGAATTGGAGTGAGGTGGCAGGGAGCAGCAGGAGGAAGTCTGGCCTGGCATCAGCGTCCTAGGGAGAGCACAGCACAAAGTTCCTACAGGTCCCCTGGGGCAAGTCATTCTGATATCTTAGATATAACAGTGGGAAATACAAGCAGATCAACTCCCCACATCTTCCACAATACCTTCTACAGCACAATGCAATTCAAGTGGGGGTGGGGGAGGTTCCTCCTTGACAGAGATACGACCCCCCCCACCCCACCCCCCACCCCCGCCCCAAATAGTGAGCGCTCTGAACACAGCTTCCAGGACAAAGAACTGACCAAAGCAGCAGGAACTGGAATACATTCTTTTTCTTTTTTTGCTTTGGAGACCAGACATTCATGGAAATCCTTCAAGGACTTGGTCTCCCCTCTGATCTTTGCCCCTGTGTGTTGCAAATGAAAAGCAAAGAAATTATCCCAATTGTTTGATGGCCTTTTCAAAGATGTCTGATTGGTTCTTCCACTTTTTGAAGTTATCCTTATCTAGTCATCTACTTTGGGCAAATATCTTTGAGACTGAGGCCTGAGAGGAATATAGTGTTCGCCAGAGACCACTAATTTAAACCCTCGTGCCTTTTAACTGTCTTGGATTTCTCATCCTAGCACTTCAACTCACACCTTCCTCCTTAGAACCAGGTCTTCATGGAGAAGGGCTGCTGTCAGCCCTCAGAATTTCTGTGGAAGAATAGAGGTCTCAAAGGTAGTGGATGAAGTCTCTAATCCCAGATCCTACACATGCACAGCAAAGAAGGGACCCCTGCAGACACTATGGCTTAAGTCAACCTCAAGCTTTCCAAGCTCATCCCACTTTAGATGATTTGCTTTTGTGCCTTGCTCCTCTGACTTTTTGCTTTTTTCCCCCAGATCCTAGCTTGACTGGCAACTTCCTTGTGTTCAGATCATAATCGAAAATCACCTCTTCAGGGAATTCTTCCCTGACCACCTGAAGCACAAGACCCAGGCCACTCTCTCTCATACTACTATATCTTATTTTCCTTCTTAACATTTACCATGATCCATGAATTTTTTATCCAAAAAATTCACTTGTGAACATGTGCCTTACCTGTCTCTCCCTCTAGAATATTAGTGCTCTGAAACTAGGGCCCTCATCTCTTTCATCCATTGCTGCCTCTTCAGAACCAACAACATCTGCACAGAGTTATGTGCAGTGAACTCATGGGAAATAGATTCAGGACAGCCTGAAAGTCAGTGACATCATGAAATTTCTGTTCCCTCCTTTGGTCATTGGAATGGAGATAAAGGCAAGCTCAGCAGAAGTTTCTGTGGTTCATCCTCACAGGGAGCATGAGGGCAGGTGTTAGCGTATGGCAAAAAAGCTCTGACCACTAGGGGACAAGAGTTACCAGGGTGTGTGCTGAGACAGAAGCAGTCACCACCTCCCAAATGGATGCCGCGGGATGGGCTTACAGGCTGAGGCCCACTGCACATGGTCATAAGGTGTCCAGAGTCAGTATCAGCATGCCCTTCTCTAAGGGCTAGGACAAGCAAGACTCCATTTAGTGGTACTATTGTAGGTACTCAATGGGCCCTGGCCAGGATCACTAAGAATGTTAAGTTGCTGGCACTGCTACAAGAACCTCTTCTGCTATAAGGGTATCAGAGCAGGAGACCATAAGACAGGGACACGGATAGAAGGGGAGGAAAACTTTGGTTTCTGCAGTCATCTTTGCAGATGGGAGCAGCAGCAAGGTGTACAGCACAGACTTCAGGCCCCTCCAAAATTGACCCACAAGAGTGGTCTCCGTAGGCATTTCCAGATAGAAGCTGTATTGGACATGGGCAGGAGAAGCAGGGCCCCAAAGGGAAGGACCAGTCTGTTTTCTTCTTTCTAAATCAGTTCTCTGACCATGTCCTATAATTTCACCACAAATGTTTTCACTGCAAAACTAATTGGTCATAAGGATATTTTTCTGTTAAAGAGAAAAGAACTAACAGGTTGATAGTCGGTTTCCTTTTTCCATTGACAAATAAGAAACCAACTCTTTAGAAACTGCTATGTTATCATTTTCTTGTATAGTAGTATACAATCTGACTTGACACTCTAATTTCACACCTACAGTAAGTTTGATCATTGAAAAATACTCCCAAAATATATAATACCATGAATGAATGAAAGATTTGGATGCACATAGGTACAATCCACTAAAGAAAATCTGTTCTTTGTGTAATATAGTCATGAATCCATTCACACACACTTACAAGTCATCTATCTCAGTGAAACACACTTGAAATTTACATGATGTTATAAGGCAGTGTACTTCAATTAAAAATAATAATTAAAAAAAAATAAAGTCGGGCCTCCCTGGTGCTGGAGCAGGTTGAGTACTGCGCTGTGAAGCAGCTGCAGCCACTGCAACATGTGTTCGATCCCTGGCCAGGGAGGGGACCCACATTGTGCAGCGGCCCTCTCCTGTCTTAACCACTGCTCCCTTTAGCAGTGTACTTCAGTCAGTCTGCCTGTTCTGTTCCCTGCTCTGTCTCTGGTGAATCCTCTCACACACACCCCCACACACATACACACCTCTGGCCTGTACCCCAGCTCTTGTATGCATGGATGACTAAATCTTTAAAAATAAATAAATAAGGTCATGTTTTCTGTGTGATTTATTTTTCATTCTTTAATCTTTTACAACAAAAGTTGCCTTACAGTCATGCTATAACAATGTATGCAGCAAAAGTACTTGTGGAAAAGGATGTTTGCTCGGGAAATTAGCCAGGCCCTTCGGTGACCTCATTGCTGAAAGGTACAGACCAACAGTTTGCAGAGGCACTTTGACTCTTTGGTCACCGCACTAGAGTGCCTGACCCTTTTCTTGCATGTGAAGACCCTTTGCTGTCCAAAGTGGGAACTTAGGAAACCAGAGACAAAGGAATGTCATAGCCAAGTGAAAGTTTCCTTTGGACAAAAGACCTTTCAGAGAGGGTGAGGAAACCAAATACAGTAACTTGTCTTCCTCGTCCTCCTCCTCTTCTTTATCTAGGAGTTAAGAGTAGTACTCTTGATTGTATGGACCTGAATATCAGTTCTAACAATACAGTCAGTGGAATATAATTCAGCCTCAATTTCCTCATCTATAAAATGGGGCTAATACAGAGGCTGTGTTATAGGCTTACTGTGAGGACTAAGTGAGTTAACACAGGTAAAGCCTGACAGAAGCTCTGAGTAGGTGGTCAATGTGATTATATTTCCACCCACAGACAAAACTGACACATTCAAATATATTGTGTATTAGGCACTGAACTGAGGGCTGTGTAAAAATATCCTATTTTTGTCTTACTTTAGAGCTATAGATCAATAAATAGAAAGATAGGGCCTCCCTGGTAGTGCAGGGGTTAAAGTCGCAGCACTATCAAGCTATTGCCAGCCACTCCAGCATGAGCTGGATCTCTGACTGGGAAGCTGACCCACACAGCGCAACAGACCTCCCCTGTCTCACCCGCTGCTCCCCTCAGCAGTGTACTTCAGTAAATCTACCTGTTCTGCTCCCCACTCTTGTCTCTGGTGAATCCTCTTACCCCCCACACTTTTGGCCTATACCCCAGTTCTTGTATGCATAAATAAATATAAATAAATCTTTCCAAAAATTAAATATATATAAGTATATAAATATATGAAATAGGCTAGATAGGTAGATGTACATATATACCCATTTATATATGTGATGATATGAGTAAATATAGCAATAAAAATGGCATGCAAAGATATTAGGATTACTTAAATATCAGAGCAAGTCTTAAAGCTTTTGACTCCCAAGCTGGAATATTTTACTACAAAAAAAAGAATCTGCTCCCTTCATGGCCTGGACAGCTACCAGTGCCCCTGGATGAGCAGGCTCTGCTTATGGTATCCACTGCTCAGACACACATGGACCAAGAGGGTTGTTGGAAATGGGAGAGCTCAGTGTCCACAAAGCCTTATTGTCTTGAGTTGCTGGCACATCTGGAAACAACAGAAATTGTGCCAGGCATGCTGATGCAGACCATAGCCATGCTTTGAGGGGAAACTTCCTGCAGGTTCTGGCAAATCACCGTGACAAAGGAGCAAGGTGGGCAGTAAACGTACAGGCCCTCCTTTCTCCTTGAAAAGCGTCTGATGCACTACCTCTTCTGTGTTAGGGTCTTGGCTCACCCTTGAAATAAATCCACTTTAGTACTGGGAGTAAAATTGGAGATTCAGGGAGCCAAACCTAGAGTGGTGACCCCTGCTGTGTGAGTTTTGGAAAGCAAAGCTGTTTGCAGCAGGCAAAGCTGCAGACATGTCCTGCCAAGTAAGGGCTACTGGGTCTCTGTAGACATCGGTGACAGCATTGCAGAGACTGTCCCTGGGCTTCCTTAGGCACTGCTCTGAGGGGTGCCAAAGAGGTCAGCCAGGGCAGGGCTTCCAGGAGACTCTGGTGAACTCAAGTAGGCAGCACAGGGAGAGGCTAAGGGCCAAGTTAGGCACTCTCCAGGCGGTCAGCTTCTGGGAAAGCTTCTGGGATAGGCAAGAGTTGTAAACTAATTTGGGTACAGTTAAGAAGGCTTAAATCGAAAGGCCTGCTGGCACCTCTTTGGCACTATCTTGCTGCTGCCTTTGATTTCACTTTCTGTCTCAAGAGTCATCCCTAGTGTTTTCCTTTCTCCTCAGCTAGTTCCTATGAAATGAATTATCTCCCCTCTCTGAAGGCATCCCTGTTTCCTGGGCAGCTCAGGTGATAAGTGCTTTTGCTGGCTAGCAGGCTCCTATTCTCATTACTTTCCTCTCAGCAAAAGGTGGGGATTACTGTCCTGAGCCCCCTCCCTCCCTCTGGCACAATGATAATGAACTCATTCATAAATGAAAGATTATCATTAAATTATAACATCAATTATTTATACAATTGTAAGTACATTTAGCCAAATTTCTTTATTTCATCTTTTATCTGGTATTTATGAAAAGTTTTTTCTGTATTCCACTTATTATGTATTTTTAAAATTCTGTTATATCCAGCCAAAGTATGTGGCTTGTGCCATTTTACACTCTTGGGAACATACTGAGATTTTCTTTGCAGTGTACGCTATCATCTGCTTTTGAATCCTTGATTTGATTTATCTCTTAGTCAGCTGAAATACATCTTAGAGAAGTTTTGAGGAAGAATAAGAAAGTGGCAACTTTCTAAACCATTGCATTTCTGAAAGTGTCTTTTTATGGCTTCACACATGAACGACAATTTAGCTGAACATAGAATTCTTGGGTCACAACCTTCTTCATTTAAGCCTCTGGAGACAGCAGTTCTGTGTTGGAGAGAAATCTGAGGTGAGTGTGGATGTTTCTTCCTTTGTAGGTATCTTGTTCTTCTGTTGAGATATTTGCAGGATTTTTTTCAAGCCCTCTAAATCATGCCATATTCTTTTTCCCTCTCTCCTCTACAGCACCTAGGGGTTTGGGGAGCACAGGCACACCTCTGAGGATGTAAGACACCCTGTGGCAGGATGAGGGAGATGCAGCAGAAAGCTCTGGCTGGGGAAGACCATGCTTTCCACTGTAATTTCCTAGGCTACACTAAATAGCAACTACAAGAACAAGAACTCAGTCATATGCTCCTGCACCCTAATTTTCTTTCTGTGAGTTGAGCTTTATTATAAATCAATAAGATTTCTACAGCAAGGGCAAAAGTTATATGTATGGGATTGAGGACATAAGTTGAATCTAGAAAAGAACTTTCCCAGCCTATGATGTTTTCTTGTCTAGGATCCTTGTATCAATGACAGATACCACTACTCTCATGTGTGCCCAGATGGCCTCTGAGTGTTGCCTCTGTCTTGAATAGAGCAGGTTCTGTGCCCCACAACAGACTGTTGATGCCTTAGCTATTCCCACTGCTGTGGGGACACTCTGCAGTGCAGTCCTGTGAGAGCATATTTGGCAGCTCCTTGTAGAGGAAGCCCCATGCCCAGGGTAGTAAGGTAGAGCTGATCTGACATTGCTACGAAGTATGTCTAGCCCGGGTGGGGGGGGAAGGCCCTCCCTGGTGGTGCAGGGGTTAAAGTCTCAGCACTGTCAAGCTATTGGCAGTCACTGCAGCATGAGTATGATCCCGGCCAAGGAGCTGACCCACATAGTGCAGCAGACCTCTCCTGTCTCATTTGCGGCTCCCCTCAGCAGTATATTTCAGTAGATCTGCCTGTTCTACTCCCCACTGTGTCTCTGGTGAATCCTTTTACTCCCTGCACCTCTGGCCTATACCCCAGTTCTTGTATGCATAAATAAATAAAAATAAATATTTTTTAAAAACAAAAAAGCATGTCTAGCCTGTTAAGCATGGTGAATACATTAACCCCTAATATTTGCTAATGACTCAATATCTCAGTGTCCCCTTTCCCTCCTGCAGATTCAAATGTTGAAAGCTAATCCCCAATGTGATGATACTTGGAGGTAAGGTTGTAGGGAGGTAATTAACTTACTAGGGTGGGGTTTCCATGATATAATTGGTCTTGTCCTTATAAAGGGATGAAGAGCCCTTGTACTCTTGCCCTCCACCACGTAAGGACACAGTCAGCTAATAGCCATCCATGAACTAAGAAACTGGCTCACACCAGACACCAGATCTGCCAATGCCTTGAATTCGGTCTTCCCAGTCTCCATAATGGTGAGAAATAAATTCCTGTTGTTTAAGTCACTCAGTGTATGGTATTTTTGTTATAGCAACCAAACTAGACAACATTCCAATATATTAAGCTGCCACATACTTGTGGCAGTGCTCTGACATATTAGTACAGAGACATATGCTCCTAAAACTCACCTATTCCTAAGTGTTTCCAGAAACTAGACCTGAGATCTTCTTCAGAAAAATAATTTAGTTCTCAAATAAGTTTCAGTTGGAAAAACCTATCCTAGAAATTCACTAGTCTTGTTTTAAAGACTCCGAGAAAGTCTGTATTAAAGAAACTTTATCCCAATGTTTCCCAAATAATTCGGTCATAAAGAACCCTTTTTAATTAGTACTCATTAACATCAAACAGAATATGGAACACACTTGGGAAAATATTTTGCAAAGAAAAACCTCCCAGATCAAAGGATTTGCCATGGTCCCAGCAGAAAATTAACAAAAAATAAAGTCATTCATTGAATCAGCTGGATTCCATAGCATGCAAGAAGAAAGCAAATGTGTTCCTCCACATCAGGTCTCCTCTTAACCAGCTCAGCCAAATCCCACTTACTGTCCCTAATGAAATCTCAGGCATACCCCTGAGTTTTCTCAGTCTTTCTCAGATATCATGTGCAGAAGCAAAACAAAATTGTCTGATGGTCAGAAGCAAAAAAAAGAAGACGAAGAAAATTCTGTAAATGAATATCAAGATTTCAGTCTCTCCTCCATAAATTTCTCTTCCCAAACCACTGTACAGGGACCAGAAAGAAAGCCTAAAATGGGATGGGAAGATAGGTATAATCTCTCTTTTCCCATTTCTTGAGCATTTTCCCCATTTCTTGAGCATTCCCTAGGGGTTTTCATCATGCCTCCATGCTCTATGCTGCTCCTGGCTCCTCTGATTGTGGGGAAGGAAAAAGAATGAGCTAAGGAAGGTCAAAGTGTCATATATAGGGTACTCTCTCTGGTCTTCTCTGAGATTTTAATGCCCTTAGTCATAGCAGACATCCAAATACTGACCCTTCTGTTGTGGAGTCCCTTATTGAGATTCTTCAGTGACCCCCCAATGCTGGAGATATCTGGCCTTCATGTTGCTGGCATGGATACTGCCTTTCTAGCTAACCAGTAGATCTATGCCATAATCCCCCAGTGGTCCACCCAAGAGAGACCTCAGCTCTGCAGGTCAGCCTCTTAGGTGAAAAAACTTTCAAGATGTCTAAAGTCTATATCATTTCCAGGAGACCAACATCTGCAGCTCAGTTCCATTCCTATCTCCCTGCATCAAAATCAGCAGTAATCCCAGAAAGCCTACCTCTTCTGAGCTTTTGCAGGTATGGATTAGGTCTCCATCTCCATATTCTCTAAATTTCAAGGGATATATTTCATGCTTCCTTTGTGATTCTCTGAAGCTCCTCTTCTCTCAGCTTAATGATAGGGAGAACTTCCCTTCACTACCCTGTGAGAAGTGAGTAATCTCTAGCTTATTGACAACCCTGTGTAGGTTGGAAATAGGCTCTGAAATGAAGATTTATGCCTAGGTGATTTTGGGGGTACACAGGAGGAGTAACTCCTGTAAAGAAGTGAAGGGGCAGGACTGCCCAGAAGGAGAGCTGAATTTCAGACATTAGCTTCAGCCCTCAGCTGATTCCCTGGGGAGATCTGGAGCTGGATGACCCTTCTCAGGTTGAAGCAAGTAGATCTTAACTCTGTACCCCTGCATTGACAAGCCATGGATGCAGGATGCCTCTAGAAGAGTCATATATTTTAACAAAGCAGCACTCTTGGTAAAGGAGAGTACCCAGAAAGGCTGCTGCTGTGGGTAACAGGAGCCAGCTCTCATAGCAGCTGGGTTAGCAGCACAGCACAATACTCCTCTTGGGCCCCAACTGAATATCAAAGATAGGGAAAGCCTAGTTAGCATTCTCTACAGAAATAAGCACTTATTCTTTCACGTTGGTTTGTTTTGTGGTATAGTTTGCCCCATGTTAAGAGTTACATCAGATATTTGTTAAGCGGGTCAGTTAGCAGCTATATGAGCCCCAGGAGGGACAGTGATGAGTCCCTTCTCCTTCCTGGCTGTGCTTGGGCAGAGCACATCACATCCAGTTTTAGTTTCCTTAGCTGTAAGTCAGGATGACAAAAACTACCCTGCCTGCTTCTTTGGACCATGGTGAGATTTACACAGGAGACTTTGAGACACATAAGCAAAGATTTTGGAGTCTATTACAGAGAGATTGGATCCTTTTCAAAGTACTAGCATGGTATTAATAAAATTGCTAGACTTTGCCTGCTCAAGTCCCATTAGGGTTTGGCAATCTAAGTGTCCTAGGAAACAGCACTAATGAGAGTGCTTTTGTGGAGTCAGTGTTCATTCCAGGGAAGTCGGGCACCACCTTAAGGACTGTGGGCAAAACACTGGAGGCTACATATTAGGTGGCTCAAATGGAGCAGCAGTGCCCAAAGCCAATCACAGAGGCTGTGTTGCGGGGAGAGTTCAGATGATAGCCTAGTTCCAACTCTGCCATTCGCGAAGAAGTAAGATATCATTCCCACACTGGAATCCATTCTGTGTCTATGAAATGATAGCATTGTCCCAAGCCTGGATTTTCAAATCTTTCATTAATAGAACTTTGCTTTCAATTGGAAATTCTCTTCAAACCCTACTATATGCAAGTGCTAAATAGGTTTTTCATGAGTTTAAATGTAGGCTAAGGATGGGAAATTTTCCCCAAGTTTTGTTATATTCTTCTGAAGCACACTAATGAAATCATTCACTTAGAAAATAGTTCATGTGTCTACCATATAGCAGCCAAAGTTTTAGCAAGTTGCCCTGCAGACAGGATGCCCATTATAGTTCCTGTCCGCCTAAAATTTAGTTATTTGGGTGGCCCAGACAAATATGCTACAAAAGGATAGATTCTCAGACAGAATGTTAAAGCACCTCAAAGATTTTAACCCAGATTTGACAATGTGTCATGGCTCATATTCTGGAGAAACTAGATAGAAAGTATACATCAGCTTCCAATAGCTACTATAGAGACATGACTCTTCCTGGCAGAACACAGCTTTTCAAGAAACCCAGAAGTGGAAGGGAAGGAGGAGGAGAGAGAGACATTTAAGAGCTGAATAAGATTTGTTCTACTATAAAAGAGGAAACAATTATCAGTAGGAGACGGGGCCAGAGAATTAAGCACTCCATAGACCACAAAAGGTCATCTGTGAAATACTAAGAAAGCTAGACTTCATCAAATGTGCCATAAGAAACCACTGATAGATTTTAAGCAAATTGAAGAATCATGAGTCTCAGAGTACTTCCAACATTAATGCTTGCAATAACAGACTTCATTAATCTCAAACAATGAGCCATTCAATAAATATGTGCGAAATGTAATTAAAAGGGGATTGTTTAAATCATACTTAGTGAAACATCTTTTGAAAAAAAAGATAAAGAAAACCTGTTTCTGGCAGAAAACCCAATTTATGTTCTCAAAGGACAATATCCCATCCTCAGTGGGAAAGAAAGGAAAGGGAGAAGATTCAGAAGGGTAGAACCAAAGAGTAAAAAGAAGCTGCCACTTAAAACGAAAAGCAGGTCAAGACGGGAACACTTAAAGGTGAGAGACCAAATGAACCAGATGACACAAAGCTTTCACAAGAATTAGGGCGCTCTACCCAGGCAGCTACATCATGAGCACTTCTTATTCTTCTTACTAGTGCCAGTGAGTAGATAATAGACATCCACTGAGGACTAAACCAGAGATTAGGGCCCCTAAGAGTAGCTGGGCAGCATCCTATGTAGGCATTAAGCCTAAGAAGAGGCAGTAAAATCTTGCACTCAAAAGAGGAGCTGTCAGCACCCCAACTTCTATTGTCACGTTTGGTTTCCCAAAAAACCCCACTTCTCATTATGCATGCCCTTATGGCGTAACTTCCCACAATGACTCAGATTTGGCCCTGTCACTTGCTTTGGTCAATAAGACAGTATTAGGGTTGATACATGCAGAAACTTGTCCTCTTAGAATGTTCCCTCTTGAAACCCAGCTGGCATGCTGTAAGGAAGCCTAGGCTATCCTGGAGGAGAAAAAAAAGACCACAGAAGGAGAATGATACCATATAGAGAGGGAAGCTTCTGGGAAAGAAACTTGGTGCCCAGCTGAGTTCCAAGGATATTGAGCAGGAACACAGCTTTGTCAACCATAGAATCATCATGAAACATAATAAACTGTTGCCATTTAAAGCCACAAAATTTTCTAGTGGTTTGTCATGTAATAATATGACTAGAATGAAATGGAAATAAGGGGACACGGAGTAATGAAATACATAGACTATAGCTAGAAGTTTTGCTATCAGTTCAATAGAAGTTCCAGAAAAGTAACACAGAGAGAGTAGAAGTGGTGAAATAATCAAAGACATAAAGATAAAATTTCTCAGGATTAGGGAAAGATTTTATCTTTAGTAGAGTGAAAAGAAAAAACACACACCTAGAACATAATGGTGATGCTTCAGAACACCAAAAATAAATATAAAATCCTCCAAACTTTCACAAATTTTTTTAAATGGTCATTTAGAATAGAATGAAAGTCAGAGGTTCATTAAACTCCTCATTGGCAATATTGAACCAAAAAAGACAAGTCTTGAAAAAAAGTAAGGAAGCTTATTTTGAAAAATCCTATATCCAAGCAAACTACTATTTAAGAAGAAGCAAAATAAAGATGTATCTGGACATACAAGGATTCATAATTAATCTCCTCACCAAATACAAGAAAATGATGTGAGAATCAAGAAACTAATTTTAAAAATCACTAAAACATAGTTAAGAAAAAATAACCCTTGATTCCATATTTTGAAGTTGACAAATTATTATTTGAAAATCCACATCTCATATAATCCCAAAATGAAATGTGAGTCCACATAGGAGAAGGAGGAAATAGAAGTATGTTAAGGACAGGAAGAGAGAGAGAAGTGAGATAAAAATTCTGAAGGACACAACCCCAAAAGGGGGAAAACGAAACAAAGAATGCTTGTTCAACTCAAGAGGACTAAAGGAGAGCTGGAGGAAAAATGAGAACCAGAGAAGACAAAATAAGGTGGCAAGAATGAGTTTGAACTTAGGCAATCATGCCTGTGACTGGCTTTACATCTTCCATTAACTCTTTAATTGAGCTCTTAAAAACCCAACAATATATATTGCTAATGGGACACACTTAAAAGAAAAAGAGAGAGGATGTTAAAAGCAAAGACAGCAGAGGTATACATCAGGCAATGCCAGTGAGTTTTTCAGCTTGGGCATCTACTTCAAAAAATACACTAGGCAGTGGCACTAGAATGTCAAACAATGCCAGCAATTTGACTTTAACATAGTTGTCAAAACACATGGGTGTGAAAACAGAAACATCAAGACAGACAGTGTCAAAAATGAGGAAACACAATTTCACCCAATCTGGAGTATGGGGAAGGAAATGAATTAAGCCCCCTACACAGAATCTCCACGTTTCTGGTTATGCCTCCTGACTCTCCTGCCCAAGAAGAGGAAACACAGTGAGAGATGGGTGTGACAGGGGATGGCTGGGGTTCCTGCCTTGAAATCCCCTGAATTTGTGCATCGTAACTTGGAGCTCTGGCAGGAATCCCAGTCAGTGGTCAAGGAAACTTCTTTGCTATCCACCCTAGCCAAGTCCAATCTGAAAATACTGTTTGGCTGTGTCACAGTATATTATTTTAAAGTTTTAAGTTAATTGTCAACATTAAAAATTGCAAAATTCCATTTAAACTGTGTGACTGACTTCCTGAGAAATCAGGAGCTCTGCCCACACTGGACCCACATTCCCAAAGATACAGTCAGATGAAAGAGGCAGTAACTGACCCTTAAGTGGTGCATGTTTACCCATCTGTCATCGCCCCTGCTTTCCATGTGGTCTCCCAGGCAGGTTGACAGCCGCAATGTGGCTCACATGGTCCCTAGTCTGCAATGAGTATCCAAACCCAATGATTCTGGAGTGCCCCCAACATTAGGTCTCATATGGAGATGACAGACTTTCCAAGTAGGAGGGGTTCTCAGCTTATCCTAACCTGAGCTCCATCACTTATCTCTGAGGAGACAGAAACCCAGAGCCAGTAGGACTGGTCACACTTCTTCCTTCCTCCTCTAAGTACATCCTGAAAGTTGTGTGCATCCTCTCCTGGACACCCTGAGTCCCCTTAGCCCTTCTCAATTATAAGCTAAGCACTGTTGCTCACCATGCACCCCAGGCTGTTGCCATTCTACCCACATTCCCACATGTATTGTGTCTTCCCCACTCACATTATCCTAATAGCCATCTCTGTCTGACTGGTTGAACAAGCACCCAGCAGTGCAATTGTGCTAATCCTTCCTCTCCATCAGGTCAGGTCTATGATGGCCCTAGGACAGAGGACACTGATGATTTTCTCCTCCTGAAGGACAGTTTGGAAAGCCTGCTCAGCAAGTCTGCTATTCACCTCTAAAATGAAGCTGCTTCCCACAATGACTTTCAGGTGTAAGATGACTTCCACCTTGATGGCATCATAGAAAAGAAAATATACAGAGTGGTTCTCCCTGACCCACTGCCCTCATAATATGGGCTCAAAAATGTAGGCAAATGAAATCTGTCCAAACTCTGCGAGCAATATGGAGTGAGTCTTGTCTCCACTCTCAGTCTAGTTTCTACCCAAATTTAAAAACCTCAGAGAAGAAGATGCTGTCCATGGCAGAAACACCCAAAGCTACCAAGCATCAGCCAGAAGAAATTTACCTCTTCCCTATAGTGTCTAGGGAGTACAAATGTAATAAAAGTTCTAACCCGGCTCACAGATTGACTTGCAAATGCACCTTGTCACAGCGCTGCATGTTCCCCTTGGAATTCAGAGCTATTTCTTTCTGCTCTTCCTGAGTGTTTGCTCAGATATTGACTCTATTCTCCTGGATTCCCAGTTGAACCCAGACAACTGTGCTGTAGTTTCTATCTTGACAGCAAGCAGAGCTGTCTCGTGGCTACTGGCATTAATCATACCCGTAATCTGATGGTCAGGTTACATTACAGAGTTCCTCATGAACAAGATGATGCCCCCAATCCAGCTTGATATCCCACCTCTGCTTCCCTCTGCCAGAGCCTGGATGGCAAGGGTGGCATAGAAGTGGATTCTTTCATTGACCAGTGTGGCAGAAGTAAATCTGTTTCTCAGGAGAGTTTTGAGTAGTTTGAATTAAATGCAGGCCCAATTCCAGATGGGGTTTCTGGACCCAAAACCATGAGAATTCTACCAAGACTCTCCTTCCAATATGTCATTATTTCCAGGAAGTTGGAATTGCACTATCAAACCCTTGAGACCCACTGTGTCATTGACAAAACAGAATGGTATTTATTGCAATGTCCCTATCACCTCTTCTAAGATGGTGTGCAGAATAACCACAGGGAAACATGAGCAGACAGAAACAAAACTGAGCACAGTCAGAAAAAAACAATGACAAAAAGGGCAAGAGAGGTGGTCAGGGAAACTGAATCTGAAATGCATTGCCCACCAAAAATTAACATCAAAAATGTTGTTATATGTAATCATGCTTTATCAGGGAGTTAAAAGAGACATTGCAAACATTTAAAAAATGGAAAACTATTTTCCTCATAAAATAAGAATTAGAATCAATAAACAGTAGAATGAAAGATTCAGAAAATCATATTATTACAATAAATATCAAACAACAGGAATAATAAAGAAATTTAAATGATAAAAGAAAATGAAAGATAAATGTTTAAAAGGAAATTCTTAATTCTCAAATAATTCAAATACTATATAGATCAGGTGGAATAGAACCATACTGAAAGATATAATTAACAAAGATGTAAGAATTTAAGACTAAGTATCAAAAATAAAATGATTGGACTCTGGGAAAACTATTCTGCAGAAATCAGCACCAAAATATATTACAGAATATAATTATTTGATCCTTCTCTAAATGACTCAAGATTATAATGTGAAGCCAAATTTTCACTCATATGTGACAGTGATGAAGATATTCTGAACATGAAAACCTCCATAACATGATAGAGGCTATGCTTAGTTCTAACCATAACAATGCTCATTGAGCAGTCCTACCTACCCTGTTCTGTGCCAATCATTATTCTATGATCAGTAATCTTTTAACCATTCTATCCTCACTATCTAGGGTGTAGATATCGTTATTATCAGTACCTGTAGGTAACTGGGGTACAGAATAGAGCAAATTAGTGATAGAGTCAGGATTCAAACTCATGTTGTCAGACGCAAAGCCCAGGATCTTAACCACTGTGCTATGCTGGATTTAAAGATAGACAAAGTTAAGTCTCCTACCATAGTGATCATTATAAGGGTTCTATAGGTTTTTATCTAATACTAAACTGACTTAAGTTTATTAAAAACATAGGCTATGTAGCAGGTATTTGTCATCAAGTCTTCAGGAAGCCCAGCAGCTATCTTACATCTCCCCTACTGGAAAAAGTACTATTGCTCTGGACATTGTTCTGAGCTGTTGGGAATCACCTTGATGCAAAGAAGCTGCTGCCTCAGTTTCTCACTAATCATTCTAGTCACCTAAACCCAAGTCATACCAACTCCCAGATTTCCCAGACCAGGCAGTTTCCCATAGAAGAAAAGGAAGACACAACATTCCACATTTATCCTATGTGGTTTCTAAGAGAATAGTTCTGGGAAAAGACAAGCTCAAATGTCATTCTCTGAGGCAGGCATGGACCTGAACTCTTCTCTTATCACGAATTACTGTGCATATGGACCTTGGCACTTCCGAAGAGGTTTTTTCTGAAGAAGTTTTTGTTCAATATTCTCACATCACTTGAATCCATTCCTTGCCTCAAATGTAAATGCAAATCCCAACAAGGAACAGGAAGAGGAGTCAAGTGTCCTTTCCAATTATACAGACCAAATCCTTTATCTAGGTAGCACTCCTACTAATGTCACGATGAGGATTTTTTTTTTTTTTAATTCTGCAGCCACTTGGTAAAAGATCAGTGCCTGAAAATGCTTTGACTCTTGAATCATTAGACCAGCATGAGAGACCAAGGCAGGTTGTGATGGAAAACAGCCACCCCCCCACCACCCCTGGGGGAAGCCTAGCTCTGATTCAATGAAGTAAAAACTCAAACAAAAAATATTCCAGATACTACAAAGTCCTCCCTGAAAACTCAAGAGATGTGACAAGAGATGTTCTTAGAAAGTCAGCAAGCACTAATCAAAGGCTGACAGGCTTCTAAAAGGATCACTGTGTGTTTATTTCGAAAGTGGTGTTTGAAAGTGTTTCAGAAGTCAAGGACACTTCCAGGGAAAGTCAACACAAAGTTACCTGAAGTAAAAAAGAACAGAAACAAAAAGACATCTTTTGTCTTCCAGGGAGTTGGGGGGAATATTTCAGCATGAGACGCACTCAGACAGAAGAAGTTCTTAGATGGAATCCATTCTTGTTGGCCTGTGAACTTCAAGGGCCAAAGCCACGCCTCTCTAAGGCAAAATTCTAGGTCACAGACCAGCATTATGGACTTTCAACTATGGCATGTAATTACAAGAAAATTGAGGGATGACTAAATAGGAGAATGTACAGCGTGCACCTACTCAGAACTCCCAGCAAGCAAAAATACTTGCTGTTACTTAAAGAGAGCCCCACACTACTTACAAGGGCCCCACATTGGTTTCATGGACTGCTATTGACATTGTGAAATTCTTAGTAGTTTTTGAAAAAGCATTCCTGCTTTTTTCTTTTATACTGGCTCCACATAATGCATACTCAAGTCAGTCGTGATGTAAGCCCATTCACTTAAGTAAAGTCAATGATTGCTTCCAGACTAAGATTTAGAGCAGAATTGTTGCAACAGAAACTGCATGACCTGTAAAACCAAATACTTATACCATTTGGCCCTCTGAAGAAAAAGTTTTCCCACTCCTTCATCATAAAATACCAATTTATGGCTCACATCCATTGGAGAACACAGGGGAGAACATGGTTGTGCTATAAAGGAGACACTTCAAGACTTGGACCCCCAAGCAAGTCTGGTTTTACTTTACTTCATTTCTAACCTGATCTTCCTCATTATTATGCAAAATGTGTGTGCTGTCTTATTAACAAGAGTTAAAATTATCTTCACAACACATTTTTTTATAAAAGAATCTCATATCAATTTAATGATAAAAGAGCTAATATAATAAAACAAAATTTTAAACATGTTGCTTAGTGTCAAAAAAAAGAAGAAAATCTGAAGAGTTGCTTGTCATTCGACACATCTCTGGTAAGAGATGTGGCTCACTGTGTCTTGCAAAGTCTTTCAGTGACAGGGTGACCAACTGTCAGCTGATCCCTGCCCATCTTCTGTTGATTGTTCCTATTGATTAAAGCTGCCCTCAGAGGCCATTAACTCCCTCTGACTTGCAGGTGGTGTGAACACAGCCACCTTTGCATCTGGCACTGATGCTGCTGTTGCAATGGAACCTCCAAGGGTAGAGCCAACTGAAACCTCAAGAAACAGGGTGCTGAAGTCATCTGCCAAGACATTATAGCCCAGCAGCTTAGACTCAGTAGGATAGACATAGGATTCCAGGGGAGGCGTACAAACTAGACTTCACAGAGAGGAATTAGACTGTGATTTTATTTCCCAATCTCCTGGATCCTTGAGCTTTGCAAACAATCATCCCCCTCTAAAAATAAGTCACTCCAAGATGGCAGCCAATTGGGCTCAAATCAAAAAGGAATCCCATCTTGTAAGTGTAAGGCTAAATAGGGCTTTAAATTTTCACCAAGCTATTCAGAACTTACTAACTTGTTAGCTATTTTCCAAACCACGAAGTGCACAATAGTGCTCAAGATAGTACAGATATTCATTCATTCCACATGTATCAACACATAAGATTATTACTGCTGCATCTGCTATACAAATGAGCTAACAAGCATGCAAATAAATTAACTTGTCCAATTAGTAGTCCCACAGCTAGTGTATTAGTTATTGAGTTAGAAGTCAACACTGCTATGACGCTAAAGATAACTTACCAAATTCTATGTCATTACTTATTTTATGATGTTGGACAATGTACAATTCATGAAAGAACCAAAAAAAAAAAAAAGGCAAGGGAAAGAAAGGAGTTAAATTATTTTTTTAAAAAAAAAATTATTTTGGGTCTTCCCTGGTAGCACAATGGGTCAAGCAATGCACTATGAAGCAAACCAGCCACTGCAGCATGAGTTCAATCCCTGCCACCAGCCAGGGGGGTGACCCACATGGCTCAGCAGACCTCTCTTGCCTTGCCCATTTCTCCCCTCAGCAATGTATTTCAGTTAATATGCCTCTTCTATTCCCCACTCTGTCTCTGGTGGATCCTATCAGCCCTCACACCTCTGGCCTGTACCCCAGTTCTTGTGTGCATGGATGAATAAATCTTTAAAAAAATTAGTTTTATTTATTTATTCATACAAGAACTAGTGTCTAGGCCATACATGTGAGGAGAGAGAGGATTCACTGGAGACAGAATGGGGAGTAGAACAGGTGGAGGTGGATCTGCTGAAATACACTGCTAAGAGGGCAAGAGGGGATCAAACTCAATCGTCAGAGCTGGAAGACAGCTTTATAGTGCTGAGACTTAAGCCCTGCACCACCAGGGAGGCTCCCATTTCTTTAAAAGTGCTTAATAGGGGAGACTTTTTTCATTCTGTTTGTCCCAAAATCTTACCAGAGTTTTTGTTTTGTTTTGTTTTTAACCTGAAGTATCTGAATCTAGATGCTTTTGATAATATAATTAATTACTGGCATTTAACAACCCAATCCTATAGTAGAATCTGAAATTGAACAGGTCAGGAATGAAAGTTGCTTTCTACTCTTAATCAACTCACATTATACCAATGACAACAATGGTTTTCAAGACTCAGGAGTCAGCAAGGTGAAATATTGAAAATAACTTCTGTCAGTCATGATGCCCTCTAAGGTGTTTTGTTAAGACTTTTCTTCCATGCTCTTCTGGAAACATCTCTATTAGAATTTTAAAATGACTTTTTTAACAGCTTTGTTGAGATATAATTGATATGAAAGAATTGCCCTATTTAAATCTGCACAATTTTGATGAACTTAGACCTAGGCAAAGCCTGATACCATCACCACAATTAAGGTAATATACATATACAACACCACCCAAAGTTTCCTTGTGCCCTTTGTTTTGTTTTGTGGTTATATTTACTCTCCTGATAAATTTTGAAGTGAACAATACTATATTGTTAACTACATGCACTATGTGTTTCAGCAAGTCTCTGAATTTTATTCAAATGTTAATGAAACTTTTTGATTTGTTTTTGTGTTTGTGTTTGCTATTGAGTAGTAAAACGTCCTTACATATTTTAGATACTACTCCCTTATAAGATATGCATTGCGAACATTTTCTACCAATTCTCATTTACCTCTTCATTCTGTGGATAATTTCCTCTACTGTTAGAAGTTTTTAGTTTGCTATAGTTCCACTTGTCTATTTCTGACTTTGTTGCCTGTTCTTCAATATTTTAAAGAAATCTTTGTAAAATCAGTAACAAGAAATTTTTCTCCTGTTTTCTTCTAAGAGTTTTAGCTTCAGGTCTTAGACCTAATTCTTTAATCTATTTTAAGGGTTTTTTTTGTGTGTGTGTATGCTATAAGAAAAAAATCCAATGTCTTTTCTTGGCATGTGTATATCCACTTTAATCAATACCATTTGTTAAAGAGATTATCCTTTTCCCATTGTGTCTTCCTTCCCAGATCAATTGACTTTATATGTGTGGATTTATTTTGGTGTTCTCTATTCTGTTGTATTGTTCTATATAACTGTCTTAATGCCAGAACCATACTGTTTTAATTACTATTGCTTTGTAATACATGTTAAAACCAGGTATTATTTGGCTTTTATTTCTCAAGCTCATTCACTTATTCTGTGTTTAAGATTGTTTTCTCCACTTCTATAAAAAGTGCATGGGATTTTAATATAATAGTAAATATATAGATTGCCTTGAGTAGTATGGACAAATTAACAGTCCGTAAAAACAAGATGTTCTGTCCATTTATTTGTGTCTCCCTTAAGTCCTTTCATATTGTTTGATAGCTTTTAGTGTACTGGTCTTTTGTCTCCTTGGTTCAATTTATTCCTAAGAATTTTTTCCTTTTGATGCCATTATGAATTGGACTTTTTAAATTCCTTTTTGGGTGGTTCATGATTAGTATAAAGAAACACAACTCACTTTGTGTGTTAATCTTATAGCCTGCAACTTTGCAGAATTTAAGCAATTTTAGACTTTGCAGGCCATATGAGAATCAGTAAATGATATATATTTACAGAATGAAGGATAAAAATCACATGATCCTCTTAACAGAAGCAAAAAAGCACTTGGCAAAACTCAGCACCTTGTCATGATTTTTTTAAAGGTTTAGCAAATTAAGTATAGAAGCAAAGTACATCAACATTTAAAATGTCGTACATGACAGATACCATACTCTATGATGAAAAAATGTAAAGCTTTTCCTCTAAGATCAGGAAAAGGCAAGGATGCCCACTCTCAACACTTCAACATGTACTGGAAGTCCTAATCAGACTAGGGAAAAAAAAAAAAAAAACAAATAAAAGGAACCCAAATCATCAAGAGGGAGTAAAATTATCTCTGTTAGCACATGACATAATTCTGTATGTAGAAATCCTAATTAACTTTTAATAATAAAACCATAAAGTAGCATCCTCTGAAATTTTGATAATTAGAATTTCAAATATCCATTATATGTCTCATCTAAATTAAGAAAGAAAATGAAAAAAAGGAATTTTGTAGTTCCTTTCAGTGACATCTTTATACTCTTTCTCTACTTAAAATAGTAAATGTTGCATGCAACCTTAGTGAGAAAACAAAAAGTTCCTTATTGATATCAGCTGTCTGCAACAAGTATTGCATTATCTATAGGATGTCTGTGCTCCAGACTTGGGGTCTGAGTGACCACAGGTCATTTCAGAAAGACAAACAACACACATCCCTGGTGGCTGTGGTGGTTCCCACCCTCCCTATCCGCATCACCACAGCCTTGCCCTGTATGTGCATGACCCAGAATCCCAAAAGTAAGAGTAAAATATATGTCAACTGAAGCAAGCAAACACTACTAGGACTCCTGGGAACAGAAATCGTCAGTGGGTGGTGGGATTGCTAGAGAGAGAAAAAGTAGCTTTATGCTGCATTAAAACCAAAGAATCAGATTCTAAGATGGGTATGGTGTATTACTAAGGAGCTCAACTTATCTCCGCAACATAAAAGATTGGACCCCTAGGTTTTTCACCCAGGACAAATGGGCAATTTTACTGAGGACTTAAGCTCAAAAGACCTTAAATGCTGACTGCTGTTCAGGAACAATATTTACTTATAGTAGGATGAGGTTTCCTCATAGTTGCTGTTCTTACCTGAAATCTACCAACATGCCCTTCCTCTATAATATTTAAAACTAGGAAATAAAAATAGACATAGGTAGGGTGAACATATTTTTTCTGTAAAGAGCCAAATAAACATATCTATAAACAACATCTAAATGAAGGAGGATGGCTGTGGTAAAGACGAAAAAAAGAAATTTGATCTTTGAAAAATAAGCAGCTGTCAGTATTTGACCCTTGGGGCCTAGTTTGTCAACCCCTGATATAAGGTCAATGCGAAGCCTCACAAATGTCAGAGCTGCCCTCTTGGAGAGTCAGATTATTCTGGGTTTCATTGTGAATGTGGCAAAACTTCTCATCCATAATGTTCATCCTTATGAACCTTGTCCTACTTGGTCCTGAGTCCATTCCCCTTTCCATCATATACAAATTCTTTGTGCTAACAGTTGAACTCATCAAGTAAAACTGTGGTTGCCTCAGATTAATAGCTGTCTTGCTTCTGACAGTGGAAGCCAGGCCCGCTCTGGTCCAGCTGCCACCTCTCCTATTTCCAGCAATGACTGACAACAGGAGGGGACCTTTGTTTGCACAAAGAGA
Source organism: Galemys pyrenaicus (assembly GCA_019455555.1). NCBI lineage: Eukaryota > Metazoa > Chordata > Mammalia > Eulipotyphla > Talpidae > Galemys > Galemys pyrenaicus. Next base: position 436,845 of record JAGFMF010011554.1, read on the forward strand.
GCTGGCTCAGCAAGCTCAGGAGAAAATTATTCTCTTACAGGAGAAACAAAAAGACTAAAAATGTCAATGTTGTGTTTATACTATATTTATTCTATTAATCCTGACCTTGGAAACCGAAAATCAACTACCATATAATCATAGCATAATAGCCTAGTAATATCTGTCCTTGAAACCAGAACGCTAGAATCAGTTCTCGGAGCTGGAATTCACATAGTAATTAATCTTAAACTCATGGAACAACTCAGACATGGCAAATATATGTTCCTTGGTAAATTCTGAATGAAGATATTGTGTATTATTAAAGTGCCTGATTTATTTGGGCCACAGAAGGTTTACAATGAAGAAAAGCAAATATGTACTTTTAGATGCATTTGTAACATGCAACATTTTCTGACAGCTATAAAACTCAGAGGCATAATTTAGATAGAAGCCCTGTCTTTCTTGTCTGCTCTGGGCACCAAATCAATCCAGCAAGTCTATAGGAGCCAATGAGATAATTAGTTATCTGTAACAATATGGAAAGGCTTTATGGAAACAATAAATAACATCATTTACTCCAGATATGAATTACATATAGTTGACTTGAGCAGAATGACACATGAGAGCCAGTTCATGGTATCTTATTCCAGGAACTCAAACTTCGAAAAGGGACCCTAAATGATATATGGGGAATGGAGGAGGAGAAACAAGATCCAGAGGAAAGGGATATGACCAGCCAGATAGTAAAGAGATATTTCCAAATCAGGATACTTTCTTTTATTAATGACAATTTCATAGGAATCCCATAACAGGTCATTTTTTTCCCAGTTGAATCTAGCACTATGTCAGGAAACAAAGAGATCTACTTTACAGTGATTTGTTAAATTTCCTGCATGTTAAATGATACCTTTGTATGCAAAAATTCTTTAATTTCAAATAATTTAAGAAGCCATGATCTAAAGAATTGTCTTGAAAATATGACAATTTTACTTCAGATATAAAATAAGCAAAACTTAAGAAATTAAATGAATTTCTGGTCAAAATCATAAAATTATTTATTTCTGTGAGCGCTTTGTAACCTTGGTCTCAACTAAACTATCAATAGTCAATCCAGTTTCCTACTCAATTTCCAACCTTTATTCAAAGTTAAATATCCCTACAAACATTTGAGCCATGCAATACTATAATGTTACCTCAAAAGTCTCTGGGAAAGGGGAATGTTACATTTCTCAGTCTACTTTGTTCTACCTTCCCCTGACATTCAGGATGGGGTCGGGGTGGGTGGGGGCGGTGGCAATTGGCCCATGCAGACTCCTCAGGCAATCAAAAAGCAAAGAATCCAAGATCAGCTAATGTTCACATTCAGTTCACATTCAAGTATTATGTCTCTCTGGCCAAATTTAACTTCATCTGGAAAATTGGAGAGAGATGAATGCCTCACCCCAAGTCCTAGAATTCTGACTGTCCGCCAGGATCAGCCAGAGAGACCTCCACCACAGAACTTCACAAACTCTTCATGAAGGTATTTCATTAACATCTCCTGACAGCCCTTCTGGGGTTTTGCACTTAGATATCTGCCTGGCAGTCAGTTCTGGAATGTTTGATGGGGAGTCTGTTGCTGGCCCCCCTCCAAATACGCAGACCTGGGAATTTGTAGCCATACATTTAAATAGCTTACTTAACTGTGTGCGTTCCACATTAATTGCTCCTGCCTTCAATTGGATTTGTGCTTAGTAATTTTCTTCTTACATAGAGAATACAGATAAAATTTGATGGGCCATGCTGTCCCTGGGCTGGACGACTGCAAAGCTTCTTTTCACTTTGAGTACAATGAGTGCACAAAATAGGAAGGGATACCACAAATATGGGGAGCAGGTGGGGCTCCACATTCCTGAGTGTGATGACTGATATTACCTGGTCTATTATTTGGACTTCTTTCTTTCAATTTCTTTCCTTGATTTTGTCACTGGGAGACAGCAGGGTCTACCAGCAAAGGATGGCCCTCCAGAAGCTTAATGATTCCTGATAGGGGGCACAGGGTAACTATCTTCTTTTACATTTCCTCAATAAATGGTTGAAGACACCATCAGAACATTCTGCCAACCATAGGATTTTACTTTCTTTATGCTCTGTAAGCATTCTTAGAAGAGTTGGCCAGTAAGGGACAACTTTCCATTGAGATGACTTGCATAAAACAGAAGTTTGTATTTCAGAGAAAATGTCATGTTCTGATTCAACAAAGTTTTAGAGTTTTTGTTCTGTGTTTGGCCAGCCAACCCATATCTGTCTGCCTTGCTTACCACATCTATTCACCCAAACAGGTGCACAGTGACTACTCAGGAGAACATTTTGGCCGAGACATTGTCAGTGTTCTAATCACCTGTGGCAAGCCAGATACTGAGGAATGCAAATTGGCATCAAGAGAGAATCCACATAATGACTCTGGTCATTCAGCTTCCACTTATAAGCTGCTGTAGCCAGCTTTTTTGAATACTAAGTGATTATGACTCGAGGACAATGCTGAAATTTATTAACAATAAGCTTTGGCCTGATACCTCTGTCACATTGTATTACAGGAAGCCCAGCCTTGCCTTGGTCCTTCAGCCCAAGCTATAAACATCCCCTTTGCTGCTCATGGATCTCTGACATTGGTGATCAGCTTCACTTGGATCTGTTAAAATGAACAACTCATAATGACACAGAACTCCATGTGGCAATGTCCCAGCAAGCCTTGAAGGTCAATGTGAAAGGAGGGAGAAATCTACTGACAGCCACCAGGAGTAAAGTGGTTCCTTGTCCAATGTTACCAGTGCTAGCGAAGGCAGTGCCTCAAGTCCTCCTCCCCCGTGGACTCAACAAATCCACTCCTCTTCCTGTGCTCTCCTCGTAAAAGCCACCACCCACCCTCCAGTTATCCAAAGTAGAAACTGGAGGCCTTACTAGCACTTTTTATTTCATCCATATTGTCAGTCCCTATTCTGTACCAGGGCCATCCATTCTGTCTTCACAGTCACCTGAATATATTATCCCTTATTCTTATCACCAGTCACCTAACTTAACTAGGTTCTCCTGCCTTCTAGCCCCTCCTTATCCCCATTTAAGTCAATCCTCTCTTAATACATCATTCATTTTTATTGTAAGATATGAATCTTCCCCTGGCATTTGTCTTATTTAAAATCTCTAATGACTCCCTCACCTATAGGGTAAAAATTCATATTCCTAACCCTTGTATTTTTAAGTAAATCACCTTCAGTAGGTCCCACCTATATTTTTCTTACTTCCTTACTTTTAACCCTCCATATCTTCATGCTTTTGACCCCAACTATTCTTTCCCAACCAAGTAAGACCCTTTCATACTCCTCTTTTACCCGAAATGCCCTTTATCCTGACTTCTTAGCATGGAAAATTCATACTCATCCACCATATTTGCTTAGAGATAACATCTTTTGTTAAGACTTTCTTTGATACCCTTAACTGTAATCATTTTTATTATGTCATAATCAGTATTTTTGATGACTGTTATCTAAGGTCAGATTGGGACTTTCTGGTCTCTTAATTTCTAGTTCCCAGCATATATTCTTTATATATTGATGTTCAGGAAAGGAAGGGAAGAAAGGAGTTCATTATTATGTTACTTGGAAAGAATCTATAGAAAACACAAGTTATATAGTCTCTGTTAGTAGATATTGCCTATTACTATGGGGAACAGGAACCCAAGCTTTTTGGGGAAATGAATGTTGGAAGTTATAACATCTCTTTGGACAAGTAAGTGGGATTTCCAACAAATTGGGCAACTGCTCTTTGTGTACCAAAGCCAGGTATTTTGTTAGAAAGTTACACTTGCCCCACAAATCCCAGGCTTTCAGCCAACTTCAGGCCCAACAGGGATAAAAAGTCACTGGCACAATACTACCAACCAAACACGCCAAGATGCACTCCCACTGTGCATCAGGGTTGGGGAAGGTTGCCTGGGAGAGAATCACAGCAGCTTAAACATGGTTCCAAAGCTTCAGTACAGACAGTACAGATTTGGATGGAAGTGGGAAAAGTAGTGAACATAATCTGCTGGGGACAGGATTTCAAAACATGTTATTTTTCCTTCAATATTTCAACTTATTCATTCACAATGATATAACTATCTTTGTGAGTTTGGGATTTATTCTCTTGCTGGAAAATTATCATTTTAATGTCTGTGGATAAAACATCAGTTAATCTGCTAAGTGTTAAATGATACTTTTCATTTTCATGCTGCCCCAACACACACACACACACACACACACACACACACACATAATTACTTCCTATAAGGGAAGACAAAGAATAAAAGTTTCAGCACATAGGAAATGGAATGAAGAAACATGTTGGGAGAGGTCAGCAGGGCAGAATGAAGGATATGTCCTTCAAAATACCAAATATTCTCTCCACTGGTGTCCAGTTAGATAACAGCCCAAATATGCACCTTACCTTGAACAACCTGAGAATCTGAAATAAACCTTTTCCACTGTGGAACCCTCATTTGTCAGAATCTGGAATATAATGCAAGAATATCTAGGCATACTTGGCTCTGTCCCTGGCTTACAAGACAGGACCAGCACCCTGAATCTTCCTGTGTCTCAGTTTCCTTACACGAGATATGGGAAATAAACCACATTTGTTGAGATTACAAATAAAAGTAGGGAACTGTCAACTAACACCCCATAGGTGTATAATAAATTCCAATAACTCCCTGCTCCTTTCCAATTGAGGCTCGTTTATTTAATGTTTCGTTAGCATCTTTATTAGGTGTCTATACTCTCAGCTGAAATGAACAAAAAGCCTTGATATTTGGCTGAGCTGATGACATTCAAAAGCCCCCATACAACCTCCGACTCACATACATAACTGTCACAGGCTGTGTAGGCCACACTGCATGTCAGAGGCAAAAAGAATTTGATTTTCATCCTCCTTAAGTAAGATAAAATGTGAAGAATGAACAAGATAAATAAGGTCATTTCCGTGTAGGTCTTGCTTATTTAGATCTCATTTTGAATGCACAGAAACTAATCTTTGCTATGTTGAGATTTTTTTTTTGCACACTTTATGTGAAATACAGCAGTAAATTGATGACATTGGTGTTTAGAAGTATGTGTGGTCAATAGAGGCAACAGGTTAGATAGAAAAAAGGAAAGAAAAAGTAATTTATTTTCAGAAGGAAATAACCCATTGATGCTACATCAGTTGTTGCTAGGTCAACCCTGAATTGATTTTCATGTAGTCAATAGTTCTCTTTTCTTGCATTAATAGTTGGATAACAATGAATACTGGCAACTTACCAAAATTAAATTACATAGCGATCAGCTATGTCTAATGATAGAAATGTCTCTCAGAGCAAAGAGGACTTGGAAGGCAAGGATATATGCCCTGATCCTTTAAAAAAGGACTTGGAGGGAACATACTAAGAAAAAGTAAAATCTTCTCTTACAAGGTATATTTCTTCTTTCTTTTACACCTTATTGTTGCCAAACATGGACCCATTACCCAATGACACAGAAGCCAGAAACTACATTACCAACTTTTTTTTTTAAAGATTTATTTATTTATGCATACAAGAGCTGGGGTGCAGGCCAGAGGTATGGGGTGGGAGAGTGGGGTTGTGAGAGGATTCACCAGAGACAGAGTGAGGAGCAGAACAGGAAATACACTGCTGAGGGGAACGTCAGGAAAGACAGGAAGGAGAGGTTTGCTGCGCCATGTGGGTCAGCTCCCTGGCTGGGGATCAAACTCATGCTGCAGTGGCTGCAGATAGCTTCATAGTGCTGTGACTTACCCCCTTGAGCCACCAAGGAGGTCCCACACTACCAACTTTTGAGAAAGGGACCAGTTTAATACCAGGTCACTTGGCAGGAGATTGGATACAAGACTCTCAAATTAGCCTCCTCAAGGATGGTGCTTTGGGCAGTATTTATTGGATTAAAGAACAAATATAGAAAATGTTAAGTTGGTAGAATATGATTGGCTGCTTTCTGATAGATCATGATATAACATGAATTTGGATCCAGAACTGCAACAACTGAGCACCCCTCACTTCTGAATGTTATCAATCTAAGCATGAGTTAGACAAGTTAATTCCAACAGTTTTTAAAAAGTCTGTTTTCAGTCCAGGCAAAGAGATGCCATCTCAAGAATAGCAAACATTCTTTTGGACCTGTGTTGTTAAACAGAACTTGGCAACTTATCAAGAAAAAGTCCCTTTATTAAAATGGGTAGGGGTATTTTTGTTCCACTGTTACCCCAGTGTTCTTGCAAGATAAACAGAACTAGCAAATGGCCATCATGTTTACCACTGTTCCATTAAATGACCGAAATCCATAAAACTAAAGGAAAATTTACTATTAGTAATGAAAGGAAAGCTATAGGGACATTCTTCCATTAGGAACTTTGAGGAAACTTTGTCAGATATCCCATACAAAGGTTCTGAATTCAAAGAAAGATTGGTAGCCCATTTCATCCCACAACTAGCAACAAAGTCAGAATAAGTAGAGCCACTCAAATATCTCAAATAGGAGATAGGTGGGAAGGAAGTGAGGTTGAGCCTTGGTGCAGCTGACTGACAAAAATAATTTACACCAGCACCACTGGGAAGAGAAAAGAGATTTAACAAAGTCTGGGCTACCAGCCCAGTACACATGGTACCAAATGTTGTGTGGGACTGCACGTTCTCCAAGAGATGGTCATACCTAAACCCCAGCTAAATAATTTATGATCCCATAAGTTTAAAATCAGGAACTTTTGCTCAAAAATTACATAAAAATCTAAGATACCAACCACAGAGTTATAAACCAAGAAGAAGCTCTTCCAAGCATGGGTCCCTGGGATGGCACAGGCCCTGTGCTGATAAAACTGGCCCTACCTCTTCTTCACACATGTTTAGCTGAGTTACTACTCAAAATTGCACCATCTTAGTCATCCAGTACCAACTAGTTCATTACCCTAATATTAATCAGGGTATCCTCCACCGTGACCTCCCCTACCTTGAAATGTACCTCCTGGAACATATGGTCTTTGGCCAGAAAACTTCCCTATTCCTCTCCAAAGTTCTCCTATCTCTTCCTCTTTAACTTCCCTATCCCCTGAAGGCACTGCCTCGCTCTAGGAACTTGTTGCTCTTGCTTTTTCAATTTACTTTACGCAGTGAGATGGAAGTATGAGTTCTTGTTGTCCCATCCCCATACCTTGCTTCAAAATATTTCCTCCCCACTTTTCTGCAGTCAACCATCTTCTCAAGTTTAAAATCTACTGGACTCCTAGTCAAACCTGGCACTCACTCTAGATTTTATGAATCACAGTCTCTTTTCACCTCTGGCATCTTCTTGGTAAATATAATCTATTATATTAACACAGTAATCTAACATGCATTACCTAACTGAAACCCAGCCTAGACCACTAAACCATCCTCCACTCCAATTTTAGCCTCTCCCTCATTCTACAGGCATTCCCTAAATGAAACCACCACAAAAATCTCAAAAATGTCAGGTATTCTATTTTTATAAATTCTTCCTCTCTTCCAGTCAGATTACTTTAAAACCCCAATGAAATAGGGGCCTCCCTGGTGGCACAGTGGGTTAAGCAACACACTATGAAGCAAACCACAGCCACTGCAGCATGAGTTCGATCCCTGCCGCCGGCCAGGGAGGGGACCCACATGGCGCGGCAAACCTCTCCTGCTGTGCCCACTGCTCCCCTCAGCAGTGTATTTCAGTCAATCTACCTGTTCTGCTCCCCACTCTGTCTCTGGTGAACCCTCTCACCACTCTGGACCCTGGCCTGTACCCCAGCTCTTGTATGTATAGATAAATAAATCTTTAAAAAAAAAAAAACCCCAATGAAATAATTATTTATACTTATCAATATCTTCAGTATGTGTTAACTCCCTCCATTATTGAATTATCCATTATTACCCTGCTGTCATTACTTTTTTCTTAGTCCAATTTAGATTTCATTGTTCATCATTATAATTGCTCCTTTACAGAGTCCTCGTCATAAATTTCATGTGTGAAAATCCTACTATCTGTCTACTCAACCAGCCTGAGTAAGAAAATCAAAGGGGATACCTGAGTGAAAGGCAAAGTAATTAATGATCACCACATTTTTGACATCCAGGTGACTTTTTTATTTCAAAGCCAAAGAGAAACAAATACAAGCACTCTACAAATAAAACACACTCAAGGGAAAAAAAATCAAACTGGATGATATCTTTAAAATCCTAAGTCAATGAATTAACCTACCTGATTTTTTAGAATAATGACTGTGACCTCAAAGTTCTGAGCTAACAAAGTCTCATTCATATCCAAGGACAACCAAAAAGCTGTTCCAAGTGTTCTTACCATGTATATCACCTTTCCTGAAACTAGATAAGCTCCACATGGCCAAAAGATTACATCAAAACCAGAAAATCAAAACTGAGGAAGTCACAGCATAAAAGAAAAATACAATTAGCAAAACCAGTTTGTCAAGTAATTATTATTATACTATATTGTATACCGGCTATAAAACTTACTGTACACGTCAAAAACAACTCTTGTGAGACTTACATATAAAATGCCTAGACAATTGTCTGGCATCTAGCTGACTGCTACTGTTACAAAAAAAAATTTAATTTGTTAATAATCTAAAATCTCAAACTCTATGAACAAACTCAATGAAAAGTGATGGAGAAAAGGTTAGATTTGAAAATGTAGAGAAAAAGTTAATAAAATCATATGAAATATGTCATCCTATGCCAGATTAAATAAGAAAATACTATTTCATTTTCAAAGGTAGCAATTAGAAGAAATATGTGTGAGTGTGTGTGCACAAAACAATTTTATATTATTTTGTTTAATGTTGTGGTCCTCATTATAGATCCTAGTTATCCAACAAAATGTTGTTTTGTTTTGGGCCTCCCTGGTGATGCAGGGGTTAAAGTCAGTGCTATCAAGCTGTTGCCAGCAATTGTGGCCTGAGTTTGATCCCTGACCAGGGAATGGCACATGGCAGAGCAGATCTCTCCTGTCTCACCCTCTGTTCCCCTTAGCAGTATATTTCTGTAGATCCACCTGTTCTGCTCCCCACTCTGCCTCTGGTGAATCCTCGCACCTTCTGCATCTCTGGATTACACTCCATTTCTTGTATACACAAACAAATAAAAAAACAATTCTTTTTAAAAAGTTTTGTTTTCTAAATATACAGAGCCAGTGAGGAGCAATGCAACAGTGGCCCTTTGCACACCCATGTTCAACTATTGGGTTCACCTTTGTAACCCTAGAGAAGAGATGGCCAAAAAGAGAGAGCAGATCCCTTAAAAATGGGAGCTCGTCATCCAGCTTCTAGGCCCTCAAGACCATCTTGTCTTCTTAAGAATCTGTGTTATTTGCTCAACTTCTCTTGTCATCAGAGAAATGCAAATCAAAACCACTATGAGATACCACCTCACCCCAGTGAGAATGGCACATATCAAAAAAAAGGAGCAACAACAAATATTGGTGAGGATGTGGAGAAAAAGGAACTCTCTTACACTGCTGGTGGGAATGCAAGATGGTCCAACCATTATGGAAAGCACTATGGCGGTTCCTCAATCTACTTGGAATGGAACTTCCATATGATCCAGCAATCCCACTCCTAGGAATATACCCAAAAGACACAAAAACTCTGATTCAAAAAATACCTTCACCCCTATGTTTATAGCAGCACTCTTTACAATAGGTAAGACCTGGAAACTACCTAAATGCCCAAACACAGATGAGTGGGTCAGGAAGCTGTGGTATAGATACACGATGGAATACTATTCAGCAATCAAAAAAGAAAAACTAGACTCATTCATAGGAACATGGATGGATCTGGAAGGGATAATGCTCAGCGAAGTAAGTCAGAAGGCAAAAGAAAAATACCAGATGGTTCCTCCCCTAGGAGGAACATGAGGGAACCAACTAAGGATCAAAGAAAGGAATAAGAACAATAATAATAACAATAACAGCAATAAAGACACAAAAACCAAAAATGAGGAGACAAGGACAAATTGGGGACACTTGGTGGGGAGGGGAGGAGGAGGGCTGAGGGAAGATGGGAGCACAGGGGACTGAGGTGATGGTGCACTGGTGAGATGGTGATGGGGAATACATGGGGATTACAATTGATGGCAAGTATATGTAAATTTAAAAAAATTTATATTAATAAAAAACAAAAAAGAATCTATGTTGTTAACATCAACCCACACAGGCTGGGAAGTAGACTTTCTAGGGAACAACATGGATTCACAGTCTTAGGACCAACCCTAATAATGTCTTCCTGTGCCTAAGACACCATGTGGCAAAATAGCAGGGTCTGCCCCTTTTTGCCCTCTGTGATCATGCCTGCCCTCACCCCTATTGAAGAGATCTTTGAACACAATAACATCAAAATAATTCTGCACACAAAGCATCTGTAACAACCTGGCAGTTGTTTTCATTGAGAATAGGATATTGCCAGAACTAAATGGCAAAGGGAGAGAAACCAAAAATCCTGAGGTCCAAAAAAATGTCAAAAGAAGGAAAAGGAATTGGAACCAAAGGGATACCAATTATCTTAGAGCCATTTTTAAAATCATATCATTTTACACCCATTTCATGAATATAATATCAATAATTCTCTCAGAGAGGGTATTTATAAATCTCCACATAAGTTAGGGAGATCCCTTTGCTATAATTCCCAAAAGTGATACAGGGTTTCATTTTCTTTTAAGTGTATATTTGAGAAGTGTCCAAAATGGTTATTTAACAAAACTTGCCTGAGGGAAAGGGATGTGGCTTTCTAAGACACCATCATCTCATATAACACCAGCAATAGAGATTCTCTTTTTTTCTGAATTTACAGTAATATTGCTGGAACTAGACGGCTTCTTGGCAGGGAACAGAGAGATGTGCCCCCATGGACATGAATCTCCCTGATTATGGCCAGCACAACCATGGCGGCCAGCTAGATGGAACCTATAAACACCTGCCTGTGTTCTGTCTGCAGCATGGGATAATTAATACCCTGCTCATAGCTTTCCACTTTCCATTTACTTTACCAGTGCTGCAGTTACATACGACTGACTTTCCCAAATTGGATATTAATGATTTACTCTCTGAAATCTAAGGGTGCTTACAAAGCATGATAGTGTGAGTAGCTAAAAAATAAGAACAACAGAAAACACTTCCCTCTCCCCGTCTGGGTTGAGGCTGACAATTTATGGAGGGGGGTGCATGTCTCTGCTCTTGATTGTGAAGGTGGAGGTGGGAAGAGGAAGAGGGGCTGGCTGCCCATCTGCTTCGAACATCTCAGTTGCCTGCTGACAGTGTGGGGATCGATCACAGTGTGAGAGCTCTTCCCGCGTAGCTGAACTAATAGAACTCATTCATATTCTCTCACAAAAAGCAAGAGGTGCTCCTGTCAGCAGCAGAGTGCAAGGACTGGATGCAAGGGTCCTGCTTGCCAGATTTCACCTCTAGCCTGGAGAGTTCTCCACAATAATTGTCTCTGCAAGATCACATGGGTCATGGGTTTAAAGACCTGGCCACAGGCTTACCTGCTTATAAGCACTGTCCTTGACTTAGCCCACATGACACTTACTAGTTTTCTACATTTCCTGACACTTTTCTATCAATTCACTGGTCAAGTTAGAGAGCATAAGATATTGGCATAGAAGTGGGTCTTAATTGACATATTTCAAGCAAAGGCACTGTGGTTTACAATGAGGTGTTTGAAGCAAATGAGCAGCCAGCAAGTGAATATTTCAACCTTAGACTGAAATGTCCACTTACAGACCCTTGACCCAAAAAATCTCTGGAATCAACTAACTTCAAAGATACTCGGAAACATTGAAGACCACAAATGATATTTCATGAGCATCACTCTCTCTGCTGTATTGACACTTCATACATGTTCAGTAAATATTTTTATTAAATATATGAATGAATAAATTATTGATTACAACAAGCTAAAATTTCTGTAATGAGTCATCTGTTTCTATTTGACCCACCTCACCCTAGGTGGAAGGAAAAATTCTGGGCCCATCTCGATTCTTCTAAGCCCCAAGTCATTTGTTTAGGCTTCCATTTGATGATAATAATGCCCTTGTCACACATAAGAAACTGGATGTACCAGTTTTTATATTTATTTTGGAAGTTCTTCAGTGGGCTGAGTTTCTTTGCTCATGACTTTTAGTGAACTAGGTCTTAAAACAAAAAGACAAAATCCTCACTCCAGAACTTACCACTGACATTCAGGCCATGAAAAGGGCAAAGGGTTGAGAAAGTAATTTTCTCAGGAAAATTCTTCTTTAGTGGATAATAGCAGCAATTATGTCTAAAGGAATAAGAGATGGACAGAAACAGAGAAACACCTATCAAGGTCTGCCCACACAATGTGTGGACCTAGCATCCCTAAGGGGTCATTTAAGGCAGGAAGCACAGGGAAGACCTTCTAAGAATAAGTATGAACACATAAAACTAGCCTTTTCTGCTTGTTTTTACTAATTTGCCATTTCTGAGGAAATGGCTTTTGTCATCTCAGTTTTTAACTTTCAATTAGTTACCTCTGCCCATCTGAAGAAAGAGTTGAAAGATAGAGAGAAAAAAAAAAACAGAAAAATTTCAAAACATACGACAAAAAAAAAAATCCAAATTCCTATTCTAAACATGCTTGTTTCCTTGCCTCACCCACAGTTCTTTCATAGAGAACTGGCCTCTGGAGCAGAGGGTTAACCCCAGCCAGCATATCTGAGAGACCCCAGACTGAAGCAGTCCATGTTTAGTTGGTCTTCAACTAACAAGATACTCTTGCACAAATCCTGGGAATCTATAAGTAACTGATGGCAGGTGCTTAGGACAAAATGTTATGTAGACTCAGGGCTTTGTAAAGAGGACCAAGAGAAGCAAACAGAAGAGTCTGATCAAAAAAAAAAAAAAGATCCAACAAGAGAAGATGTGAAGACAGATTATGACATCCAAGGAAATAGAGAAAGCATACTTAATATTGAACTTTCCTGTCAGGCTGCTCTGCCCAGCTTTGCAAAGACCCTTTGTTGAATGATGTCCCTTTTAGTAAAATGTCCTTGATTCTTCATAGGTTGATATTATTTATGATATTTAATATTTACTATTTTTTATCTGGAATTGCACTGAAATTTTTCATTTTTTCTTATTATTCCTCACATGATTTCTAACAGTGCAGTACCGGTTTTATCCCTTCTTTATGGCTGAGAAAACTGAGGTTCTGAGAGGCACAGGAATTTAATTGTAACTCCCAGCTGAGGCAGGAGTCACCCTTGGGGGGATCTGACTAAAAAATCATACTTTTTGAGCTGAAATGCTTCTTGGCACCCACATTAAATGATCTCATGGATGTGGGAACTTCTAAAGAGCAACCCATCACTCAAAAAGTCTACATTGGCTAAGGCTCTCATTACTGTGCTCTTGTATGAAGCTGAGTGTGTATGAGCCACGCAGAAAGAATTGGATTTAAAAACTGGCTCTGTAAATGGCTTAATCCCACTCCCACCCTTACCTTCCTTATCTTAAAAATAATTACAATGATGTACAGTCTTCAGGGTTATAAACAAATTAGATAGCAAATATGACAGAGAAAGTTTAGCACAAAGTAGAGTAGCAGGTAGATTTGAATAAATATCAGTTTCCTTTCTCCTATTTGTAGGGTGGTTTAGAAGATTTAGGGATTATATTTGCAAATTAATATATGGCACATAGTAGGTGATGAATGGACTTTAAATTCCTTCCCACCCCCCACTCAACTATTTCTTTCTTAGATACCTCAGCCATAGGTTTATAACACAGACCAAAAATCACTTTCAGGCAACCACAGAGCTTCAACTCACTGCTTTTACATGAGGAGCACTGATTCCAAGTCAAGGCTATTTTTTATTCTTTTAAAATGTGTGCAACTCTCAGCGAGCTGAGAGAATAGTCTGTGAAAAGTAAGAAATGCCAGTCTGTTTTTAGTTAAAGTTGTCACCAGTGAAAAGTGTTACTGTAGGTTAATGAATTTTTCCAAAAGAATGAACTGTCATGGGGGAAAGGAGAGCGAGAGGAGGGAAGAAGGTGATTACCTGTGTGACTCAACACAGACTTCATTAACTAATGCTGCTCACTGCAGACAATTCCAAGTAAATCTCAGCTAGGCAGAGATTCATGTCCACCACAGATGAATTCTAACTATACATCTGAAGAGTGTCTCTCTGCTCAGTCACCATGTATCAGTGAAGACAGAGGCTATAGGGTTTCTGTGAGTAGTTTCTGTATTTCCTTCTTTCTCAGACAAAACAAGAAGTTGGCATCCTACTAAGCCCTCTTTTTGCAGAAATGCTACTCATGTCTAGGAGGTAACCCCCAATACAGAGTGGGAAGGGAGAGACCCCACTTCCACATAGCCACTGAAAAATCACATTTTATTCAGGAAGAATTTGAGATACTGGAGTTGGTGTGCTCGGCATGCTTGCTACTTTAAATGTAGCTCATGGCAAGAAAGAAACAAAAACCAAAAATGAAAAGACAAAGACAAACTGGGGACACCTGATGGGGAGGGAAGAGGTGAAGGGTAGAGGTCAGATGGGAGCACGGGGGACTGAGGTGACGGTGCACTGATGTTATGGTGATGGGGAATACATGGGGATTACAATTGATGTCAAATATATGTAAATTTAAAAAATTTATATTAAAAAAAGAAAATAATAAAATATTTTCAAACACAAAAAAATAAAATAAAATAAAATGTTTTCCTTAAAAAAAATAAGTGCAGTTCATGGGCTAGCAACAGCAGCAACAATCTGAGAGTATGTTTAAAAACAATGCAGGTTCCCAGGCCCAATCCCTGCCCCCCTAAGTTGGACTCTATAGTATTGCAAAGATTGTAATGCAGAAATTGACTCAGAGGTCATGGGTGAGGCCTGAAATTTTGTATGTCAAACTCCCAAGTAATGCCAATGCCTGTGGGCCACAGAGCACGTGTTGAATAGTAAAGCTCTACATCATCAATTAGCAAGTCCTAGACCTTTCTGAGTGACTGACCTGGCTAGGATTAACTCAAGTCCAACAAACCAGTGTCATCTCAAACTGTCGTTCATCTGATACCACCGGAGCAGAGAAAACTAACTACCCACTGAAAGGTCACAGAAGCCCCTCACTCAGGCCCCTCACCCAGGCCCCCAGGGCAGCAGTTCTGAGAAGCCAGCAGTAACCAAGATAAGATGGTGACAGCAAGTCACTCTTGATGTTGAACAGGACGACATGTGACTCACGTAGCTCAATCCCAGTGGGATGAGGCCCGGGAATGCCGGGGGACCTGAACATAACCTGGGGGGCTTCGATATGGACCCCCACCAATGGACAACTTCTTCCCGCCACAACTTTCCTGCCAGATGGAACTTCAAAATTTTCCACTCCAAAGTACCCCGCCTATAAAAACCCCACAACCTGTAACCTGGGTGCAACTTTCCCAACCCCCACTCTGGAGCTCAGAGAACCTCACCCGGGAGTGCAATAAAAGTTCCTGCTGGTCAGAAACATGGCCTGGCTCTTTCTTTCTCGCTCCCTCTATCTCTCTCTCTCCCTCGCTCGCCTGTCCAACCGCACCGAAACCTTTCACCCACCAAATACTTTACTTCCTTCAACAGTGTGCAGTTAGCACTGGAAGGATTTCCCGGTCAGTCACTGATGAAGTTTCCTCTTTGTCATCAGGGCTGGACATATGACCTGTTCTCTTCTATGTGATGGAAAGGGAATGCTATGAATTAAATCCAAACCCTGACTTTCAGGAAGGGGCACCAAGTCTTCTCTCTCTACTTTCTTTCCCTTCTATTACCTAGGAACTCAAAGTCTTGCTAAATGGTGGAGTGACAATAGGGAAGGAACCCAGATACCTGAACCAACATATGGAAGAAAATTACCCTCTGGCCTCCAACCCTGCTCTAGACTATTACATGTGCAAAAAATGGGTTACTTTTGTTTTATACAATTGAAACAATGGAATTTATTTTTTCTAGCAACTAGTGTGACACTAACTATGCCACCTCTGTAATGCCACCTCTGTAATAGTCTCCCCAATATTTCAAATAGCTGCAATATTTCAAATAGTCCCTACCTGGGACTATGCGTGACATTTATATATATACAGAAACATATATATACACATACACACACATATATATATATATTACTTTCACCCCTCACAGCTAAAATGACCCCCACTTTGCATATGTAGAAATTGCAGCTCTAGAGATATTAAATAATTTCCTCCAAATCCCACCTCTGGTAAGTGCAGAGCTTACTAAAATTAGCTAGAATTCAAACCAGGTGTGCTCTGCTGTGAACAACAGTGAAGCTGGCACTGCAAGGGGCTCAGTTCCATGGAGATTTGTCTGCACAATGAAATGAGATTTCATTCTGAACTAGTTATTACCACATCATACTCCTGCTTTCCTGAACCTTCCCAAATGGTTTTTCTCCACCTGCCTCTGTCCTTGGTACTCTTCCTCACAAGGTAATTACTCATAAAAATCCTGATGGTATGCAGGAATTCTCCAGCCATCTAGCCCTCAGTCTCTCCTGGAGCTGCCTTCTCTCCAGTGTCTCTCTGTATTTTGCACTACAAAATGGTTGCTGTCAAGATGGTTTAATGTTCCTTGTAGGTCAAGGCTATTGGTTGCTTCAGCAATGCCCTTATTGCTGAGCTGTCCTCCTTCACCAGCTGTTTCTGTGCTGAGGGGAGGGGTCCCTTTCTCCTCTGTACAGAAACAGACAAGCAGAATTATAATAGAAGTTGCACTAAAAATCTTAGTCAAAAGCACAAATATATGGGTGTAATGGCAGCAACACACAGGGCAGGCTCTCCATGGATCCAGGCAGAGAGGTGAAGTAGAGTCCTGGAGCCCTCTGTGGTTTTAACAGGCTTTTAATGATCTTTCTACACCATTTGTAGTGAGGCAACCAGGTATAGAGCAGGCAGAGGGTGCAGGGGTCCAGGAGAACAGAAGGCTGGCAGGCCTCTGGCCCCTGGGAGGATCTTTACTCTTTCTCTGGGCTCTCTCTGGTGTCATCTTGTCTTTTCCTCTCCACCGCATGCTGTCCTGTGTGACACTGCTCTTAAAGCCTCAGTCTCTTAGCTCAGGGGTGCTCACTTATGCATGCCCACACCATATACCAAGTGTTCACCCTCAGGCATGTGTGCATCATGCCCATATTCCTCCTGCTTTCAAGGCTACAGGTAACAGCCACAGAGTGCAACGCGCAAAAACCTGACCATCACTTACCCTACAAGTGGGGGAAGGATGGCAAAATCAGCACTGAAAGCCACCACACTCCCCACCCACCCCCACCTCCAGGGAACCTCAGGTCTGATTCCCTTGCCATTGCCTACCTGGCCAAGTTCCTGTGTGACTCAGGTGCCCACCTGTCTTCAGCTCCAGGCCTGTCACTTCCTGCATGTGAATCTGGCCAGAAGGTGGAGAGTCTCCCTGAATAATTCCTCTGGTCATCCTCATTCATATGTAAAAGTTACTTCAGGAGTATGGAAAGGGGTCCTGAGAAGGGGTTTGAATTGGGAGCAGAAACAAACTGCATGCTCAGCATGAGACAGCTGGGGACAAAAATGGCAATAAAAAAGAGAAGCCAACGCCTTTATATATGAACACCTGGGCCTCCCTGGTGGCGCAGTGGGTTAAGCAACGCACTACGAAGCAGACCGCAGCCACTGCAGCACGAGTTCGATCCCTGCTGCCGGCCAGGGAGGGGACCCACATGGTGCGGCAGACCTCTCCTGCTGTGCCCGCTGCTCCCCTCTGCAGTGTACTTCAGTTGATCTGCCTGTTCTGCATCCCACTCTCTGTGGTGAATCCTCTCACCCCCCCCCACACCTCTGGCCTGTACCCCAGTGCTTGTATGCATAAATAAATAAATCTTTAAAAAAAAATATATATATGAACACCTGCCACACCTGGTAGCATCTTATGATAATAGGTGCTCACATACTACTTGCATAAACAATTTAATAAATTCATTAGCAAATGAATTAGTAAGTGGATATTAGATGCATGTGAAAAATGTCCTAAGCAGAAGTGGAAGTTTAATATACTTAAGGGATCAGAGAAAGCTCCATGGATGAGAGCTCTAAGCTGGGTGTTAAAATGAGGAATAGGAGCTTCCTATTGAGATAAGGATTCTCACTTCTGGGTTACTTCTACCTGTGCTTTGTACCTATAGAGGGGAACTGAGACTCCTGATAACTTTACCTTGGGTGAGCTTGCCAATTATGAGTTTCTTGTTCTTTCCCTGATTTGTTTATCCATCTCTAATTAGCTCCTTGTGGGCCTCTGATTACCACACCAAAGAAGGTGATGAAAAGAGAGCCTGAAAAGCAGACTCATTGACAAAGCACTGATGACTGATTCAAGAGGAGCCTCCAGGCAACTCCCAAGGTATTACACTGTCACCCAGGCTTTCTAGCGTAGAGCATAGGAATTTTGCTATAGTACCAAGACACCTGGACACCTCTTTGGGAAGACAAGAAAGGCACTTTCATCTCTGACCACCACATGCTGAAGCACCAGAAAGAATCTGCTCGTTTACAGACTGCAATGCACAAATATACCAGGTAGAGGCTAAAATCCAGTCCACCCCATAGGTAGCTCCATGCTCTAGAAGTGAATAGAAGGATGTCTCTGCACCCCTTCCAGGCCTGGTTTTCTGAGCTGCATACCCAAGGTCTCTACCTGGAGTTCTTTTTTTAAATTCTTTTGCTCCATGGAGGCACTTTTCCTAATTACTCTAAGGCACTAGATAGATTAATCTGTCTTCCAGTTATTTGGCCCTTCCATGAGACACTAAAATAGATAATTTGGGGAGCTGAGATTCAAATCCCTGTTTTGTGACTTACACACTTGTGCTGTATGACCTGGAGCAAATCATTTAACTACTCTACATCTCAAAAGTCCTTATTTATAAGTTTAGGACATGATTACATGTCTCAGTAGGAAATTCTGAAACCTGAGTTAAAAATGAAATTGCAAGTATAACAGGATTGACTTAAATGCTTAACAAAATATTAATTCCCAGGAAACAAATCTGGGAACCAGAAAAGTTCAGGAGAAACTTAAAGTATTTCCCAGAGCAGATTATTTATTCAATGGGGACATTTCACTACTATGTTTGGAAGTCTTGTCTCCAGGTTTTATCTCCTTCACAATTAGGAATGTGCATTGAAACTTCCTGTCCAGAGGCTCTGATAACCTGCTGCTTCCCCAATCAGCTGCCCATGGAGAGTGTCCTATTGCAGGTCCTACTCATGTTCAAAGACTAAGGAAGTACCAGAGAGGATTCTAGAAGGGAGCTTGAGCATTTGACCTTGGATGACTAGTAGAGTTTTATACCGAAGATTTGGTAGCATGAGTTCTTATCCCTGATCTGACATTGACTCCCATATCACAAAATTTATTCATTTATCTGAGACTCAGTTTAAGTGTTGGACAAGTAGAACATAATACCAGAGGGTTATTGTCTAATAAGATAATATCTAATTATCACGTAAAATAGTGTCCAACACATATAAGCATGTTATAACAGTTGTTGTCACTGTTGTTTTCACAATCCCTTATTTACCTTGCATACTTGTTATAAGAATCAAATGCAACCATTTATATGCAAATGCTCTGCAATCTGCAGAATACTTGGCAAATATAAAGATGATCACTTTCTTGGTGACACATCACCCTCCCCTGCCTCAGTTTCACCATCTGTAAAAGACAAAGCATATTGCTTGTCTTTCCCACCCCATCCCATTCACAGGTTGATAAGGAATCAGACTAAGTGAGAAATGGAAAGTGTGTTTGGGAGCTGATTCATTGTACAATAAGCGTCATCTTCACTTCTGTGAACAGGATACAAACAGCAGGGAGCTGCTTTCAGGGGAAAAGAAAATGTCTCATTTCAAGAAATAGAGTTCATTCTCTCCATGATTCCCCTACAAGGAGTCCAGGGCCATTTTTACCACAACTATACCAACATTTCCTTGGTGTCTGAAAACCAAAGTTCTCAAGCCTCTCGCATAACTCCAGAACCAGCAACCAGGACGAGAAATCAGGGGCCTTCTAGGGACTGCATCATTCACCAACTCTGGCTGCTTAGACCCTGACCTGTCATGATGCTGTCCCCGTGTCCACCAAACTACAAGAAACAGTTCAGATGTCTGGTGAGAAAAGGAAAGGGAAAAAGTGTTCAGGAAACAAAGGTCCTGGTTTAATTAATGGTTTGTGCACAATAAGCACTGGCAGAGAAGAAAACACCAGCACACAGGTGAAGTGGACAGAGAATGACATATCAAGGCACTGCAGGACAGTCCTAGGCCAAAGCCCATATACGCTGCTGTCCAAAGGCATTCAGCTGGGAACCAGGATCTGCTCTGCCTCCCTCTAATTGATAACCAGGCCTCTGAATAGGCCAAGCCCCCTGGACATATGTCTCCATGTGGCTCACCAGAAATGGCATATAAAAGGAGAAACATGAGAAAGGTCATGAAATAAAGATGCTGACTTCTTCTATAGCTATTTAAGCCTCTGAACCCTGTGGCTCCAATGGCCACCCCAGAGACCCTTCATGCAGAGCCCATCAGACTCACAGGCACACAGTATTGCAAATGGGACAGCTCTGCACATTGTATTCCTCGCAGCTTAGGAGGACTCCATCCAGCCCCACCCAGGTCCTTGGCCCACTTGTACACTCCCAGCTCTTAGGGGTCCCAGTCATGCTGGTTCCTCCCAAACTGGATACTAAAATAAAGATATGTCTGGCACTTCCAATCCGGGGGAAGAAATAGTGCAGGTAAGTAAGTACCTGACAGAGTAGAAAAGCTGTTAAGCAAGGACTATGGGAGAACAGAAGAGGAATTTGCTCCAAACTAGGGAGCAGAAAGGGTTTTCTGAGAAAGCAGTTTTAAGAACTGGATCAGGAAAATTGAGTAACAGCAAGCCAAGTAAAGGGGTAGATGGCTATTCCCAGCAGAGAGTGTCCTGAGCAAATGCACAGAGACATAGGCCAGCAGAGTGAAAGGATGGGTTACCAGAAGTTATATTTGCTGGAGAATAAGGAAAAGATGACACCAGCAGGTCAGAGCAGGTGGCAGGTTGGCCATCCCTAGTACTGGACATGGCCCTGTGCCAGGAGGAGATGCTACAGAGCCTAGAGCAGGCAGCAATGGACTCGGAGTGCATTTAGAACACTCGTATTGGCAGCCACATGGAGACTGCTGGAAAGATTAAGATAGGCCAAACAAAAGATTTTCCTTGAGGAGGCAGAAGGAATCTAAGTGAGAAATAAATTCTGAATTGGACAAGAGTCATGAGTATTCAACAGATTCTTCAGGTGGAATCCCTAGAATCCGGACCCTGCTTAAATGAAGAGTTTGATGTCTAAAGAGATGGCAGAAAGAGAGCAAACAGTCTCTTGGCTCAAAGAGTATAGGGAAGTGGAGGGGTTGTCAACCTAAACAGAAATGTTCACTCTGCAGAGAGCCATAGTTGGGTGAGAGAGGCATGTTGAATTTGAAGGGCTGGGCGACTTGGATTTGAGATGTAGAGCTGGCAGCTAGAAAGTCAATCTGTAGCTCCTTTCCGCCACCACTGCAGGGACCACATCGTATTGCTCACATTGCATAGTATAGGTGCATAATAAGTGCTGGGTGAATGAGTGTTTTGAGCTATAAGGCAAATTGCTGAGGAACTCACAGGACACAAGGATGGAAGGGTGGAAGGATATTAGCCCTTATTGAGACACGGATGTAGCCAATGATCTAAAGACTTCACATTATTTGATTCCTACAATAGTCTAGACATTAGTAGTATTTCCATTTTGCAGCAGACAAAGCTGCAAAGATACAAAGAAGTAAAGTAAGTTGTCTTTTCCTGTAACTTCCAAGTGGCAGCCCTACACTTCAAGACTCCTTCTGGCTAGAGTCCCAGTGACTCAGAGTTCCAGCTGTGGAGTCCAAAGAGCCCCACTGAAGCCCTACCCACTACCCCTGGGGTGTGTAGCTTTAAGGAAGTTACTTAACCCTGAGGAGTTCCCTGAGCTATAAATGCAAATACAAAGAATGCATATCTCCTGGAGCGGTTTAAGAATTGAATGAGATACTGCAGATAAGCATATAACAGAGCTCCTGGCACACAGCAAGTGCTCAGTAAATGTCAGTTCTTGTTGCTCTCCCCACCTGCACAGTGCTTCAGAGTCAGAAGAAGGCAGATCTGTGGTTGCTGGCTTGTTTTTCTTTTAAGAAAAGGTCATTTCATCCACTGTCAGGTAATCAGCACCAGAGTTAGAGGCCACCCAGTGGTATTTTGTCTTTTTTTTCTTGCGAAGTATCGTAACACATTGATAAGAGCCAAAATCATTGTTTGTGCATGAATTTATTGTCCTCTGCCTTTGGTAATGTCCTGGCTCTTGTATCTTACACACAGGTTCAGGTTCGGCAACTCAGCAGCATCTAAGAGTTTGTTATGAATGTGAATTCTCAAGTCCTAATTCCTAAACCTATTAAATCAAAAGTTCTAGGAGTTGGGCCCAGTTTGTGATTAGCATGCCCTTTGGTTGATTCTGATGCTCATTCAAGTATAATCAAGACTTACTGCTTTAGGTGAAAGAGGAATCCCAGCTTGCCACTAACAGAGTTCAGTGAGATCAATTCCTCAACCCTTGTCCCTTTCCCCTCCCTTCTCCCCCTCCTTCCCTCAGGTAGCATCAAAAATCCAACTTTCTTTAGCCCATTCTTCTAGCTCCCAGAGCCCACTCTATAGTGTATTGTTACTGACCACCAGGGACATCTGTAATCTTGAAGAGTCAGGTCCAAGCAGCAAGCCACCTAGTTCTACCCTGCGCCAAGAATTTTCCAGCCTCAAACCTAAAGCTAGAGAAATATCTACCAAAAATTTTCAAATTGTCTTTGTTTCCAAATCACCCCTTCCTCCAGATGCCTGAAAAAGTGGTTAATACTTGTGAATATGTTTTCACTCCAAGAAATACAAACAGCAACAAAGGTTAGACTGCCAACTTGCAAAAATGAGATGCCCTATTTGTTTGTTTGGGGGAGTTTCTTGGGAATGATGAGGCCATTCTTCTCAATGAAAAAGAGATAATGATTTATTAGCAGCAGCTAATTGTCATTCAAGTTGTGGTCTTGTGGGGTGTGAGCCTAATGTAACCAGATCTTCTAATATTTCAGGCAAAATCAGAAATCTAAATGTTTGTAATGAAATCCCCTCCAATGTAAATGTTAGCTCAACTGTTTTCCAAACACTCAGTGGGTCACACAGCTGTGGGCCAGAATTGGCTCCACGCTGACTGCTTGTGAACTCAGTTTACAGAAATACAGATTTCCTCTTTGTAAAGAACCCATTCAAGGAGTTTTTGACTGCAATTAACTTTGCTGCTGATTGTCTTGTCATTTTGGACAATGCCTTTTATTAAATGGGACTTCAAATATCCAAGACCAATGAACAATTCTATATAACACTGGTAAACCAGCACTGACCACCTGCAGTGTCCTAAAAATCTGACACTTCCAAATTATCAATAGAAGAGAAAAAGAAACCACAGAGGAGATACGGACTGCTGTTTTTGCATTTGTCCCTGGATTAGATTATCTCCTCTGAGGACCCTCCTTGAGTAAACAGTGACATCCACTGGCTAAAAATCAGAGCCGGTGTCATATTTACTGAAGAAAAATTTCCCCAGAGCTTAGCAAGATAGCTTTGATCCAAGCTGGGTATTCTCAGTTACCAACCAACAGCTCAAAGAAATGAATCTGTAGCCAAGAGAAAGCAGATCTTGGGAAAACATCCGATGTTAATAAAAATAAGAAGGAAGAATGATTCCTGGTACATGCTGAACTGCTTTAGATTTCAGAATTACAGAGGTCTTGTAGCTGTGCTCAGAATCAGCTGCCACATGCCAGAGCCAGAAGGGACCTATGGTTCTCTACTATCTAGCACAGGATCCCCAATCCCATGTGGCTACTAAGTTCTTAAAATATGACTAGCCCAAGTTGCAGTGTTCTGTTAATTGTTCACTACACACAGATTCTGAAAACGTATTAATGAGAAAAGGGTGTAAAATATTTCACTGATAATTTTTATACTCATGATATTTTGAAATAATACTTTCAATCTATTGGATGGAAGAAAATATAAAAATAACTTGCATTTGTTTTTTATTCTTTACTGTTGTTACTAAAAGATTTTAAATGAAATATATGACTGGCATTCTATCTCAAGAGGCAGCACAATTATACGACATCTACCCCAATTCTCAGCCATGCTGAGTATCAGAATCTACTGGGGAGCTTATGAAAGAGACAGTCACAAGGGCCCTACCCTTCGAGATTTGATTTAGTGTGTGGGAGGGTATATAATTAGCAGAAATACCATGAATGTACTCTTCTTCAGTTTCCTTTCTCTATCATTTCTACATCTAAGTGTCCTTGAGTCTCCTGAATTTCATTGAGTTGTAGTCCTCCTTAAGCACCACTTTCATCTTACACGTTCCTGCTCGCAAATACATAATACATTTATTTACTTAACCGATATTAGGCACTATCTTGTGCTCCAGGCACTAATACGGGATGAAGATAGACAATTTTCTTCTCTCTCAGAGCTTATATTTGGGGTGGAGTGGGAGAGATCAATCAAGTCCATCAAGCAAGAAAGAAATCAGCAGAGAATAAAAAGAGAGTAATATGAGAAGGGTAGACTGGGTGGGCATTTAGGTGAGGTGTGGTGGCCTGCCTCTCTGGAATAGTTCAACTGAGGTCCTGGCGATGTCAGCTATGAGAAGGTCACAGGAAAGAGCATCCCAAGCTCAGAGAAAACAGCTCTGAAAAAAGGACATGGTTGATGCATTTGTAAAACCAAAAGAAGCCAGGGTAATTTAACAGGATTGGGGTGGATGTGAGGAAAAGGAGGATTGAAGCTTAGTGAGGAAATGCTTATCAAAGACAATCAGGACCCTAGGTCTGAACTATGTTAAAATGAGAGGCTGATCCAAACAGAGGAAACAGTGTGCCCCAAGTTTCTGTTACAACAGGAGAAATGTCCAAGAACTGAAAGAAGGCTCATGTGACTTGGACACAGTGAGCAAGGGGAACCGGGTATAAACCAAAGGCGAGAGCTGAACCCAAAGGCTGAAGGACATCTTATTCT
This sequence comes from Galemys pyrenaicus, assembly GCA_019455555.1. Lineage (NCBI taxonomy): Eukaryota > Metazoa > Chordata > Mammalia > Eulipotyphla > Talpidae > Galemys > Galemys pyrenaicus. The sequence goes on from JAGFMF010011554.1 coordinate 462,049, forward strand.
ATATGTATTACGCATGTATTATTTTTTTCAAAATATAAAAATATTTAAGTGTATACATGAGATCCATTCTGGCCCCTACTATTTGCTCTGACTGAAATGTTCTACTCCCAGACATGTGTGTGATTCATGCCTTCATATTATTCAGGTTTTGCTCAAATATTGGTTCACCAAAAAGACTTTTCTTGATCACTCTATATATGAAAGCACCCTGTCACTACTTAGCCCCAGCTTTATTTTCTTTATAACATTTCAAATTATATTATTGACTCTAATTATCCACGTGCATGGGGTCAGAAAATTTGCTTGTTCCATTCACCAATACATGTCCAGTATTTATGATATGATACCTAGGACATAGTAAGCACTGAATAGATACTTGTTGAATGAACAAAGGAAACATTATTTGGCTGTATAAAATGGATGGGGACAAATGAAACAGGAACAGACTAGAGGAAGGGAGATATGGTTAGAAGACCTGTCACAACTCAGATGAGAAAGTTGGAGTAGGAGATGATAAAGAAGGAAAATTCAAGAAATATTAAGAAGTAAGATAACTTGGTGATATACAAGGAGAGAAGAGGGAAGGCTGTCTCAGGAATAATTATAGAATGGATGTTGGTGATAACGAGTTGGAGAATTCTAGAAGAGGACCAGTCTAAGGAAGAAGATCTTGTATTAGATTTTAGAGACACCTGGTAAAGTCTTTCATAAGGATATAGTGGATCTGGATATGTCCAGGCTCTGCTATCAAATTTACAAAGGCAAGCTACTATGTTTGGGGTATCATTTGTGATCTAGAAAATGGTAATTGCAATACTTGCCTTAAATATTTCTGTGATAATTACAACAGCCAAAGGAAGCAAGGTAGAATTATGACTGCTTTGAAGTCACTTTCAGGTACACAGTAAAATAATTCAATGTCCACTTAGCCCTCCACTCACCAGCCACGAAGCCCTGCTCTCCTATTAGCCTGCTTTCAGCTTCTGCTAAGAATCCAGCCCCTTCACCTGACTGTTAAGGCTCTGAAACCTGGAATTTTCCTTCTGTCTCTTTTAATAAGTGCAGGTGCAGCTTCCTTTTATGGGCTGTCAGTGGGCAGTAAGAATCTGGACTGCACAATTAAATGAAACAAATGGTTAGCCATCTTTGCCAACAGCTGCAAAGCTCAGGAAACCTATATAATCTGGGAAACCAACACTCCAGAGTTTGTATGTCAAAACCACAGCCTACTATCATTAAGCTAGGACACTGTTCCTGCTCTCTTAGCATTATTTTTCTCTCGAACTTGGGAGTTCGCATGGTGAGGTGGAATGGTGGAGTGGGAAACGATAATAGCTTCTCTTCAATGAAAAATTAACCTGCAAATAATTCATGCTACAGATGGAGACTCCTGCCTGCTTGGTCCCACCTTCCAAGGTTCATGGCCTGTTCCTCATTGCTTTCAGTGACCACTGCTCAGTGCCCAGAATTCTTGACTTAAGCCCTGCAAAGAGGAGTCCTATGGAGCTAGGCTTTCTCTGAGTGAGCATGATTCTGCTGCAGTCATCCAGTCACACTCAGGGTTGGTAAGGGGTGAAATAAGTCCAACCAAATCACCTAGCAAGATCCCCTAGGTTGACTAACAATACAAATGTGTCCTTGCCATACACATGGTGTTTGTCTTGTTTCAACAACCTGTTACTGGTAACCCTGCTTATCCCACAATCAAAGCCTCACAGGGGAATGCAATTGAAGTTTCAATTTAAGCTCCTCTAGTTGACCCACTGATAGATGAGATAGTGACCATAAAAATGGCGACCATACAATCTTAATAAACACTTCTTGAGGGCCTGCTATGTACTCAGCACTTCACTAAATGTTTACATGCATAACTTAATTTAGTTTTCATGATACTTTAGTGGAGGAGGAGGGTGTGGTCCTTGTATTTGTTTCTTTTAGAGATGTAGAAACAGGCCCAAAAGGATTATATAATTTACCCAAGTTATATACTTAGTAAAAGGATCTGAGATCTAAATGAAATAAACTCCAGGAAGGATGTTTCAGAAAGAATTGGCTGACTAAGGGCCTTGAATGATCCCCAGATTGGTTAATGGACCCCTGGATGGCAAGACGCTGGCACTGCTGGGAACGTTGATAGCCCACCATGGCCAAGCCCAGGAGACTGCTTTCCAACGTGTTTCTGAAAGTGTTTCTATGCATCTTGGCATATCCCATTGCTGCCTGAGATAGATTTTCTATCCCAAAGTGTGACAGCATCTCCTAAGTGTTACTGTCACTGGCTTAGTGATAAAAAGGGTGATTTCCATAGTTTTCCCAGCATGCAGAAGATGAGATAGAGTCACATGTAATAAAGCTCAGAAAGGCCATAATATCCCAAGGTTCTGTCTCATCGTTCTTTTAGTTCATCTAAACAAGTTCAGCTCTGCTCCCATTTTGCATTTATCAGAAAGCAACTTGGAGGTGAAAATTCAGTTGCTGTAGTTTTTAGCAGGTTCCCTTGAATCTTGCCAAAAGAGCGTAAGGGATCCAGAGGATCACTGCATTCTGGACCCTCCCTGGTTTAGTTACCAGTCCTGAGCTAAATTTTTCTGTAAAAATAGTGTTTTGTCTTCGGCCCTGAGGAACTTGTGTAATTTTTTTTGACTCAGGCCTTAGGCAAAAAGAATATTCATATTTGCCTTTCAAGTTCTCTTTGTTTAACATAGAGCTTCTGGGGTGTTCTCTATTGCATCCTATCTGTCCCTCTCATGGTATACTGGGAAGATTTTCAAGCCTGGTTACCAACTTACCTTTGATTTGGGGGAAAATTACTCTTGAAAAGTTAAATTACTTAATATTATTGGGTCTTTGCTGTTACTGGAAAATTAGGAGGTTCACTCCTTCAACCACAATTTTTAATTACTTCTCATTCTTGGGTTCTTTAGGGCCAAGCACCAGAGATATGTATGCTGGTTAGCAAATTCAGATGTGGCCCCAGCCCCAGAAAGTTTCACGGACCAAAGGGCTTACAGTGGGTGACACCCCGATGCTTGTCAGGGCTTCACATTCATTGGCTTACTTGTCCCTCACCACCTCACAAGGTAGGCATCGCCTTCTTGAAGAGATGAAGGTTGAGGCACTGGGCTGGGAAGTGACTCTCCCAAACTCAAATAGCAAGTTAGCTATAAACTGGAACTCAGACCTGCTTCTGTCTGCTTCCCAAGTCCATCAATTCTCCAATCTCTGATCTGTGAGCTTAAGGGAATGGAAGCAGATGTTTACTGAAAGCTGTCCAGATATGTCGCCTAATTCAGTCTCGTCTCAGTTAACACCTCCACTTTGTGAATGAAGAATCTCAGACTCAGAAATTCTCAGGGACTTCCATGGCTGGTGGAAACACAGGAGGTCACTTTGTCCTCCCAGAGTATTCAGAGCTCACTGCAGGTTCTGGGTCCCTCTTAACTCTGGCTCCCTTATCCAGAGCCATATATTACTATGTGCCCGTCACTTCAATTTGCAGATCAGATGATGCCCTTGAATTTATTAACCTGGATTTTTTAAAAAAGTGTTAATTAGTGTATATGCATTTGATTGAGAAAATGTGCTGTAAGCTGCCTGCCAATTTGAATTGGGGTACTCATTACCTTCTAGAACTGAGGACTATAGACAGATGGCCATGCCACAAACATCTCTTGTTTGTTTGGGATCCTGGTAATCTGATTACTGTAATCTAGGTACATAGCTCATTCACATTTAGATCTTAACTTAGATTCCTTTTTGTAATTATTTGATGCTTCTTGAAGTGATTTTCAATATATCTCTAGTCTGTCCTGTAAGATTCAGCCTCTCACGTTAGCTGCATTCTGGGTTTTGTTCTACTATCCAAAAGATACACTAATTTTCTTTCCACTAAACGCGGCTCTTTCATCTTTACCAAAATCACTGATAAAGTCAATAATCAGGAAAACAAGTATGTTGCACAGAGTAGGAAGGGGGAACAGTAATACTGGTGGAACAGAAACAACTTCCAGCACTCACGAGCTAGCAGAGGCGGATGAGTTCTTGAAGTCATGTTCTCTAGGATCAGACTGCCTGCCTTTGCTACTCCCTGCATAGATACAGGTAAAATATTCAGTCTCTGAAACTTAATTCACCCAGCTTGGAAATGAGAGGGATAGTGGAAAGACCAACATCACTGGATTTGTTCAGGCAATTAGTTGAGCTAATACATGCTTCTGATATGCAGCAGTGCTCAATAATAAATTAATTTTGTTATCTCATGTAATCTTCACAAAAAACTCTTTAGAAATAAGAAAACTAAGGCTTGGGTGCTTGCTAGTAACCTTGATAGCAATGTGGACTTGGGAATCGAGCTCAAGCTGCCAAAGTCCCATCAGCACCAGGCTGCCACCCAGGACTATGCTACATGCACATTTTCTGATGAGTGTGCTCTTCTCTCATCTATGATTCCAGCCACTGAAATTCATCTCTTCTCTCCTGTACAACTTGGGGAAAGAAAGCAAAAGTAGGTGTTAGGCAATAGATGGTAAAAATAACAGCCCTAATACTGTATGTTTCCTCTGCTAATTTCCCTAAATGCAGAAGCTCATCTGACAAGGGTGAATCCCTAATGAGCAATTCCTATCCAAGGCCCCAAGTGTGGATTTGTTTTGTCCACATTCACAGCATGTCACAACAGACAGCAAAATGTTCTTGGCTTGAGATACAAATAACCTTAGCATAGTGAGTTCTACAACACACACACATGCAAAATTAGTTGAGATGAAAACTAAAAAGGGTTGTTTTTCCCAGAATCCACTGGATGAGCTCTTACCTAGCAAAGATTCTCTATCTTTAAGCACCTGATTAGTTCAAACTTCACACAAGTGTTAGACTACTAACCTAGGTTCTAAGTATGAAGGGCCTAAAGGACCATTCTATCAAAGGTTTGAAGAAGGTAGGTAAGAGCCAAAACAGGGCCAATGCATTTACAGCACCTGTGGGAGACCAGCAGCTCAAAATGGGATTTTTGGAGACTGAAACAAATAGTGCTTCCATATGCAAAGCAAAGCTGCCCAGCCCAGACGACATGATGGATGGGGCTAAGTATATTCCAGCCCTGTTTAATTTCTTTCTGCTCTTCCTTACGGGAGGATTTGTGCCAACTCAGAGCTGGCCTCTCTGTGTGATGAGTAAAGGTGGCAATCTCCTTTCTTTTCCCAGGACCAAGTGTTGGGTCAGCCACATGCAACAGGGAGTATTGAACCTGGCAGCTTCCTGAAAGCTGAAGAAGAGGAAGAAGCCGATTGGTCCAGAGTTTGAGCTTAAACAGAGGTTGCCAAACTTGCCTACATATCAGAATCACCTGGGGAAGTTTTTGAATATTTCAGAGTCTGGGCCACAAACTAGGTTAAGTAAACTGCAATCAGCCAAGTAGGACGCAAGCACCTGGAACGTTAAAACGTCCCCAGGTGATTTTAATATACACACAAGTTTGGGAACCACTGGTTTTAGATCCATAGTTCTTACCTGAGGGCCATTTTGCCCCCCTGGTGCATGTAACAATGTTGGGAGATTTTTTGGGATGTCACACTGGTTGGGTGTCAACAGGGGAAGGCATGGGAGACAGTTACTGTTATCTAGTGAGAATTAACCAAGGATGCTGCTAAACATCCTACAATGTACAAGTCAGCCCCCCGTGACAAAGAATTATTTGACCACAATGTCAGTAGTGCCAAGTTTCAGAAATCTATTTTAGACTCTTACTACTCCGAGTAGGTTCATAGACCAGGAGTGGAGCATTACCTGGCACTTGTTAGAAATGTAGAAGTTCAGGCCCCACTCCAGACATACTGGATCAAAATTTGCAACTTTTTAAAGATCCTCAGTTGACCCATGTGCACAAAACATTTTAAAAATCACTAGTTTAGATTATCTTAGGGTTGTCAAGGGGAATTCCCCTCAGTTTATACTGTTGGGTCTGGTCTTATATACACAGCAACCATTTCTTTTACTTCCCAAAATTTTCCACAGCTCTCCAAGTATGGTATAGCAACAACCTCAAGTTTTAGAATAGACTGACACAAATTTGAAGAGATCCCTGCACCAGGTAGGATCACCTTAAATTACTGGGTCTCAGATACCAAATATATAAATTGGCAAATGATGTGAAGACTGCGAGATTATGCAAAAAAGATGGTCTCTGAACAGTGTGAGTTGGAATCTGAGCTTTACCAACTTAATAGTTTTTAACCTTGCACAATGTACTTCCCTCTTTTAATGTCAACTTCCTCCTCTGTCTAAAAAAAGGTATAATCACACCTGACTGTGGAGATGATTGTCCAGATGATGGATTTTAAGAAGCTAATTTGGTGGCAGCACTCACACACAGTCATCATTTGCTTGCTCCTGAAATACAGTAGGAGCTCCAGACATGGGCTAGCCTTTAATTCAGATTGCACACTAAATAATGATAAATCCTTTCTCTCTATCAATCTGGTGGGGCATATGTTAACAGTCATAGACTTCCCTTCATCAATGCTAGGGCCAACATAAGGAAGATGTTGTCATCTGCTATTTTGTCTCCTTGCCTCTGTTGATACTGCAACTCAAGGGTGGGCATCACACCTGTGTTTCCCCTGCAATTCCTTTGCACTTTGGGTGATCTGCACAGAAAGTCCTCAAAAATTGTGGATGCTAGTGATTATGGAATTGAAAGCCCCACAACCAGTAAGAAGGGGAACTGGGACTCAAACTTGGTTCTTCCAATCCTAAAACCCATGCTGGCTTCATGTCACCACACTTCCTCTTTGACAGGTATTCCTGCCATGTCACACCACCCTAAACCTAAGAGAATGCAGAAATCAATTAACAACTGCCTTATGGGGTTTTCTGTAGGGATATGAGTATTCATCTTCTCTCTTCAATTGGATTTTAATTGCCTTAAACCAGGAGTCTTGACTCTTCCTTGTTCTTTGTTTCAGTGTCCTTACTACATGGTCAGTCTCACAAAGGAAGCTCAGAAAAACTCTGTTATTCAACTGATTTATTGATAACTTGGTTGATTAGGTCACAATTTGCTGGAAAAATTATAACATAAGCATAAGAGATGCATGTTGCAATCATATGACTGTCTTTAGAATATTTTCAAAAGATGTTTCTATGTTCAGGATAGATCAGCTCAACCAAGCACCAGTAATTCTCAGAAGACAAATTAGGCAATTTGATAAAGTGGGGGTGATGAGAATGGGAAGGTGAGGCATTGAAGACCAATGACCACAGGTTTCTTAGTTTCTACTGCATTGTGGAGAAAGCTCAACAGGAAAGTCTGGAACAACAGTCATACTGAGAAATTAGATGAGGAGCAGCTGGAAAGTGTGGGAAGTGAAAAATATAACCTCCTCAGGAAAACGAGCAGACATGAGATGAACAAGGAAGAGTTTCCTTGTTGTGTTTACAATAGGATGCCCAACCCACTGAAAACAGTAGCACAGGCAAACATGTGTCTTCATGGACTGTAAAGAACATAACTGATACCTACAGGACTGTAAGTGTCACACCAGATGAGCCAGAACGAGTTTCAGTGATTCTGGGCAACGAACAATGCCACTGGGTCCAAGTGCCTTGGTTTTAGCCCAGGAACCATAGAACAGGAGCTTGGGGATGCTCCAGTTCCAATGATAAAGCATGGTTTTGAGCCATTGGATTTGAACACAGAGATTTTCAATTCTCTATTTGCCACAGAGACTAAGCACCTGCTATGTGATAACTGTGGCAAAGCAGCCATGAAAAGAAACACAAATGAACATTGACTTTCCCCAGGTTAATGAAATATATCCTATGTGACCGAATCCTCATAAAATACTGCAAGGTCAACAATTGCTGCTGCTTCTTATTCTCTGTCTCCCCTAGGATGACCCCAGAGGATTTTAAGGAGAGATGTTTAACCACCAGTGGAATAAGGGTATTCAAGGCCTTCAGCAGAGCTAGATCAGCTCAAATTTCTCACCTCTCTTGGAGGTTGGAGGACAGCTGTGGTTCACTTGCACAGGACTGAAAATGCATGGACCAAGATCTAGATCTAGACCTCAATCTGCAGGGAGGTATTAGGGAGAAAGCCAAGTGAGTCAAAGGATACTGGAGAGAGAAAGAAGCCCGGCACAAAGCAGTGAAGGGCTCTGAGAAGCCAGTGTAAGAATTAAGAAGAGAATAGACCCTTGTTGAGGACTCTTTCCAAAGAGAGAAATTCTTTTCTGGGCTGGTATTTATGTACTATCCACTGACAAAGGCCACTCATGGGCTGCAAACAAGAGCAGCCCAGATCTGGCTGTGGTTTCACAATATTGTTTCTTTCTTTAGCTATCTGAGGCCCTATTTCTCATTCTTCTAAAAGAAGAGCTGAGGCTTAGATGAACCTAGATTATTTTTCAGGTTGCCAGGAAGGTCACATAGAGTCCATTCAGTCCTAAGGAGAAGTGACCTGGTCTCAGAGTATTGCTCTCTGGAGGAAAAGGGGAGGCGACACTTGCAGGGTTATAAGAGTACAGTGGTGGTATTTTTTAATGACTGTCAGTGAAAAATAGAGGTTGTAAGGTGTTTGAATTTACACACACACACACACATGCTTGTGCGTGCACACACACATACATATACATACACATACACACACAGACACAAACACACACTTGTTCCTCAAAACAAACTTTCTTGTGGTGAAGCTAAACAATGCAGTAGCCCATCTTTAATGTAATGGAAGCCTGCCCCTCTGTCACTATAAAACTTTGCAAAGATCGATGTTCCCAAAAGCTGAGGGCCTTCAATTATAAGTGAGAAGGGGAATGAATTTTGACCACCTACTTTGCTCCAGGCCAGCAACTGCCCCAGGTTCTCTATATAATTTATCAAATTTAATAGCCCAGAACAACCTAATGAGATAACATTCTTATCCTGCACTTGTAGATGACAAAGGCAGGATTCAGAGTGGAATACTCAACATTTTCAAGGTCTCACAGGTCCATGATTTTATCAAACTTTTACAAGTTGACAATCCAATATTGACTTATGTCCCCACCTGCCAACACCCCACCAACCCAACAACAAACCATTCTAGGGTGATAATGATTCTCCCCTATACATCATTCTAAATGGAGATAGATTGGTTTCAAATTAATCCTCCAAGTGAGCGGTGAGTTAACAATCCTCCCTTCCATAATCACTCTCTGATTCCTGAAATGGATGGGGAAATGTGGCACCTTCTTAGGGCACATTGATATTCATCTCGATTGCCCTTCTCTTCTCCATTCCAGCAGCACATAAATTACCAGCTCTGTTGTCAAATGCTGCATGTAATTGTGTTTAGCATAACATCCCCCAGGGAAAAGAAAAGCCATCAGTTCTGCTATGGACTGAGACAGGCCAGGGTGCACTGGAATGAAAGCAGAAGGGTCTTATCCACCCACTCTCATCCTACTTCCCCCAGGGCCTGGTGAGTTCAGACAGGGACCAGACCTGTCATCAGCCACAAATAGGAACAGAGGAGATCAAAGTGTGAGGTACACAAGCAACAATAGTAAAGTCACAGTGACTCTTTTACTCTTTTACTCAGACCATGCAAACCTAGGCAAGAAAAAATATTTCCACCAATTTTTTGATGCCCAAGGGACAGGACCACTCTATGCCTTTTTAAGCAAATCAGCAGAAAGAAACACACAAACATTATCTGGATAGTTGCACTAAGCCAGATCATGTAATATTGATCTCACTCCATTACCACCACAGCCCTTAGATAAAACCTGAAGTCAGACCCAAGATGGCACAGCTGGTAAGAACAGAGCTGGTGATATTTTCTTCTGAATTTCCCTTTTGGAACCACATCTATATTTATTCCAGCGTTCACCCATTCCTCCTTCAGGGTCTTGAGCATGCTGATTGGCCCCATTGGAAATGAGGCAACCAAAAATCAGTCCTGGAAAATCCAAAATTAATACAATTAAAAATCAAAACAGTGATCCTCAACATCACTGTCAATTAGATTTAAGTCTGGCTGCAGATAAAACTCAAAAAGGAAAAGACCATGATTTAAATAGATAATTCTCTCACCTAAAAGTTCTATTAAAAAAAAGAACCTCCAATATGTATCGTGGACCCAACTTCTCTACCCTTCTGTCATTCTCAAATCATATTCTCAGATTCTTTTCCACTTTCAAGATCACTATAGGTTTTAAATGGCTACTGGAGCACATACCATCAGCACTGAATGTCAGGCAATAGAAAGAAGGAAGCAGGGAAGGACAAACAAGTTGTCCCTTCTACAAGGAGTCTCTCTAAATATTCACACGCTCACATCTAGCAGCAAGAGAACCTAAAGCATAGTATATATTGGTACAACATCTCCCTGATGGTCACCCTGTTCCTATGAGAAGAAGATAAAATAAAAACAATGCCTAGTAAACAGTCTTGGACACAACTGCTACCACCTAACCATTCCACCACCATCACACTCTTTTTTTTTTTAAAGATTTATTTATTTATGCATACAAGCACTGGGGTACAGGCCAGAGGTGTGGGGGGGGTGAGAGGATTCACCACAGAGAGCAGGGAGCAGAACAGGCAGATCAACGGAAGTACACTGCTGAGGGGAGCAGCGGGCACAGCAGGAGAGGTCTGCCGCGCCATGTGGGTCCCTCCCTGGCTGGCGGCAGAGATCGAACTCCTGCTGCAGTGGCTGTGGTTTGCTTCATAGTGTGTTGCTTAACCCGCTGCGCCACCAGGGATGCCCCATCATACTCTTTCCTGATGACTTTTTGTGCTGCACACCGTAGCTCATTTCACCCCACAATAACACTAGGGAGGGTACCATTTCCCCCATTTTTAATTTTTTTTCTAAATATATATTTTACATCATTATTCATTTTTGTACAGTTTCCTTTCTCTTCTCAGGTGTAGTCCCATAAAATCCCTACCACCAAGTTATCAGTGGACCATCACCATATCTTGTACTCTTCTTGTACTCCTGTTTTAATCCCTCTCCCTCCCCCTCCCCTTTACACTGCTGGTGGGAATGCAGAACAATCCAACAACTTGGAAAGCTGTGTGGAAATTCCTCAACTTACTAAAAATGGAGCTACCATATGATCCAGCAATTCCACTCCTAGGAATATGCCCAAAGGGCACAAAAATATTAATTTGAAAGGAAACCTGCACTCTTGTGTTTATATCAGCACTATTTATAATAGGTAAGATATATAATATCTTATGTATTTACATATCTTAAGATATGTAAAATAGGTAAGACAACCTAATTGCCTAAAAACAGATGATAGGATTAAGAAGCTGTAGTATTATATACACCTTGGAATACTATTCAGCAATCAAAAAAGATAAACTCATGCCTTTGCACCAACAAGGATGGAACTGGAGGAGGTTATGCTCAGCAAAATAAGTCAGAAGGAAAATATTAGAAGCTTTCACTTATAGGAGGAATATAGGGGAAACAAATAAGGGATCAGGAAAAAAAAAGACAAAACTAGCATTTTATAGGCGGAAAAGTAGGGATGCCCAGAGGCTAAATACCTTATACAAGTTCGTAGAATTGAGATGGGAATCTGCAACATAGCTTATTTAAGTAATATTTATCCTGATGCCAAATTCCAAAAACTATCTGCTTGACATAAATTGATAATGATTAATGTTAATTGATAAGAATCTTGTTTCTTTACTTGAAGCAACTGTTTACTATAACTAAAGCTCTCAGTCCTGCACCAAAGCCCAAATTCCAATGACTATACTACATTTTCACCAGGATAAGTCCATGGTGAAAATGTATCACCGACTTCATGATGGAGAAATCATGGAGTCCAAGAAACTTTAAATCAGTCGTGGAAGAAGCTACATGATATGAACATGGCCCAATTCTAGCATCCTCAGAAATCTCACCTGAGGAAAGGAAGCATTATATGCATTTTGCTGAGAACGAAACCAGACAGTCTAAGTAAGTGATCACACATTTACACACAGACACTCTCTTAAACTTTCCATCCTTTCGTCAAGTGTCAAGTACCATTCTACCGAACAAACACCCACTTTTTCCCTTGTCTTCTATTTAAAGCTAGATGCATTTCTCTCCCTAATGTATTCTTATTGTATCCTGAAACTTCCTTCATGGTTATTTTGCTTAGTTCTTTTTCATGACTATTTCAAGAGAGAGGCTGACCTGGTTATAACCCCACTTCTTGGTCTGCACATCCTTAGGCCTAATTGGATGCCAAATTCCCAAACGGGGTAAGAAGGTCAGCAGCCAAGAAAAATATAGCTTCCCAGCTGCTACAGAGAGAGGTAAACATTCTTATTAGGCCCATAAGCAAAATGTCAAACTATGAATAGTCTTAGCCAATAGCTTCTTGCATTACATGGCTCAGCCAAGAAAGCTGCCTACTACTGTCCCCTTTAGTTCTTTACATTAGGATTACATTAAGACCAACAGCAAACATACCCAAAGATGTTTGCCATATGTAGAACTGGACCTGATAACTCATTTTCATCATTTGAAGGACACATATTCTAGGCTGAATACTAGTTAACAAAGAGTATTAAAGGAGCCTAGACCCTACCTTCAAGTAATTTTTAGGCTAGTAGGTAAGTCAGACAAATGATAAATATCCCAGAGGAGGAAATAACTACTCTGCTGGCTGATGAATAAAGTGCTTTCAATCCAGAGAAAAGGCTATCTGTGAATGCCTGGGGCAGCTAAGAAAATGTTAAATCATGCACTAAAGAGAAAATACAATTTCTAAAATCCCTGTGAAATATTTCTTTTTCTTGCTCAGGTTTTTCTCCAGCTCCCAGCTGTCTCACTCTTCACCTCTTGCCACACATATCCTCTAATCTCATCAGTGTCCTGAGTCATCAGTTTCCAACCTCAGCCTGAACATCCAATTTAGCAAAAATAAGAATGCAAATGTTTGCAAAGAGCCTCTTAGGAAAGCACATCAAACACAAAATCACCAACTCAAAACGAAACCTGCACTCCCATGTTTACTGTAGCACTATTTACAGCAGCCAAGATTTGGAAACAACCTACATGCCCAAACAGATGACTGGCTCAAGAAGATGTGGAACATACATGATGGAATACTACTTTGTGATCAAAAAAGATAAATTCATAATACCATTAGTGGCAACATGTTTGGAGCTGGAAGGGATTATGCTCAGTGAAATAAGCCAGAAGGAGAAAGGTAAATACCAGATGGTGTCACTTATATGTGGAATGTAGAGAAACCAAACAAAGGGTCAAACAAAGACAAACTTTAAAACCAACCCTTGAAAACTGACTATAGATCTGAAGCATGCAAGAAGAAAGGGGGAGAGGAAGGAGAAATGGAGGGGGATGAATGAGAAGTAAGGGTGTGTGGGGACTGTGACAGAGGAGTATGGGTGCCTTCGTGGTGGGACAGCTATGATGACCATACCTAAGGGGAGGAAGTCTATGTTGTCAAAATACTGACAAAGATATAAAACAATGATACTTCATTAAAACAATGTTGAAGAAAACAATTCAGGTAGTTTTCAAGTAAGACTTGGAGAATCTCTCCTGTATAACAGGCTGCTAATCAAAATGTTTGCCCAATGAAAACTAGGGCTGAAGAAAGAATGGTATCATTCCAAGAAAATAAAATGTTCTCCACATCACCACACTGAGAATGTGAAAACCCTTCTCAGTGCAGTGATACGGTGCAGAAAGTAGAGAATGGACATCAGGGAAGGAAAGAGCTAAAGGACAAGAAGCTGTGAAAGAAGATACAAAAATGTTTGTGAAACAGTAAAGGGTCTGAATTGGCTAGAATAATAGGGAACAAAGAGATGCATCTGGAATAAGAAATATAGATGAGTCCAAGCCCCTCCTCCTGGTTCCTCTTAGTGTCACATCACCTCATTGCATTGCTGCCTCCACTCTAGCTCAAGGTGTTGTGCATGCTCCTAAAAGGGATAAACAATTGACCTGTCCTTTCTTTGTCTTACTTTGCAAAGTAAGAAGTGAGAGAAAGTTAGTTCAGTTACAGCTTTCAATTTTATCTTGTAACTTGTAATTTGAGAATCATTTAGAATAATATATTTATAGGTATGTATAGAAAGAGAAAGACAGGAGAATTGATGCTCCTCTTATATCTGTCCAATTGAGCATTTAATGTTCAATTTCATCATTATATTTATTCACTTAGATTCTGCCTATTTCAAAAAAAAAATGGGGAGGTTGAGAGTTTGAAACAGTTTACCCTAGAAGGAGTATAAGACCTTTATCCTTGAGATAGAGGACAATAGTCAGGTACTTTAAAAAAGAAATTAAAAAACATGATATTAAAAATTTCTGGTTAATTACTGACAAGGGACTTATCACACAGATCCACAAAGAACAAACCAAACGAAACAAAACCAAAGTGAACAATCCAGTCAAAAAAATGGGCAAAAGAGCTAAAAAGGCAATTCTCCAAAGAGGAAATGCAAATGGCCAACAGGCATATGAAAAAATGCT
>JAGFMF010011554.1:476987-493734 GCA_019455555.1 Galemys pyrenaicus
AAATAAGGATCAAGGAAAGGAATAAGAACAATAATAATAACAATAACAGCAATAAAGACACAAAAACCAAAAATGAGGAGACAAGGACAAATTGGGGACGCTTGGTGGGGAGGGAAGAGGGGAAGGGTGGAGGGCAGACAGGAGCACAGGGGACTGAGGTGATGGTGCACTGGTGAGATGGTGATGGGGAATACATGGGGATTACAATTGATGCCAAATATATATAAATTTTAAAAAGTTAATATATAAAATAAATAAAGACTGTATTAAAAAAAAATTTCTGGTTAAGGAAAGCTACCACTAAGTCCAAATAGACAGATTCCCAGCAGACAGGTTAAACATGTGTATGTAATAGGTTTTTGCAAGTCCTGAAATAAGAAAAGATATTTTACCCATGGGGATTCTTCTTAAAGAGAACCTTTTTATGGCTAAAGAAATGAGGGCACTGAATATGTATCTTAGTAAATCATAAAATAATCCTCTTTATTTCTCTTGTTCTCTCTCCAAACTGTGTTGACTCTCAAATACCAACTTAATTTTTTCTTTGTTCTCACCCTATATTGTCCTTCAATTGCATTTGAAAAACAAAAGGCTCATACTAACTCAAATTAGTAATTCTGTCCCAGCTGTATTTATTTGATAACACTGACAGGCTTCAGTTTGCCCACAGGTTCACATCTAGCTCACAGTCTGAAGCAACATTATATGGTCTTCACACCAAGGAACTTCAGATAGGAATTACTGGGTATCACCACAAAAATTGGAAAAATTAAAGATTATACTTCTCAATCCTTGTTAGCATTTAAACATAATTATGCATTTTGTGTTTTTCTGAGGCAAGGGTCATGCCTGTCAGAACACCTATTGGCTTGCAATCTTGTTGTCAACATCCGCTCAAAGGAAAGCATCAATTTATTTGAACAGCCTTTGTCAATGCTGGTTGAACGCATGCTGCATGAAATAATAATGATCACTATTAAATTAATAGTGATAATAATAGTTACTGTTCATTGAGTGACTCCTATTCTCTGTGCATACTGTATGTTATTTAAGTCTTACCATAATTCTTTGTATTAGCCATCTTTTATTAATGAGAAGATGAAGTTAATAGAGGTTAAGTAACTTGCCTAATTCCAAATAGTTACAAGAAACAATTCAAACCCAAGTGAAGCTGAAACTTTGAGGATTATGGAACAACCTACTCAGTGAACTCCTCAGTAGAAACGATACTGCCACATGAAGAACCATTTAATACATGGCATGGCAGACCCCAACATGGAAGCTCTGGTCTGTAAAATCAAGTGGGGTTGTCAACTGAGTCCTTCCTATAAGAACAGCTCTTCCTCCCCCCACCACTGCGGTACTTGGCTTCATTTTATCTAAGATGATTCAGACTCTCTGGTTCCAGAGGGTTGAGCCACAGTCAACCCAAAAAATAAAATAAATCATATTTGTTTCTCCATGAAATTTCCATTTGAGGTTAAAAGCTGATTCAATCTACTGAAAAGAGAATAGGAAAATTCAGGTAGTGCTCTTTAGGCAAACCATGGTTGCTACCATACAGTGTGGAAAGAAAGAGAAATGAGAAATTGTCTACAAAGAAAGGAGGCTGTCTTGAGGAGAGAAGATGTTGAGGGCTGTGGACATCTAGCTTCTCATTCCCATTCATTCCTGAGATCCAGTTGCTTTCCTGCTCTGTGCTCACTGAGACCAAACTAGAGGCATAAAACAAATCCACCCTTTTTTGCTTCATAGATCTTGTAGATTCCTTCTCCATGGAAGTGAAAGAGCCCAACTACTCAGGATAAACTGATAAAGGAGGTCTAGAGTTTCCTAGGGGTGCAGTCTAAGAAAATAACATAATTCTTGGTGAGGATTAAGAGTTGAATAATAGACACACCCCTCATATTTCTGCCTCCCAGTGTTGAAAGACACTGAAAAACTCTTTCTAAAGTAAGGCTCAGGCAAGAATTGCAAGAGCTAGCATTTTGTGTTCAGAATATCCTGGAATTGTCTGCCATGAGTGGATAAGAGATCATTTTTTTGATCTATCCATATAGACAGATTGATAAGGTGAGAGCATCACACATACTCATGTCATAGCATGTGGTTGATGAACTATCAGCAAGATTCAGTATTAAGTGCTGTCTTGATATACAGTCAAACTGGGAAGGCCTCAAATGGCCTTCCTTTTTCCCTCTGCGGCAATGTATAAGGTCCCCTAACCAAATAACTCTCCTTATCAAAAGGACTAGGTAAAGTTCCTGCTTATCCTTGAGTTTCCATTCTCTGCCAGACCATGGAATTATTCAAACCAACAAACCACATGTAACCTTTACAACTATCAACCACCCAACATGAACCAGGGGTCACCTCACCTCCTGATACTACAGCCTGCTTTCCACAGTCCACGGCTGTTCATTCTGTTCCTGAATTCAATGTCTGCAGGTAGGTACAGCAATTTGTCCTTTTACAAGCCTTCCAGGTGATTCTGATGTATGCTGAAGTTTGAGAACCACTGCTTTATGCTATAGAAAGTCACAGAGGGCAGTGGCCCATGAGAATAAAAGGATGGGATCAGATAGAGAACAATAGGACTTTGAGGCTCTTCCTGAGTTTACCTTTGGAAAAGGCACTGATCATTTCTGAGATTTCCTTTTTGTGGTCATGAAATAGTGAGTAACATTAATATAGAGCTCTCACAGATTACCACAGGAATGAAACTCAGTAATGTATAGGAAGGTCTTCATAATTGTTAAAGTGTCACTGAAATATAAGGCAAGCAGGCAGGCAGCTTTCAAAAAGTCAGCGCCAACAGCAGAAGAACAGCTTGATTGGAGGTTCTGGCACATTCTAAACAGCCCTCTGAGGGTCTAAACAGCTGCTGGGATCAGCCCCACATCTCAACAAATACAACAGTCATTCATCTGCCCTTGCCAACACACTGGAGAGCCTCTTTTCTCCTTTGCTTGAAGCCTCCTGGGACCCTGTTCTGAGAGCAGGCGGCCCTGTCCATCTGATGTCCTCCCTGCAATGTGAAGGCAGATGGCGGTTACAAAGGACCTGCTTTAAAGATGTCTGGCTCCATATTCTCTCACTGCACTGTCTTTTCAAATGCAACAGTGAAAGAGCCAGGGGAGGGAGAGAAATGAAAAGAGGGCTGGATCAACTCTCTATGACCTGCAGGCTCCCTCTGCTCATCTCGGCCTGGCTTCCTCTGAGGTTGGCCACCACATGTCAGAAATGCAGGGGTAATTCGGTCACAGATGGAGTGGGCCTAGGTTCTGAGGAAGCTTGATTCACATCTGGGCAAGCAGTTTGCTTGTGGCTCTTGTTACAGAACAAAAGTGTGCAGCATCTAAGCAGCCCTGAGTTCTGCTGGGAGTGGCTGTCGGAGACACTGTCAGGAGGAAGGGCCAAGGCACATGACTATCAAAGTGTTCTCCCTCTTTCCAACATGGACACTAATGCCTCAGTTTCATCTCCTGGAATCCACACTGGCCTTTGAAGTTGAGGCTACAGAAAAACTGATGGGGTGCTAATGGAGCAAACAGATTCCCTGGCTATATATATATCCCACATAGAAGGCAGATTTCTCTTATTATTAATATATGTATCTACCATGATACTGCAATCTTCTGGCAAAGAGAACAAACTAGGAAGATTTGCTTTACCAGGGATATCGCTTTTATGAGCATAATAGATGAGAAGTGATACCAGTTTGCAAAGGAGAAGGTATTTCTACAATTGATGAATTTTCTTCCAGAGTCAGATGAGATGACCTCCAAATCAAATCAAATGATTCTAGCATTCCAGCAATTCTATTTGCTTGAAAATCTAGAAAACTATTGTCCTTGGTCATACACTTACAGAATTCTTATGCAAATTTCTGGCAACTATTTCCACCAAATGCCTAAGATTATTCTCAGATATTTAAATCATTCACATAAACAGCATGGCATAGGGTCCAAGTTCTAAAAGCACAAATTGAAATGGTATTACACATTTAGCTCCTAGGTTCTGACAAGAGGTCAATGGAAGAAAGAACAGACACGATGATCAACCCAAGGAGAAAGAATGAACAATTTCCTTTGTTAAGAAAGGAAGACTGGAGAGGGTGTGTTTCTGGCCTCCTAGCTCCATACAGATGGCTCACAAATATCCCTGGCCTGGCACACGAGCCAAGAAAGACTGAGAAATGGGGGAATGATCATATAAAGGAAAAATAGTTCAACCCTGTGATTTCATAAACACAATTTCTCTTTCCTTCTTACTGGCACTCTCCCCTAAGCCTGCAGCTACAGGTCTAGTTTTTTTCTCTTCCACATTTTTTTATTTGTGCAGATGCCATTTAGCTCAGGAACAAAATAAACCACCACTCTCAATTAAACATACTCTGAAAACTGGAAGTTTATGTTCAGCCAGAGTTTTACCCACATTAAGCCTAGGTCAGAGAATCCCATTTAGCTTTTCTTTGTATTTTACTTCCAATGCAAGAGGATCAGGGCTGACACATTATCTCCTATTGGAAGGATTTAGGGAATCTATGTGTACAACAGCACAATGTGAAACTGTACAAATCTAGTACTGACCAGCTCACAGCATGACACTGTAAATAAAGAGAGTACATTATGCTTCCCTAAGATCTCAGAGCAGATCACTGGTGGATATTAAAATAGCTAGTAATCTATGCTGCTCTTTTAGTATCTTTATAAATATTCATCAATCCTCTCCATGGGCAGCACCGTGCCTGATCCTTATACAACAGAGAAAGAAGTTGCACATCAAGTACAAGATTTGGCTTCAACATGGCCACTTCACCTCCACATCCCAAATTCAGGATAGCTGGAAAGAGAACAGGTAATTATGTCCAGGAGAGTCAGTGTGAGGTGAAACTATGCCCTGAATAAACTCTACAAGTAGGTTTAATGGACTCCACCCACTATTCCAGACCAAAGATATCCAAGACACCAAGAAACAAATCTCATAATGTCATCATCACCAAAGGGAGGATCACCTAACGGTTTGGTATAAAACCAGACATGTGGGCCTTGGGGGTCTCTTGGTTCTTCCCAGCTCTCAGCATGCTATTGGGTGCCAGCTCGGCAGAACTGGTAGGATGCATTCACAGATTTATCTTCCTCTCTTTTTCATTCACTTCTTCATTCCTCCTTCGTTTGTAAATAAATCCTTTATTAACCATTTTTGTGTGTGCCTGCAATTGAATCTTATTATAAGTGCCTTTTAAGTGCATGGGTGAGGACCTACAGTCAGGCATTCTATATCAGGATAGCTGATATAGGCATTTTATATTAGGGTTGCCCTCTAACACAAGGAGAGAAAAGATCAAGCCATAGACTTCATTCCTTTCTAAGGATCAATGTTTTTATCACAAACTTATCATCCTATCCCCAATGTCCATCAAAAAGTTTATCCTAGAGCCTATATCTAGAAAAAGTGTACTGTTAGCTGTTCAATTAAACACAGGGAGCCTGGTGAAGGAACAGGTTTGTTCCAACAGAGAACAACCTTTCCTACCTATTCGGACCACGTCATGATGTATACCTCCCTGGCTGAGATCACCCCAAAGAGGGCTGTCTGCTCCCATTTGGAATTCTCTCTCTTCCCTCATGTTCAAACTTTTAAAATTCTTTGTCTCTTAAAATTTCTTGTCGCCTAGCACCCGTAGGTCCCCAAACACATGCAAACACACATACACACTGCATCCTGCATTTTCTTTCTCCCAGGCTTTCAACTGAACAGGCAGTTATTCTCTTCCACTCATCATTTTCCTTGAGGGAGCTGGGGGTTGTTGGGAATCATATCACAACAAAAAAGGAGTAATTTAAAGGAATAAAAGCACAAAAACTACTTGGGGAAAGACTTAAAGGTTTGCTAATGGATTGCATGTCACGTGAGAAAAAATTATAAGATTCCATGATGACTACTTCACATAAGACTCCATATGAGCAAATAAATGACTAGTGATGCCATTCTTTGAGTTGAAGATGCCTAGGAGAAGGCTGGGCAAGAGGCAGCGATCACGGGGCCACATGTGAACATAGGTCTTGAGACACCCACTGCACATCTAACCATTGATGCTGCGTAGACAGTTCTAAATATAAATGTGGAGTCAGAGACATAGATCTTAAAACAGTTGTACATCATTATATATTTTGCACCCCTAAGCTGGTAAATGGGACAGGTCAGTGAAATTAAATCTGTTGAGCATCTAGAAAGTACCACCATATGAGAGTGCAAATTTACTGACCAAGAAATGTGCTCAAAGTTTCTAAGTATCTCACTCAAACAAAGCTCACTAGACAAATATCACTAGAGATTCCTGTTATCAACTGAACATTTATTAGCCAGATAACGTGAGACCTAAAAAATACTAGAACCAAAGAATTAACTGAGACAGAATAAATGCTGAATGTAAGTTAATATCATTATTCACATTTGAGGAGGTAAGGTTTAGTGGAGAAGACAAAGGTATAAACATAATCATAGAAATCTGAAGAAAGATGATATTAGAAACTGCAGAGGACACTGGCAGTACCAAAGGTGGTTCTCTGATTAGTTCCCACTCTTACTGACTACTGTGCATGTAATTAAGCCAAGGACACCCAGCTCAGCTGAGCCAGTGCTAAAGCCATAACTCAGTTATATGACTCTCAGTTGGACTTTACACACCTACACACCAATGATATTGCTGTCCTAGAACCAAAAACCTTCCCATCTATGAAAATGAAGACCCAGGCAGCCTCAGAACTGTTTCGATGAGCTGACTCTCCATTTGGGAATTCAGTATTTTTCTCCCCCCACTGATATGTTAGTTTTTGCATGATTGTGAATTGACAATGCTAAAGCCACTCCTAAATTCTGTCTCATTAAAGTCGGGTGGGACCTGACTTCAAGGGCTCCTACAAATCAGTGTCTACACAGAATATAAAACCATAAAATGCAGTTAATATACTAGTAACTTACATGCATGCACTGTATGGGGAAGTGTTCTAAGTGCTTCTCAAACATATCTTTTTTTTTTTTATTAGTTATATTTGACATCATTTGTAGTCCCCAGGGGGTACCCACCACCATTTCACCCGTGCACCATCACCTCAGTCCCTTGTGCACCCTCTGGCATATCTTACTTCATCTTTATAGCAATCAAGTGAGGTGGGGAAACTTATTGGCCCTATTTAACGCATTAGGAAGCCAAGATCCCCCAAGGCTATAGTGCAAGATCTGGCAAGAGAAGCAAGCAGGGTAGCAGCAAAGCCTCACTCTTGACCACTGTGTTGACCACAATGCCATGCTAAGTGGATGCTTCCAGAAGAGGCACCAAGCTAACTCTCATGGTGTTGTGTTCCTCTGCACATGTGTTCCTTGCTTCCAGGATGGTGTCTACCTGAGAAGGAGAGTTCCCCACCTCTCTGTGCAACCAACTTTTTGGGAACCACTTGCCCTCTGCAGACACTCCCCATCCAGTTGTCCCAATTTACATAATTGCTTTGTGTTTCTCTGTACAGATCTAATCTACACTGTCCAGAAACATGCATAATAGAATGGATTCTTCCTAGATACTATGAACCCTTTCCATTTTGCTGCCAGCTTGAGACTGTTAAACTGCCCACCCATCTGCTGATAAAATACAATAATGTGATTTATCTCCAAGCAAAGCATCTCAACAAATTGGATTTATTTTATCTTCTAAAAATGTTGTTTTAGGTTTTCTAAGATGTCCTTTTCATAGCACTGTCCTCATGATAAGCTGAGATGACTTTGAGAAAAAGGGAAGAAATTCATTTATACTTGCTTCACCTAGGGCATTTGCTAAGCTCCCAGAGAGCCATCTGTCATTGCCCCCTTCCACTTCTGGGAGAGACAGTCAGGGACCAAGTAAGTAACCAGTCTTCTCTTTCCTCTTATCCTTCACTCATCATCCTTAGGGCCATAAATAATAACGACCCAGGGTCTTCTCACATTTATTCCCATTCTTTCTCACCACCCTAACACCCTGCAAGTCAGAACTTCACTCACTTGACCAATCCTAATCCTGTCTCCAGAGCCCATTGGAGTCTATATATCATTTTAGTAATCCCTCCTTCACTCTCCTTCATGTTTCCAAGTGGTTCCCAAACTGCCTCATTTTGGTTATTCCTGTGCAATATCTTTCTCGATAGCCCTACTCCCTGGCAAGGATGCTATTCTGGCAGCTCTCTCCTCATTGCAGGGCACATTTTGTGTTTTGTTTGCAAGACAGGAGAAGGATTATAGTAGAAATTGAAATCAAGATAGAAAAAAAATACTGATTTCTTCTAAATATGCTTTGCATATTTAGACCATTACTATTCTATTTCCATCAAAATCCCTCTCCTTCTAGATCCCACCCCCAGCTCCAATCACTCCTCATGGAATTACAATTGATGTTGTAACCTGATCATTCTGGAAACATCTGGAGTGTAGTTACCTGTATTCTTTCTAGCCCAAATATACTGTCATCCTGGACAATTTGATCATTCACATAGTTGGCTCAATCTCAACTCACACTGTCCACCTGGAAACCTACTTTAAAATTCCTTGACCTGCTCTACACAGGACTTTGGGGATCTGCTTCCATGTCCACATCTAGGATTTTCTTCATCTATAACTTCACTAATTCCGATTCCTAAATTTAGAGATCATATCCTTGCTAGCTTAGCCCTTCTCTCCTACTAAACAGGAGCTCTCCAGTTCTTTCCTCCACGGTCACATCTTTCTCTATTCACCATGGTCTTTTCCTCCCTTCATTTCTTGTGTCCATGTTCCTGGACCATGGGATATATAATTTCAATGTAATTCTTCCCCACACCCTCATTCTTACTCATCTCTGTCCTTGCAGTATACCCTCCAGAGAGACATGTATGGTCCAACAAATGATGAACTCAAGATGTTGGAGATGCAAATAGACAAGATGAACCTCGCTCAAATTTGCTGTGTAACCACAGAGCTACTACATTTGGGGTCTCTGCTAAAGGAAAGTTTCCTAAAGGAATCTACCTCACCCACAATTGCTCCAAATGGTCATTGACCCTCTCCCCATTCCAATCCTTAATCATGGTCAGTTGTAGTATATGGTGTCTGTCCCAAAATTAACAAAGTCTAATCAACAAGTTCTGAGACGAGTACCCAGTTGATGACTTATGAAGTGAGGTAGTACAAACCATACTGCCAAAATCAGGAGAAGTTAAATTAATCAGATTTGCATTACCAGAAATTTGAATTTGAACTACCAGAGAAATCAAGTAGTCTTTAATGATTTATTAAAACAAATATTGGAAAAGGTGATAAGGCAAATTCTGAAAAGTCCTAAGATAGATTAAGGACCATGAAGAGTCAAGACAGGCCAGAAGCATGCCAAAATTGTTCAAAATGGATGTTTTGACAAAACAGAAGCTCAAAATATGCTAAGTGTCTTAACATGTAAATTCAAACTCATTTCCAGGTCTTTTTGCTGCATACCCTAGTGGCCAAATCCAACACTCTGCCTGTGAATCCAGCCCCTTCTTCTCTTTCATCTGTTGTTGCTCTACCAAGTTTGCGTACTTTTATTTATTTTTTTTATTAATTTTCTTTTTTTAATTAATATAAATTTTTTTCAAATTTACATATACTTGCCATCAATTGTAATCCCCATGTATTCCCCATCACCATTTCACCAGTGGTTTGCATACTTTTAAATGTGCTTCCTTTAAGAATTTTCTGATGGGTCTTCCAGCCATCAGTCTCTCTTCCAAGCCCTCCAGACCTTCAGCAGAGTTGTTCCTTAGAAAACTTATCTGACTTTTTCCTTCCCTCTTAAAATAGCTCAGCTGGTTCACCATTGCCTTCTTCACATTGTCTAGTCTCAATATAAAATTCATGTTAAAGATCTGAGATATAGATGTATAAGATCTGAGATATACATTATCTCAGACAAATGTACAGTGATTAAGTAATTATACTTACAACACCATCACCTTTACCATACCTCCATTATATCAACACTATAGTCACCCTCCTTCCATCCCTTTCTTCCATGCCTCCTCCACTCTAATACACC
Organism: Galemys pyrenaicus; assembly: GCA_019455555.1. Classification (NCBI taxonomy): domain Eukaryota; kingdom Metazoa; phylum Chordata; class Mammalia; order Eulipotyphla; family Talpidae; genus Galemys; species Galemys pyrenaicus. The sequence goes on from JAGFMF010011554.1 coordinate 487,069, forward strand.
TAATTTCATATTTCAAAAACATGACAGACTCTTTACAGCACCATGACTTCATACTTTGCCTCTTAAATGTCTGACAAATTCTTGCCTCCTTCTTGAATTAACTATTCATATAAGGAGTTAGTCGCTACCTTCTCTGGGCTTCCATAGCAGACCAGCCAGATTTGTATTTATGTCCATTATATACTTTTTATAGTCAACTTCTAAAGCAAGTTAAAGATAACCACAAATTCTTTCACATTCCTCTTATTGAGAGAAGATGGACATGTGACTTTGGTTAACATAATATAAAAGAAAGAATTCCTGGTCTTAAGAAACTGGTAACTTCCACTTTCTATTCTTCTATAACACTCTTGGTTGTGTCCTGAACAGCCATATAAGGACTTCTCTGAGACCTTCACACTAGAGAACATCACATGCAGGCCCCAGCTAAGCCCAGTCAGTTTTCCAGTCATTCCCACCAAGGTGCCAGCCATGTGTGCTTACCCAATTAGTGAATCACTAATTCACTTCTTTGAATACCATGTGGGATAGAACAATTGTCTTGAAAGCTCTACCCAAATTCCTGACCCCCAAAATCAGGATAACTAAATAAATGACTTGTTTGAAACTTCCAAATTTATAGTGATTGTTACATAGCATGATATATATGGAACAATCTTATACACTGGGGTGGAAGCTCTAAGTGGAAGGATCAAGACTAATTATCTGTATATGTAGAATTATGTGATCTACCTGTGAGAAACAATTATATATACTGAATAATCAAATCCTAGAGTCAGTCTGTTTAAGTTTCTGTGATCTTCGCTTTACAGCCAACAAGTCAAAATGCATGCTGCATACTACAAATTCCTCCTCGGATTCACTTGGTTAGCATTATGAATCAGCTGAGGAACACTACATTTATAGAAATCTACTTTCCAGTATCTCCACATATTTTTTAGGTGGCTCCCAACAAGGATATCTAAGAAATGGAAACTATAATCACCAAATTCCTGTGTTCCAGAAGCTCAGATCTAAGCAAACTTTTCTATATAATACCAGGTCGTGAATATGCTAGGATTTTAAGTTTTGCAAATACCAACTTTGCAATTATAGCTCAAAAGAAGCCAAGGACAATACATAAATGAGGGACTACCTGTTACAGAGAAAATGTTTGTGTCCCCCAAAATTCATACTGATGCTCTAATTCCAAATGGGATGGTATTTAGAAGTGGATCCTTTTGGAGGTAATAAGATACAGAGGTCATGAGGTCACAACAGAATCAACCAGTGTCCTCATAAAAAGAGGAAGAGATTAATGGGACTCTCTAACAGCCATGTAAAGAAAAAGATGGCCAGCTCGAAAAAGAAAGAGGACTCTCACCAAACACTGAGTTGCCTGGTTCCTTGATCTTAGGCTTTCCAACCTCCAGAACTATGAAAAATAAGTATCTGTCCTTTAAGCCACCCAGTCTATGCTATTCTCTTACAATAACACAAACTCACCAAGACAGTCTGACTGCATCCCAAATAACCTTTATTTACTTACACAGGTTGAAGCTGATTTTGTACTTTGCCAACCTCTGGCCTAGGCTTTTACAGGGAAATAATTAAACCACACAGAATGGCTCTGAGTATTAAATGGGTGAAAATCCTTTGCAGACTATAAAGCATGCTACAGATGAGAAGAAAAGAGGATGGGTGAGAGGGGAAGCAAAGAGCTCTAAATATGAGCTCTCCTTACTTAATCATTTGCTGAAGGTCCCATTTTGATTGTTATGGCACATGAGGTATAAATTGGTCCTGAATATGAGCACTCTAAATCTACAGTCTTGCTCCTAATGACCAAATTTGAAATAGTATTTAAAGGCCTGTTTCCTGCAGCTTGAGTTATTTAACATTTGGTTTACTGCTTTTCAGAGCATAAAGAAGCAGTTTCCAAGACTAGATCAAAACATCTTATACAATTAACCATGCAAAAAAATTCTAAGCAAAGAATTCTTATAGCTCTATTCTTTTTGTAATCTATAAAGAATTACTGATATGTCAGGCACTGCGCCAGAAGGTTGTGGCCACAGAAATGAGTGAGACATCACCTTAACTCAAATCTAGTCTAACAAGGGAAGTAAGCATGTATAAAGATAACTACAGTGAAATTCAAGAATTGTTTTTAAAGAGGAAGAGACCATGTAACTTTGTCATTCGTTCTGCTTCATATCTTTTAAGTACCTTCACGACATTTTGTTAGTTTTCTGCCTTTTGAATTCTGCCTTCTCAATGCAGAATCAAAAATTAAAATGTTCTATGTCTCCTTTGTTGCTAGAATGTAGGCATCTGACTTTGTTTCTACCAACCAGACATATCCCCATGAGACCTGGATTTGTGAGTGGGTTACATAAGGAAACAGGGAAGGATTCCGAAGACCCCTTTGGTGAATATGGGTGGCAGCAGAGATAATGTGTTCTGAGACAAACAGTATAAGTAACATTTATCAGACCAAACTATGGTGCAGTTCTGGCAGCTGCTGCTGAAAGGTAAGTGTAGAGTCTATTTTCCCAGCCTTTTCCAGAACTTAGGAGGTCTTCCAATTTCCACAAATAATCCCTCCACGGTTAAGCTAACTAGAAAGGATTTCATTGCCTGCCACTATGGACCTGATTATATATGAGAATCTTCAGGGTTACCTAGAATTAAATGGTGCAAGAAGGCTTTTCAGATAGAGTGATAGTAATAATGATTCATTCTAGAAGGATATTCTAGACTGAATGAACCTCATCTGCAGAGGCCCTGAAACATCAGCAAGCGTGCTTCGTTTGGAATGGTAGTATTTGTGCTGAACTATTTAGATCATAAGAAAAAGTAACTAGTGATGATGTTGAAAATGTAGGCAGAGATCATGAAGGTGTCTCTCTGCCTTGACAGGGTATGTATATGCTGAATAAGTAGAGAACCATTCTGTGAATTTAAGCAGAGGATTGCCATTATCATATCTTTATTTTAGGTAGATATCCTGGCAGCAGTGTGGCGAATTGAATGCAGGGGCCAAGGCAGGAGAGAACTATTAGGAGGCCATTGCTGTCATGCAGGTGAGAGGTAGTAAGATCGAAGTTGAAGCAGTAGTGGTTTAAATGAGGGGGAAAAGCAGATTGATTTGTTCTGCTGAGATTTTGATTTAATCAGGAAAGAAACACAGCAGATTCACCAATATGTTGCCTCTCTACTAGAGAAGATAATATTCCTTTAAAAACAACTAAATTGCAACCTTGGATCTGAATTTCCCCAGGGCAAAACTGCACAGAGCCAGGATGTGCAAACCCCCACGGGTACTGCCAGAGATGTTTATGTGTCTCTAGAAGTGGACTGGAAGCAGTGAGATAAAGAGCTTTATTTTATGACTACGGCCCAGAGCATTTTTCCAGGAGGAGAGGGGCCTCTGGGACAAGCTGTGAGATAAATCTTACAAAGGTGACACGGTTATTCATTTCCACAGAGTCCCATTTTTCCATCAGCTTTCCACATTCAACGTCCACCCCCTACCTAAGGAAGCTAGAGTTACTAAACATATATGCTGTCTCACACTAGGGCTCCAGATTTCTGTACAAAGTAGATTTTTATTCAAAGTAGGGAAAAAGGAACAGTAGCATAAGATTCCAGAACAGAACATGAGAAAGCAAGAGAAAGTGATGACGGAGACATTCTCAGCCCTCCCCTCCCATCTGCATGCATATGAGATGTTTCTTTCCCTGCATCCCACCTGCTTTCCTTCCTTCATCTTCACTTATAAAAATAATAGGACATTCTTCCACTTACCTGGTTTTTAACCTCGGACAAGGGACAGCTCTTAGCCTGACTTTCTCTAAGATAAGAAAATCAAATTTTGGTGGAATTAAATAAGATAACAGGTGGAGCATGCATAGCATATAGTAAATACGAAGTAAATCAAAGATACTATGATCATTCATACTCAGTTTATATTTAGACTGTTGATACGTTATTTCCAGCCACCATATTTTATGGTTGTATAAGATGCCATCATGGGAGAGTTATTTTACTTAACCACCTTGTATTTTTTTGACATTAGGTTGTTGCTTATTAATTATTAACAGAAATAATGTGAAATGAGCATGTTCAAGATAATATTTTTTTGGTATGGAATTGTTTCTTTCATTTCCTTAGGGAAAAAAATATCCAAGAAATGTTATTGTTGGCAAGCAATTTGGACAGCTTCATGGCTCCTGTACAATTCTAATTTCCCAACTCATTCTTTGCAAGGTTATTATGAGCACTACATCTCTCAATGAGAGGTGTTATCCACCAAAACTTCTGACAGATTTCAGCTGCTTTTTACATGTCAAGCAATATGATCGCAGATCTTTTACACAGAATTTAAATTTATGAAACAGCAAACAAGTTGAAATTGTATTTTGTTTTGGGTCAACTGTGTCTCACACACACACACACACACACACACGTTTAGAAGTCAAATTCAGCCAATTGAAAATTCTGCTTTCAGAATTAGGTTTGTTTCATTGTTTTCCTCATTGTACAAAAAATAATTTCTTGTTCTATTGTAAACTCTTGAAGTATACATAAATTTAAATATTACATTGAAATTATTTTAATCACATTAATACCAAAGAAAACTTAAAACTTAATAAAAAACAATTGTATTAATGGTGATTAATTCTGGATGGTAGGATAACAGACTTCATCTTATTCATATTTTTCAGTATCTTAGAAGCTTTCCACTCTAAACATTCTTTAAACTACGTGTTCATGTCTATCTTGGAAAGAGTATAGGAGAGTAGAAAAATTTTGACATTTGTTAGACTGACATAGATATGACAGAAGCTTAGATCAGAAAAATTTAGAGTGAAAGTTTTCACAAGGTCAAAATAGGGATAGGGTTGATTAAGGAATCTTAAACTAGCTATGGAAGTTTAGGACTCCATAGGAATTGGAGGTTGGAGGATAAAGGATTATTAAGTACAGAAAGCCAACCCAACCCAGTCCCAAGATGACAAATTCTAGAGTAATTTCATCAAAGAACACCAACACAAAGATGTTCCTTGCCCTCTGCAAAATGCAGTTCTGGCCATAAGACTGCCTATCTGAGTCTATGCAGGTGTCTCTTTTTCTTAATCAACCTGACCCTTTCATAATGCAGCCTTTGCCTACTTGTATCTATGCAAATACCCTTTTCCTTAATAAAACTGCCAAGTGCTGAGGGCAGAAAGAGCACAAGAGACTGAAATGATGATGCACTGGTGAAATGGTGATAGGAAATCCATGGGGACCACAATTGATGTCAAATATATATAAATAAAGGAAAAATAAATAATACTGCCATGTGCCCCTGAATAGGGACACTACTGAAATCTTTCTCAGAGAACCCCAGTCACCAAACCCCATCAGACACAAGGCCTGCTTAGCTACTTAGATGGCCCCTCTGCATCCTACTTACACAACATTTCTGTGAGGACAAAAAGATATAAAAGCAAATATACCTGTGACTAGTAAGCATTCAGTAAATAGCACCCTCCCCTCAAAAAACGAAAGTAAGGTTCCACCAGTCATCTCTCCAGCTCTCAGCCCATTTCCACCAGACCAGGTAAACGTTTTCCCACTTAATACTCCACTGAGGTCACCTCTTTTAAGGCTGTGTCACAGAGGAACTAAGAGTAAAGACCAATTATAGAACAGATACTGGGTAATCAGTTAATTAGCATTTCAGAGATAAGAAAATAGGAAGTTCAAATCCCACAGTATAAATGAACAGCAGGCTGTGTCAAAAGGATAGAGCTCATAAAAAGGCTCCACTCTGAGGCAGAGGAAGCCTCTCACTCAGTCTGTCTGGTCTCTTGCTTCCTTCTTTTGTCCAACCAAAGCCTTTATCATCTTCTCCCTCCTCTACCTTTCTCCAGTACCTTACTCTTTCTTTCTTGTCTTTCCCATATTCCTACTTCCCACATATTTTCCATATTTCTTATTTTCTCTCTCCTTCAGTAACAACTGAAAGTTAGGTTTATATTCTCTATTTGAATATCAAGGGAATGGAGTCTTTGATTTTTAAACCCAAAAATATATCATTAAGGCTTTTATTCTAAAAGAAGTATATGACAGGAAAGAAGGATTTCATTTGAGTCACTGGAAAATTGCAGAAGGAAAGAGTTCCCAGTGTGATAATATTGATGTTGGATATTTTGAGCCTGCTAATTTGATCTGACAGCCTGATTTCCAGATGAGTGAGAAAATTCAAGTCTGAAATATATTGTTGGAATTCCCCAAGGTACTAGCTCAGTGGACAGCAAAAGGATAAAGAGTTGCTCATTTCGAGATGATTCCATTACAACTATTGTCAACTTAGGAGGCTTTCTTCAGGGTGTAACAGTCTTCCATACAAAAGAGTGGGTCCTTCACCCCCTAGGGAAAGAATTCAACAGAGTACTAGGTACAGTTGAACCAGGTAAGGCTTTATTAAAGACTCATGTACAAGGAAACCAGTGAGAGAAAGGAAAATTTAGCCTGTCTTATTGAAGGGACTTAGGAGGAGCCATTTAAAAGGTAGGGCTAGGGCCTCCCCTGGTAGCGCAGTGGGTTAAGCAACGCACTACGAAGCAAATCGCAGCCACTGCAGCACAAGTTCGATCCCTGCTGCCGGCCAGGGAGGGGACCCACATGGTGTGG
>JAGFMF010011554.1:493784-552482 GCA_019455555.1 Galemys pyrenaicus
TGTGGTGAATCCTCTCACCCCCCCACACCTCTGGCCTGTGCCCCAGTGCTTGTATGCATAAATAAATAAATCTTTAAAAAAATAAAAATAAAAATAAAAGGTAGGGCTAAGAGGTGGAACAGAAGGAAGTCGCATCATAATTTGTTCTGGGTTGGGCTACACCCAGATATGTGAAGGCAAGTTACACTTCAACTGTGCATGTGGATTCTCAGTCTTCTCCTTCCAGGAAATTGTGAGATAATCGCTAGTTAGGAACTAACACTTTTTGTCTAGTATAGCACCTTCTGGTCAATGTGCATGGATAAATAATTTGGACAGGCTTGCCAGTCCATGATTTGATTTACTTCTTCAAATAGGACTTGGGCCACTCTTACTCTGCTGGCTCACAATTTCATTTACCTAGGCTGTCTCAAAGTTAATAAATATCTTTTTCCTCAGACTCAGCCAGTTGCATGGGGTCCACGGGGGTAGAAACTGTAGGAATCAGGAAAGTAAATCACAACAGCCCTAGCAACCAAATGCACTATCCTGACTGGCTTGAGTCCATGAGCAATGAAGAGAATGTCATAGCAAACAGTCACTTCTGTTCTCCTGTGCTCTGCTATGTTCTAATCAAGTCTTAATCAAGAAGTGGTAGAGTGCACATATACCTGGACAATAGAAAACAGGGACAGCATAGGTTGCTGGTAATTTGGAAGGTTTTATTGGGGAACTATTGCTCAAAACCCTTTCTTCTTGTTCACTCTCTCTCCCACCCCCACCCCCCAATTTTATTAAAATCTGTCACACTAAAAATCTACTTCCTTTGCCTTTGTGCATGCAAAGGGTTACAGCATGAACCCTTTAACAGTATGTGGTCCCTGGTCACCTCTTGGTTGCACTCCAACACTGTCACTAGTTAAAACAAAAATATGACTAAAAACTTCAAGACAATTGCTGGAGCCCAATTACTGTGTGTGTGCTGTTTTTCTATCATAAAATCATCAATCTTTTGAAAATACAGTCACATGAAAACTGAGTGAAGTCTCTCTGTTGGCACTGGACCAGCTCCTTCCTAGTACCTGTAGTGTAGTGACCTGCTGCAATTTCTGAGAACTTAAACTGAGAAATAAGTCAATCTCTTTGTTAATATAAAACTCAATTGAAATGGAAATTTCATATACCTCTTCACTTATCTTAATCACTAAACAATTCTGGGATGGCTTTGCAGGCATTTCTGATGCATTTTCTACCTTTTGTTTTATTTGTGTGTAGGGAAAATTCACATCAAAAGGATACATTTAAACTAAAGTATTGAATAAGCTCAGACAAATACAAGCAGAAAAATTGCAATCCAAATAACAAAGAATTCAAGGACCTTAAGCCAGCAGCTGTCTAATCAGCTCCACTTTCAAATATATAGGAAATAGAAAACATTTTGGATCCTACTGCTTGCCCTTAATGTTCAGCCTGATAACTTACTAAACTTTCAACTCAGCTCATTCCTGCTCATACTGAGGTAAGGAAAATGGGAATGACACTAACCCAAGGAGCTTGTCAGCACAAAGAAAAGAGCACTTATAATCAAAATCACTCTTGCTAATTTCCTATGCAGGCACCATGCCAGAGACCTACAGACCATCTCAGTAATTCAACCAGGTCAGTTTCTCTTCCAGTTTTGAGAGATATAGCTGTTTCTTCCATTAAAATTGAAGGTGAAGCACTTGACTTTCATATAAGGGCCATGTTCTTCAAAGACTGTGTATTTAAAAGCTAGAATTACACTCAGTTCAGAGATGCTTGTCCCTTAAAGAGCGATCAGAAACTGAGTGCTAACAAGAGAACAGCTGATTCATTTTCCATCTGATTCTTACTCTGAGACTGAATCACACATTCATGAAGTGGAGTGGTGAGTTGAACTTCCTTCTCTATTCATGTGATTTTCTTTTGCTCCTCTGGCCTCTCTCTGCCAAGCACAAATTGTTGGATTTCTATAGTACAAATATCCATATGGTGCAATTCCACTATATTTTGCCTCTCTCCAGATGTCTGACAGCTTTGTTCCAAGCTTTAAGAGGAAGATATTAAATGAGTAGGGTCCTAACTGTCCAGGTTTAAATCTGACCCTTCCATTTGTTATGATATTGACAAGACACTTAAATTCTCTGTGTTTGGTTTTCTCATCTGAAAAGCGGTTCGTCCCCTCATAAGGTTGTTGTGAATGAAGCATTTACTACAGTTCCTCGTTCATAATACACAATCAATAAATGCAGTCATGAGTCGTAGCAATAGTATCACTTTTGCTATTGTGATTGTCATTACCACAAATCAGAAGTACAAGCCAGTCTTAGCTGAACCAGCCCGGTGCTATCCATAGGCAGGAGAAACGTGAAGTTGTGCCATCCATTAACTCAACACCAAGTCCATATTGCTGTACATCCTCCCAGCCTTCATAGCTCAGACATCTATTTTCAGCCACTGAATTCCACTGAGCAGACACCATTCTGCTACCCACAACAGAACCCAGTCTCTCTGGCTTTCTGCCCAGGTCCCTAGCTACCCTTCCTTAGTAGACCGTGAGCTTCAATTCCCTCTTAGAAGACTCTCAGAGTCTCCTTCCCAAAGTCCACAGCCAGTTCTCTTTCTCACTCCTCTCCTCAGTTCCCTGCACCATCAACTGAACTCATCACTGCTCAGGCCCACCGGGTCACTCATTATAGGTCCTTCCAGGCCCTGGCTTCCACCTTCTTTAGCAACACAATAAACAAATACAGGTTGTAAACAATTTGTAAGTAACTTGTAAACAAATGCAATGTACTAAATACATCCCAGGTATTGTTCTAAGAATGCTACACAAAGTGACTCATTTCATCTTCACACCAACCCTATGAAGGGGTACTACTATTATTTCATTTTTTTACTGAAAATGAGTTTGAAGCACAGAGAGATAAAGCAATTTTTCTAAGAAAACATGACTACTAAATGGAGAAGTCAGGATCAAACTTATACAGCTTGCTCTGGCATCAGAACCTACACTCCAGTACAAGGAGGGACCGCCTCAAAGTAAAAGTGTCTGTATGTGCATACGTGTATGTGAAAATGTACATATAAGTGTGTATATATGTGCTATATCATACACATGAATAGAATATACATGCCCAATCATATAGAAAATATGTTATATTTATTATAGATATCATAAGGAAAAATACTTTGGGAGGTGCTAAAAAAATATAAACTTACTGGTTTATTCAGTTAGCACAGAGCCTTGCAGGCAGGAGGCAAACAAAAAAATATTTACTGTTTGAACAATCCTGATAACTGGAAAATCTCTTGCTCAAGGGAAAAATCCCTGCATTATTGTCTGTTTCTTTAGGGCCCAGATTTTCTGTTTCTGAACACCCTTGTCCTTTGGATTCAGATGCCTGAGGCCTGCAGATGCAACTCCCAGTGCTAACATTATCACCTATCCACATTCCCACCAACATTTTGCCCCACCTTCAAATGGAGAGATGTTTGGGACCCAGAGCTTTGCTTTTTCTCCCAGTTTTATTGAAATATTGACATATGACATATGTAAGTATAAGGAGTACAATGTAGTGATTGATACTTTTATATTGCAAAATGATGACCACAGCAAGATTAGTGAATACGCCCATCCCTCTCACATAAAGCCATTTATTTTTGTGGTGATAACATTCATGTTATACTCTCTTTACGAATTTCAAATTTATAATACAGTATTGTTAATTGTAGTCACCATAAAGCTTAACTAATAGCCCTCATGCTGTGTCTCCCTCTGTGCAGACCTTACGTAGAATTCATGTGCACATCGTTCCATCTCTCAAATCCTGTTGATATATTCATGGTGGAGGTTCAGGTGATATGTTCAGGGTGGAGGTTCAGGTGATATGTTTGGGGTGGAGGTTTCAGCCATTTTATTGTTCAAGGAGGACTGTGAAAATTACTAGGGCTTTAAAAAGAGGAATATGTGCAATCAGCCATGTCTAATGAGCTCCTTAGAAGATGCTAAGTTATTGAGTGTCAGCCAGTATTCCTATTGCCGAATTTGTTTAGAAAAGAGGGATGCTGTTCTCACACAGGTACACAGACACATCAGAAATCCTAACTTCTTATTAAACATTAGGTTTCAACACGAAATATATTTCATTCAGTCTTTACGTCATTAGGAAGTCTGGAAAGCATTTTCTGTGAAGACTTCAAAAGTATGTTTAAAGCATACCTTAACATGTCATGTGATTAGAACTCAGATTAAATATTAAGTAAAATATGCAAATAGACAACTCATGCCTTTAAGACAAGACACAACAATACTATCATTTTCTCAATCCCATACCAGTTATTCCATGCTGGGTAGAATCTAATCCAAAATCGATTCTCATCAACTAAGAATCATCAAGCAAACTGGCATAAAAACTGTCACTAGGAGCATAAATAATTTGAAGTGCAAAAAAATACATTGAAATTGTACAGCTTATCTCAAGAAAGATAAAAACATGTTTCCAGTTGACTAAGTCTGCCTGGAATCACCAGAGTTTAGGAAAAGATGCCAAGCACTACCTCAGTTCAATGAACATTTATAATAACAGTAATAAAACATTATAATTAGAAAACTTCACAAAGAGTGCATAATCTCATTTAATACTACAACACTACTGAAACATCAGTATCATTATCCCCATTTTATAGTTCAGGAAACAGAGGTTAGAAGTCATGAGATTTGCCTAATATTACATACCAAATTAGTTCATTAATTTAATTAACATTTGCTGAGAAATCATTATGTGCCAAGATTAAGATACAGGCTGGCAAATCAGAAATGAATAAGACATTATCCCTATCTGAATTCTCTTTGGAGATACAAAGCTAAAGGCTTTCTTTTGCCTGTGTTTTTTTACCCCAGTCTTCTTATTCCCCTTCATGCAATCCTATCAGGCTCTGAGATTATAGCCTAAAAGAAATATTTGGCATCATCGAAACAAAAGTAGATCACATGTTTTTCCAAAAGACTAAATTCTTAGGAAAACCTCGGACATTACAAGAAAAAGGAGTGTGTCTTGAAGAAACATAACAGAAGAATTTGTCCCAGACTAAACCAGAGTCCCCTTATGGTTAGTGGAAAGGAGAAGAGAATAAGAGAGTGGTCTGGGAATTCTGGAAGATGAGACGAGTCATGTCTCCTTCCCAACAGTGCCACTTGGAAACTGGACAATCCTAGAGAAGAAACGGCAACTTGTCTGGCTAGGTACCCAGGAACAAGGTAGCCTCACTTGTGTGGTTTTAAGTCCCAGAGAGCTGTGATGTGATATGTCACATAAACAGAGACAAAAGATAGCTCCACAGAGACCTATTAGGACCAACACTATGTTATGTCACATCACTGTGCAACTAAGGGACAAGTTCAGGATGGAAGAAAGAAAGCCCTGACAAGTCTGAGGTTGGGGGTTTCAAAACAGAAATAAAATTAAATTATAGGGGAAAAAAATCCTCTAGTTTCTATATATCTGTGCTTGTAGGCTGAGATTCATATCTATTACCTAAGTAGTGAAAAGCAACAATCAGGGCGTGGGAGGGAGGATGGGCGGAAGGAAAGAGGCAGGACAGTAGACTATGGCAGAGGACTGTGTGTACTTTGGTGATGGAAGAGCTGTGGTGGCTATGCCTGGGGGGAGGAGTACTATATTATCAGGGTGTTGGCAAGGATGAGAAACAATTATACTTCATTAATTTAATATAAATTAATTTTACAAAAAGAAAAGCAATGGCTACAGGAGTCTTTTAAAAGGTGAGCTGATTTCCCAGCAGACTAACTCTCTTGCACATAACTAATATATATTCTGGACAAAATACTAAAATACTACCCAAATCTCCTGTAAAGTGGATAAAGAATTTACAGGGGAGCTGAAATTTAGAAAGGATAGCACCAGGTGAGTTCCCTGTCTTTGTGAATTTGGTCCAAATGTGAGCCATGATCGCAAGGCATGCAGTTGCTTCTGAAAGAAAATTTGTCATCACTTTGGTCAAAGTTAACAAGAGGCCAGGGCTATTACAGCCACTGGAAGGTGAGGTAGACATTCGAGAAAGAAGAAAGTCAAAGCAAAAATTCCAATGTTGTATGTAAATTCCATCCCAATCAAGCATCCCAGGGGAGAGTTTGAAAAGGGACATGGCAGAGGGAGCAAGGAGTTGAACTGAGATATGTCCTGCAGTCCGGCTTTAATATAAGCTTAAAAATAAATTTTTCAGAGTATAAAACATTAAGAAATAATCAAATAGAAACTCTAGAATAGTACTGAAAATTACAAATTGCCTGGGTGGGCTTAATAGCTCATCAATATAACGAAGGAGTCAGTGACCTTGAAAACAAGGAGAAAACTAAGAAAGGTCTACTTTGAATAACAGAAATAAAAAAGTGAGAGAAAAAAGTTAAAAGAGCCTAGGTATGTGTAGGAAAATTTCAAGCAATATAATTTATCTCCCAAACAGAAAGGATGGAGGGAATGGAACAGAAAAAATATTTAATAATGACTAACATCACTTCTGATGAGCATTCCCAACATTCGTTCCCTGATATGGAGACAGGTCTGAGAACCAGACTCGCTTTGTAAGTTTGGCCACCTTGACAAGTTTAGTGAAAGATATAAATTTGCAGATTCAAAAAGCCCAGCCAACTCCCAACAGCATAAACACAAAGAAAATTGCTTAGAGACACCACAGTAAATCTGTTCAAAAACAGCTGGAGAAAACCAACATACCACATGCACAGACATAAATTATTCAAAGGACTGCACACTTCTCAAAACACCAAGTCAACCCAAAGTTCTATATCCAATGAAAATATCCCTCAAGAATGAAAGGAATATGAATATATGCAAAGATAATACAATACACAAGCACACACCTACACTTAATAAATGCTAAAGAGGTTACTAAGGCTTAAGAAAAATGATACCAGAGGATATCCCAGTTCTTCAAGGAGAAATAGAGTCTAAATAGTAAATATCAAGGTAAATATAAAGGTTTGTTATTTTCTTCATGGTTTCTTTTAAACAGTATGGCATTGTCTTGTTGGGTGTATAATGTAAATAGAAGCAATACATGTGACAATTACAGTGTAAAAGTGGGATACTGGTAAAATGGACCCCTGTGCTTACAAGATTTCTATATTCTCTAGTAAAATGCTAATTAACTCTAAATAGTTAAGGATATTGTAACAATCAGGAAACAAGAAACATACCAGCTATTTGAACTGACCAAATTTAATAGAAAAAAAAGTTTTCAATTAGTAAAAAGTGGTTAATTACTTAAAGGGAAGGGTGGACTATCAAGAATAGCAAATACCAGAAGCAATTATTACCTCTGAAGTTGACAGACTACACAGGGAAGAAAAGAGTATTTAGAGAAAGCCAATATATCACCTGGGAAGAAGAGAGAATTTGGAAAATCCCTGTCTCCTTCCAAAGATGAGATTAAGAACTCACAGGAGAAGTTGTGGCCATCACAAGAATGTATAACCTTTCAGAGGCAAAGAAATTTTCCTGCATATGAGAGAGAGAGAGTCTTTGAAACAGCCTGTTGGATGACCAAGGAAACTCACCGAAGCTGCCTAGAGTTAGTCTACAAGACATGACCTGCTGGGGTGCTGGTACTAGTGAGCAGGAAAACGTCTACTGCATGGCAGTAACTCTCTATAATAACCTTCTGTTACTTTTGTGTACTGATATGACAGCTATGCCATAGGAGAATAGAGAAGCACAAAAAGAAGGCAGTCTTGTCCATATATTTGCAGCCTTCTAGTGCCCTCTGTTGGCAAAGACTAACGTTGCACCAGCTAGCAAAGGAGAAATATAAGAGGTTCCAACTCTAGTATCATAAAGTAGAGCATCCAAAAAAAGTGGGGGAGGAGAGCTGGATTTGAACATGAGAGGCAATAAATTGATAACAAGCCCAGATGTGTAGTATGATCCCTAGAGCTGTAACTAAAAATAATTTACATAGACTTTAAAAGCCAGTAGATAATTTCAAATGAATTCTAAAAAAACATATTTCATTATGTAAAGACAGGAGAAAAGGAGGAACAAAGGAATGAAAACGATAAAAGCACCATGAAATGCAAGTTTAAATAATCTTTAAATCATTCTGCTGACTGAAACAGTACCTACTGGCTGATTCCATTGATAAGAATTTCTAGAAAAATATCACCCAACATATGACAAAAGCAGATCTCTGGTTGTATGGACTAGAGATGGAGCGGTGATGGTTCATGGGCAAACTTTTTGAGGGGGATGAAATTCTGTCAATTGTAATGGTGGTGTCATGGATATTATGTACTTGTCAAAAATAAATGAGTGGTACACTTCAGAGGATTAAGTTTATTGTTCATGAATCTTTTATCAATAGAGTTTTTTAAAAAAATGGATACAATGTTCCAATAGGAACAAGAAGGCAGAGGAACTGGAAGGTTGGGACAAAGTTTCAAGGCCATACAGTGGACACATAGCCTGTTCCATGCAGTCTCCATTATCACCAATGATGTTCAATGTCTTATGAAACCCAGTCCTATCGAATTAATACGATGCACATTTTCAAAGATTTAACTCCATAGACCCAAGCACCAGGGAACTAAAGGTAATCAGTATTTCTCTGTACATATACCTGCTGTTTTGACATGCTGCCCGTATTAACATGAGAGACTGGTGTTAGTAAGGCCTAGATATAGACATCTCCAGGATGTGCCTGGGCTTGACTCAATCTGTGGGACCCAGCTTCTGCTCTAATGGATAGGTAACCCCAGGAGCCCCACAGCGCCCTTGGAGGAGCACTGAAACATGAAGTCAGCAAAGACAGGTTGCTGAAGTCAGAGACCATATTTAGAGTCAGGACTGTAATAAATAACCAGACATTCACTTTCCTTCCCCCCTTGGATGTCTTTAAAAACCAAAGCAAATAAATTTGTCCTTATGTGATTCACCAGTATGGTAAAGACTTCTTCCATGCCTGACAGCTTCTGAGAGCTTGACATTGGATGATTTGGAGAGAGAACAAAAAGTTTTTTGAGTCTAATAAAATGGACAATGAGAATTTCTTTAGAGGGAACCAAAAGGGAACACTTCATAACGAAAATACTCCCCCAAATTAATTGGTATATATTTTATTTTGCATGAGCTAATTGATAAATGGTAAGGGAAATCTTATGGACTGACCTTTCAAAACACTGCTTCCAGCAATATGAATAGAGAAGTATATGAACTGAAGCCACAAAAATGTTAAAGATACACAAGTGTCATTTCTATCAAAGTTACCGTATCTGAAATAAGTGGATTTTCTTCCCAAGTCTTTTCAGAAGTTCTATTTTGGATTGAATTTTCAAATCTTCATCTTACTATTCTTAGACATTAATACTAAGATCAGAAGAGGTCATATGGGAGGGCCCTAGGCCAAAATAACTGGGGTCATAAGAACAAGAGTTAGGACACAGACACACTCAAAGGAAGACCATGTAAGGACACAGCAAGATGTTTATCTGCAAGTCATGGAGAGAGGCCTCAGAAACCAACACTGCCAACACCTTAATTTTGGATTTTTTGCCTCCAGAGCTATGAGTAAGTTAATTTCGCTTGTTTAAGTCACCCAGTCATGATATTCTGAGATGGAGGTCCTAGAAAACTAACGCAAAGGGGAATGATATTTATTGTTGTTCTGCATACTCCAGATAAAACCAATCTCCTTCAGTCTGCCCCCTATCATTGACTGGAGGGAAGAAGAAAACACTTCATATATAATAGTTTTCCTCTAAGACCTAGAAAGTCACAATGCATCAATAGCAAAATCCCATTTCAATCACCTTTTTTTTCTGAAAATTTCTTTGATTTTTCTGCTTTACCAAAACTTTGTTCTCTATGAGAACACTGGCTCCCCCTCAACCCTTTCAAATGGCTTATTTTGTCAGCCAATGCTTTATTCCACTGCATCCGCTAATAGAGTAGGAATAATCTTCACTCTTTCTTGAAGATTCTAAATCAACTTCTCTTTCTCCAAAAAAATCCAAACTTCAGTCTTGAAGACCACACCAATAGATAGCACCTCATTTCCTCCTGCTTCATCCAACTTTATAAGAGTGGCTGTTGGTCAACAACAGCCAAAAAAAAAAAAAAAAAAAGACACTTGAGCAAAAAGCTGAATGCTGTAGAACTTAGCTGTGCAGATTTGCAGAAAAGTAACCTTCCTCAAGGAGGTTAATAGCTAATGCAAAGGACTCTCATCTGGGGTATTCAAGGGACAGTGAATAGACCAAGTGTCTTAGCTAAGGACTGATGGTGCTGAGCAGGAAAAAAGTAAGGTTGGAGCGGTGGAAAGAGGGAGAAGCAGATCTTGTAATCAGGCACCCTTCTAAGACTTTTACCATGATTCACATACACTGCCACTGGCAGTTTTGAACTGAGAAGAGATGTTATCTTTCCAATGTATTTTGTAGTTCCTAAACTCCCACTTTTTTAATCTCACCAACCCAATGATCCCACACCATTGTCAAGGTCCATAATGCCATTATGTTCTTATTGCCTCGCTAACCTACCTTCAACTCTGTGGTCCATTCATCTGATAAGAACAAGCCCTAGTTAAGTGCAGTTTTGTGCACACTCTGTTCCTCCACCCACACAGTTGACCATGGTTGGAGACAAGAACACAAGCAAATAGATGAATCATGCTTTAAATTCATAGGTACCAACTGAAAACCAGCCCTGAGGGTGCCCCAGCCATCCTACTACATTTCTATACCTCATTATACTGTAAAACCATTTCACACCTTTTCCTCCCTTGGCACCCTCTTCCACCTCCTCCGCCTCCTAGCAGTTGATGACCTTGCTTCCAAAACCTTACAAAACACAACTGAACAAAAGATAGCTTCACACCGCCCAATGCCATGTTACCAACCTACCCCATCTGTCCCTTATATCTGCCTTTCTCCCTGTTGCTATGGACACAATGTCCTCGCTCATCTCTCAGGCCCACACTTCCACTTAGGCAATGGATCTTATACCCCCTTACCAACTTAAGTATATCTCTCAAGCAACTGCCCCTCTCTCTTGAATCACCTTTTTTTTTCACTCTTCTACAGGTCATTCAAGTCAACTTATGAACACACTCTTCATTAACCCATGTTTTAAAAATATTTTAACTCTACATCTTTTTCTAGCAGACTTCAATTCTTTGGTTCTTAAAAGTTTTCCTAAACTGACTATTATGGATTGAACTATGTCCCCTCCCCAAAGCATCTTATGTTAACCTCTATCTTTATTCCCTTCTCTGCATGTTACATTGTGAATAATAATTCTGATATACATGGTAGTTAACTAATTGTTCAATAAGTTTGGTCTAGTGAAACATCACCACTGAATTTTTAATGTTACTGATTTATTTTTTGGAAGTTCCATGTAACATTGCAAACCTTTTTTTATCATGTTTATAGATTTCTTTTTGTTATATGTTTAAGCTTGTCATTTGTTTCTTTAAACTAGACAGCATGACTGTTTGAGAATCTCTGCCTGATAATTATCTTATGAAGTATTTGTTTCCTATTTCTAGCTTTTTTATTGGTGGTGGTTTTCACTTATATTGCCTTATTTTTTGTGTGAGTTTGATTACCTTTCTAAGTGTGCTGGACATTGCCTTTGAGAAATTTTTCCTAAGAGTCTATGAAGTCTAGGATAAATGTGCTCTCCTCCCCAGATGCTTCTAGTTTGCCTTTGCCTAGTACCTCGGGGGAAGTACCACTTCCAGTCAACTTCACAGCTTGACTTGGCCTGGCCCACCCAGGCGTGTATATACACAAGAGGCACATCTACACAAAACCTAATTTTTTGTCACAACTTCTCAAGAAAGAATACGTTTTCTTACTCTTTACTTTTTGTTTGCTGTCTATGATTACCCAAAAACTCTTTAGGAAGCTAAGACCAACTTATTCATTGTTATTTCCCAAATTCTAATATCATACCAAATACATTCTGGAATTCAATTTACATCCTTAGATGTAATATAAAATTTAGAAAGTGATTTTTAAAAAAAGCTTTAAACTCTGTGGTATAGCAATAGCATTTGAATAAGTGTGCATTCGTTCTCCAAGATTCCTTTGAAGGGGACAAATACTACACAGTTGTTTGCAGATATCTGCAAGTGTGTTGTTTTTCATAATTTTCCTCCTCTTCCACTATAAACCTCCTCTAAGATTTAATCTTTAGTGCCAAGAAAAAATAAAAGCCAAAACTAAAAGATAGCAGGGATCATAAATAGCTCGTTTATACCTGGGCAGTGGGAAAGGTATTATTTGTGACTTCCACTCTTCATCCTATCATTTTCCAAAGACAGACAATTGGAATGCCAAATAGAATAATTGCTGTCCTTCTTCTGGTCCTTCAGATACTGGAAGGGGATAATACATAGGCTTCAGGAGCTGTTCTCTCCATCACTCCTATCAACGGCAGCATTGTCTCTGCTCTGTACTATGGGTGCCTCGCTGGTGGGTATGATGTGGTAACATAAATTTGAAGTTCTCTTAAGAAATCACACTCATGTATGTGTTGCACATATACAACACAATTATGTATGTGTTATAAACTAATGTTAACACAACCTAAAGACAAAGTCATTGAAAAACTAATGGAAGTATAAATGGATGCCAGGAATCATAAGACTTCCACCAAGTGCTCAAATACAAACCAATATTCTCCAGTCATTGGTATATGACTCCCATGATGAGAAGGAATATGTTGTTTAGTACATGATGTTTACCCTAGTTAAGCAAAATGCCTCTACATACTACTTTGTGACTTACATAAAGGGTTAAGAGGAGGAGGTAAGAGAGTAGTGAAACAAGGGAAATTAAAATTGCATAGGAAGGAAAATGAGATCTATGCAGAATTTAAGCAAAACCTTTCAGCTCCTTAATACTGTTACTTCCAAAAGCTTTATTTGCAGAACTGACATCAACTAGTTCTTTAGTGTTACTTACATACTAGGAAAAAACAGGAGAAGCAAAAGTAAATTAATTTCCATCAACAGAAGTTCTCAGGCCAGCCAGTGTACCCCTTCCAACATCTCTCTATGCCTTAGAATATTTATAACTATCATCCTATTATATTTCTTTGAGGATCAGTTGAAATGTATTCAACTGGCAAAACTGATTTTCAGTGACAGCATCAGCCAAGGTAACTCAGGGGTTAACACAATCAACATTTTTTCTCAGTCACACTAGAAATCTAATGCAGGTCATGGGAAGGGGCATCATTTTAGTCACTCCAGGGTCCAGGCTGATACAGTCTTCCTTTCGACATGAACATCACAATTGCCACAGCAAGAAGGCAATACAGTGGGCCACAGGTTGACTACCTCTGCAGAAAGTGGCACATGTGACTCCTACTCTCATCTGATTGCCCAAAGTCAGTAATAATGCCACATCTAACCTTGAAGGAGGTCTTGGAGAAATAGGAGAACTGAGATATTTGTTTACAGCATTATTTTCAATCGAAGTGACCCTACCCACATGCTCTGCCCTAAGCCTTTTGAGTCAATAATATCTACAACAGGTCAATCTCAAACTTGAAAGTAACATGTTAGCCCATCCTGGGAGGGAAGCTGATGTGTCTGCAGCAGAAGTGTCCCCTCTAAGGAAATGTGACAGAAGGATTCAAGCACTATAATACTAAACTAAGACATCCAGCAAGTCCTTCCAAGCCAGACACTATGGTTCCAAGTTATACCAGAATGACAGCAGAGGAAATTCATTGACTCATGCTAAAGATACAGTAAAACTAAATGGAAAGGTTTGGGTACTCTGAAATGTTCAGATACATAATGTTGATGATCATTAATTCATTCAACAGTGAATGAGAGAAAGACACGATGGGCACTATTTTGATGAGGAAAATAATTAAGTTATTACTTACAATCCCTCACTTCCAAGGACAGTGGACCCTCAAAAGTTTCTTTGATTCTATTGCACTAGGGTTAAAGGTAAAGGTGCAAACTACAAAGGAGAAGCTTAAACTGAATCAAGAATGATAAAGAGACCTTGGAGGAAGGATTCAGATATAGGAAAGAGTCTGAACATGTGTGACCAACAGAGAGTTCAAGATGCAGGAAAGAAGGACTGGTGGTGCTCTTCCTTCCAGGAGTAGCAAGCAGGGCTGTCTCCCAGGTTTAATATATTTGAAAAGGAGTCAAGGCATTCAAAGAGGAAGGAGGGCTAACTTTTGATGCACGGGGTATAATATAAGTCTCTCTGTCTATGAGCTATCAATGTTCTCAAACATACAATTGCATTTAAAGAGGAATCAATGGAATACCTAAATTAACCCCAATGAATCCTCAAGAAGACCTCTGCAGTTACTCTGTAAGAGCAGCATGAATACAATAAGGTAGAAACACAGATGTAGGATGATCCAACTCTGCTGAAGAAGAGAAGTAGGTAACAATTCAGAGAGATGTAATGGGATAAAAACTTTAGAAACCTTGGACTGGAAAAAAAAGTATTTTTTATGTGGGAGGATGTGACTCATTGGAAGTGAGAGGGTGGACTTTGGCAGACACACCTTAAGGGAAATCCCACTGAGTCACACCTATGTGGACCTCTACCCCTTAAGTGCCTGAGGAGTCTTTGACTTGCTTCTAGTCAATAGGATATGGTGAAGGTGATAAGATAGTTACTCCCCTGACTATGATGTGCTATATAAGACTCCATTTGGCTAACTAGAGTGTGGGGTCCTCCTCCTGACCTTGAAGATATAAGAAACCATACTGTGAGGGGGTCACATGGTAGGGAACTTTGGAGACATCGAGGACATAATGGTGGTCACAGGTTGACAATCAGTAAGAAAACAGAAACTTTAGTTCTACTGAATTCTTCCAATAACCTCATGATCTTGAGAGAGGGTCCTGAGCTCCAGTAGGGTCCAGAGCCCAGCAAACACCTGATGGAAGACTTGGAGTTCCTGACCAGAAGCCTCAGGTAAATCATGCCCAAACTGCTGACTGACAGAAGCTGTGAAATAATGTATTGTTTGTACCTACTAAGTTTATGATGAACTGTTATGCAGCAATAATAAGCCAATGACAAGAGGTGAACAATAAGCATTGAACCAGAGATCACCAAGTTGGAATAGAAAAACTGTGCCTGGCAGAGGAAATAACAGAGGGGCATAGGAAAATCTGGCTTGGAGCAGTTAGTGTGGTTAGCCTAGAGGGAGTCTCCAGGAAGAATACAGAAGAGTGAAGACAGCGGCTACAGAGAAGGGCATCAATGAAATTAGGGAGAGGACATTCATTCAGGTCAGAGGAAAGTTGAGGCTTTGTTATTATTCTACAGGGTTCCCTTACTCTGTTTGCAGATTTCTAGGACTAATCTGAAAGAGGCAATGAGATAGGGGTCACACTATTTTGAGTCCATCTTGTCTGACCCTGCTGCCACTTTGCATCAAGTCCGATTCAATGAAATAGCACATGCTGGGGATTTGTGCCAAGCTTCTCAAAGGCAGATAACACTTTCTTGGTTCTGAGTCCAACACCTAAAATTGATTTACTATTTATCCATTTACTTATTTATTAAATAACTATTTTTATTTAGTTATTTAGTTAATTATTATAATTTAGTTATTATTATTTAGTTATGTTATAAATAACTAAATAAAAAATAGTTATTTAATAAATAACTACTAAGTTTATGGTGAACTGTTATGCAGCAATAATAAGCCAATGACAAGAAGTGAACAATGAGGACTGAACCTGAGCTCACCAAGTTGGAAGAGAAAAACAATAAGGTGAACAATATAATACTTATTAAATTACTAAATAAACAGATATTTATTAAATAACTATTATATGGACCCAAGGCTTACAGACGCTGGAAATAAAACTGTCACAACACTGTACCTCAAGACTTAAGTTCTTTTTAGTGATGTTAGTATTCAATGCTTCTGCTTTCAAATAGCAATTTTTCAGCGTGGTGTAGACTTGGAAGTTATTTTTAAGTGCTTTTATGTAAGAATTCAAGAATAGTGTTATGACCATATCTTTTAAGTGAAAAATGCCCACTCTTTAGACAGACATGTTTTTTTCTCACATGACACTGCTGCTGTACACAATCCCACAACCCCTGATGAAACCAGGTGTGAGCACTGGCTCAAGAGTAGCACATCACAACTGACCAATGATAAGTGATCTGGCATTGCCACAAATGGAACCAATCGAAGCCTCTCAGGAATCCTAGCAAAACAAATAAAACAAAGAATGAGTCAGTTAATGGAGAGAGCTAGCGCTGAAAGACAAGTGTAAAAGGCTCTTACAATAAGGGTGGCCACACAATTCATCATTCAGACAGAATACAAGGACATTAAAAATTATTTAAGTTATACAATTCCAGTTTCTGCAAATTATAAAAGTATTTCCAAAAATAAAAGAATTAGAGATTTATACCATACAAGAAATTACAAAACCACCATAGGAAGAAACTTCAGAATGTCCTTCATAGATTTTATGCTAGGACTGCTCAGCCTCTATTTTCTGCATTTAGTTCACACTCCTTGCCTATAAGTCCTAAATTTCTCAATGACTTTGTGACAACTTTATGCATCTTACAGGCTCGAACCAGCTGGTAGGCCAAGCAGTTAGCAGAAGCAGTGCTGGCATGCTTCTCCAACTGCCAGCCAGAGCAGAGGATTAGCACTAGCTGTCTGTACTTAGCATGCATGCTTTATCAATGTGTGCCCTACATACTATCCTTGAAGGGTGAAGGGTTGGGAAGCTGGAAGGAAAGTGTCACTTATAATACATCTAGAAGGAGTTCAAAAAGAGAAAGATTATTATGATCTTTCACATTTAACTATGGGTTAAAATGATACTCAGTTCACTGCACTGGCATTTCACATTTTACTAGACAATACTATGGTAAGAAAAAAGTACAAAGTGGAGGTTGCCAAATTCATCCCAGCTTATTTGAATGCTACTATTAATAACATTTCTTACAAAAGGAAAAATTCAGGACCCATGCAAAACCAGAAGGCATGCCAGAACAAGAGATATAAAACAGACCTCTCCCATGCACAGAGGACACATGATCACCCCGATGTGCAAATCACATTGGCTGAGTGCATATCAAAGAATCACACCACAGATGCCCAAGTGAAGAAGAGATATCAGAATGGGTGAGATCATGGGGATACTGAGAGGACAGACAGAAAAAGTGATGCCTAGACGAACACAGATGCCAGCATAACAATTTTAACTCTAACTGTAAATGGACTAAACTCAGCAATAAAATGACACAGAGTAGCAGGCTGGATTAAAAAACACAATCCAACCTTCTGCTGTCTTCAGGAAACACATTTAAACACAAAAGATAGGCATAGACTGAAATTAAAATGTTGAAA
The DNA here is from genome assembly GCA_019455555.1 of Galemys pyrenaicus. Taxonomy (NCBI): domain Eukaryota; kingdom Metazoa; phylum Chordata; class Mammalia; order Eulipotyphla; family Talpidae; genus Galemys; species Galemys pyrenaicus. Next base: position 511,202 of record JAGFMF010011554.1, read on the forward strand.
AACAATCCAACAAGCTAACAGACCAAAAAAGAAAGCAGGAACAGCCATACTTATATCAGACAAGATAGACTTCAAAATAAAAAAGTTTAAAAAAAAAGACAAAGAAGGGCACTATATAATGGTCAAGGGTACAGTATTTCAAAAAGATATAACACTCATCAACATATATACTCCAAATGAAGGAGCAACAAAATATTTCAGACAATTACTATCAGCCCTGAAAGAAAACACTTGTATAGTAGGAGACTTCACCATCCCACTCTCATCAATGGAAAGATCAACAAGACAAAAAATAAACAGAGACCTGAGCCCTCAATAAAGATCTAGAAGCCATGAATCTAACAGATATTTATAGAACTCTCCACTCAAAAAAGTCAGAGTACACATTTTTCTCAAATGCACACAGATCATATTCCAGAATCAAACAAATACTGGGCCACAAGATTCAACGCAATACCAATAAAAATCTCAATGAAATTCTTTAAGGAATTAGACCAAATATTGACGAAATTCATATGGAGACACAAAAAATACCGATTAGCCAAAGCTCTACTAAAAAAAAAAGAATGGAGGTATCACACTCCCTGACTTTAAACTCTACTAAAAAGCAATAGTAATTAAAACAGCATGGTACTGGAACAAAGACAGACACATAGACCAATGGAACCGTATAGAAAACACAGAAGTAAAACCACACAACTATGCACAACTGATCTTCGACAAAGGAGCAAAGAATCTGCAATGGGACAAAGATAGCTTATTCAATAAAAGGTGCTGGCAAATCTGGTCCACTATATGCAAAAAAATGAAACTGGACCACTATCTCACACCATGTATGAAAATCAACTCAAAATGGATAAAAGACCTAAATGTAAGTGTTGGGGAAAGCCAGAGGCTGCAAGAGCTGTGAGCAACAGTCAAGGAGAGAAAGAGGAGTTATGGCTGAGATCCTTGCAGACTTGCAAACAAGTCTGCTAACAGGTGCTGCACACAGCTCCTAAGACCTAGGCATACACCCTTTCACTCTGAAAGAAGATAATAAGGAAACAAAAAAGTTGTTAGGTAATAAAGTGGCTAGTTACATGCAGGCAGCTTGGCACAAAACTATGCGACCTTGTACTTCTGGGATGTGCTTTTTGTAGCAAATGACATACCCTTGTTAACTGTTCTCATGCTCAATAAAAGGCCATGGAGAGGCTGGGAGGATTGCTGTTTGCCTAGGAGAGCAATTTCCCTCCATCTCCTTGCTTCGATATCCTGTCTGCTGGTCTCATCCCTGCGTCACTGAACATACAGAGTTACAGCAACATGTAAGACCCGAAACTATAAAATATATAGAGGAAAACATAGGTAAAAAGCTGCAACTTACACCTCAATAGCGCTTTCGAGGTGGCAGTCCCCAAAGCAATAAAAATGAGAGAAAAGATAAACAGGTGGGACTACATCAAGATAAAAAGCTTCTGCACAGCAAAGGAAACATTAAATAAAACAAAGAGACACCCACTGACTAGGGAAAAAATCTTTGTGCTCCACACAACAGACAAGGGTCTGATCACAAAGATATACAAAGTACTCATAAGACTTAAGAAAAATAAAGTAAAAAACCCAATCAAAAAATGGGCAGAAGAACTTAAAAGACACTTCTCCAAAGAGGACATACACATGGCCAACAGGCACATGAGAAAATGCTCAACATCCTTCATAATCAAGGAAATGCAAATTAAAACCACAATGAGGTATCGCCTTACATTGGTAAGAATGGCACATATAAAAAAAAAAAAAACAACAACAAATGCTGGTGAGAATGTGGAGAAAAAGGAGCTCTACTACACTGCTGGTGGGAATGCAAGTTAACCCAACCACTATGGAAGGCTGTATGGAGGCTCCTCAGTGTACTAGTAGTGGAACTACCATATGATCCAGCAATCCCACTCCTAGGAATCTACCCAAAGGACACAAAAACACCAATCCAAAAGAGCACCTGTATGCCTATGTTTATTGCAGCACTATTTATAACTGGTAAGACCTGGAAACAACCCAAATGCCCAAAAGTAGAGGACTGGATCCAAGAAGATGTGGTACATATACACAATGGAATATTATTCACCGATCAAAAATGATAAACTAGGGCCTTTTATAGGAACATGGATGGAGCTAGAAGGAATTATATTCAGTGAAACAAGTCAGAAGGCAAGAGAAAAATATTGGATGGCTTCACTATTAGGAGGAATATGAAAGAGCAACAACAACAACAACAACAAAGAGTAAGCTCAAGGAAATGGCCAATTATAACCAAAAGCAAACAAAAAAAACTCAACAAGACCAAAAAGTCAAAGATAAACCAAAAGGACCATGGTGGGGAGGGGAGGGAGGGGAGGCAAAGATGGGGATGAGGGCAGAAAGAGCACAAGGGACTGAGGTGATGATGCATGGGTGAAATGATGGTGGGACCTCCCTGGGGAATACAAATGATGTTAAATATAATGAATTAAATTTAAAAAAAGATAAAATCTCAATTTTAGAGACATTAAAAAAAATGATGCCTAGAGCTATTCCTTGCTGGATTCTACATTCACTCCATTTATATCTTTATAACTCACTCCCCCATCCCTCCTGAAATAATCTGAATATATCTAAAATGGCTTAAAAACAAAATAATTTGAATAAGTCTAAATTGTTTTTAAACAAAATAACTTAATTACACCAGTATACCTTACAGAGCAGTTAGAATTTTTTTGGTTACAGCAACAAACCCAATACCACAAAGGGAATGAGTTGATCACAAAAATATAACCATCTGGCTTCAAACAGATCTGGATCTAGACCTCAAATGACATCACCAGAACTGGTCATAAGGCTCTTCTTCTTCTGAAAAGGTTCCATATCTCAGACTCCTGGCATGGTTCCCAAGAGTGCAAGGACTGTCCTCACTGATGCAGCAGCTCCAAGCCTCATCTCATTGCCCTGGCATTCTGCAAAATCCTGGGCTTCACAATGATGGTGTCAGCTTTCAGCTTCCCCTGTTCTGAATTCACCAGGAAGGCCTAAAGTGGATGAATCTAAACCACACAGGGCCCTCCTCTGGCAGTCAGGGTGGGTTCAATTCTATCTAAACCTCATGAGACAAACACTAGTTAGCTGTCCCAAGAGTTTCCCTTTTCCTCTGGAACACACTTGTTCTTGCAATCAAATAACTGAGTCCCAATCAATAATTGGAAGCAGAAGTGAAGTATTAGGCAATAAATAAAACCTCCCAAACAATCTTCCAAATTGTTCTAAACAGACTTAAAAGGTTTTCAATAACTCAAGTAAGAGTCCATCTTAAAGTTCAAATTTAAATAAACTCAAATTAGAAATTCAGCTCCTAGATTATACTAAGTATCAAGTGATCAAAAGACACATGTACTGGTGCTACTATATGGACAGCAGAGGTCTCTCCAAAGTCACTGAATTCTCTCCCTCCAAATCCTTCACTTTCGACTGTGATGTTGAAAGTTTTTGGCTGAATTTCGTGCTTAAATGTTTCAATTCCTTTAGTATTTCTCTGGCGGTGCAGAAGTGGCCTCATTGTGTGGTGCTCAATATTGGTCGATTCCTTAACTTATCAGGCTAGAGAAAGGGCTAAAATTTAGAATAAGTTCTAGATCCTACACCTTCCTTTTTCCTCATCAGTATCTACCTAAACTGTACAAGGCTAAGTTGCAGCCATCACTGCACTGCCTCTTGAGTACTGCCTCTCAGCCCCCACCCCGCCCTTTGCAGCCCTGCCTGTTTTTTTGTTTCTTGCTTTGCAACTTAGTTTTTTTTAATTGAGATAACGCTAGTTTACAAAATTTATAGAATTTAAAGGTATAAGACAACCTCAGGTGTATATTAACACACCACACCCAAAAACACCTGTTTTGCTGAAATCGCTTCTTTGCCCGCTAGCACGATATTAACATTTGTCAATAGAGGGCGCTAGGAGGACACTGGCGATTCCTTCTGATTCCTGTTTCTTTTTTGCTCCAGTGGGCAGGTCTTAAGAAGAGCTCCCCTAACAAATCTCAGCAGTATTTGTGCAGATGGAATCCTAGTGAGTTCCACGGGTGCTCCGACGAGTTTCCTTGCGGCAAGTCCAGCAACATCTTCCACCGGCTCTTCCGAGGAAGCTGTGAAGAAGACTTCCTCAGCTGCACTTCTGCCCATTAGAGGGTGGACTGCCGTGATCAACGTGGGTACCCAGTTACTTCCAAGCGGTGAGTTCAGCAGCACCCCTCCACCGGGGTCTCATCAACACACAGCACACAGTCTGGTATTGCTGGCTTCCCAATTGGGGATCTACAGCTTCCCAGTCTCATCCTACAGCTCCAGAGCCAACTACAGACTTGAGCAACCCCACAACTGAACTTCTCTCCCATTCAGTAACCACACCTTCTTCACAGGTCTAAATTCCAGAAATGGTGGGCTCCCCTTCCAAATCAGTTCTTCCTCTCAGAGCCCTAGAGTATATTTTAGAGTTCTTTCTCTATTCCCCTTAGTAAAGTTCCTGAAAATAGTAAATCTCTATGTGAAACTTTCTTCTTCCAATTACTGTTTGGTTTCTGTCTCCTTATTTAACCCAAACTGATATATACCTCCTCTGAAATTCCTTGCCCAGGTGGTATTGAGACATTCACTCTCCTAGACTTTGTCTTTTCTGGAAAATAGGAATATCTAATTAGCTCAAAGTTAGGCAAAATCCTTCAATCCTTGGAGCTCTCTGAAATGCTAGTTGATGTCTACTGAAATCAACTAACAATTTTTATACAATTATTAAAACCACTAACTTCTCAATTTGAGGCCAAAAAAATGGCACAATCCAGGTTTTATTGTAAATTATAAAGTTGATTAAAAAAAATCTTGCTGAAATAATGGATGAAGCCCTAGTTATCAACTCTATTATCATTGTATCACTTTTTTCCTCTACCTCTTATATTCAGTGACCTGAACCTATCAATTGAACTGATAAAAGACAGATGAATAAAATGGTTTATTTCATATGCAGATGGTGGGGAGCCTTATGGAAATGAAATGAAAACTCCAGAAGGCAGTCAGACCTAGAGGTATATATACCATTTTATATAAGAGCAATTAATTTGTGGGAAATTGACAAACAAAGAAAAAGACTTTCAGGCTTCTAGGGATAGTAAATTGTGGGAAGATAAATATATGGGGAAACAATTGTAAGATTGGGGTTATTTACTAACATTTGTACAGGCCCATCTCAGTGTAGACTTTCCATCTTCTTCATGGTTGTAAAACTCCCTCCGAAGAGGGGATTTATGGCAGTACTCATTTCTCAGAAGTTTCTGTTCTAACATAAGAAATTCCCTTAGATTATACTGTTACATAAGGACGGAAGGCCAATCTGAAGGTTACATTTGTGAGTCTTGGGTACATACAGGGTATTGGAAGTGACGACACTGGACAGAGGACAGTTGGTATGCATGTTCTGTCAATGACTTTAAAGACAATGGCATTTGTATTTCTACTAGAATACTGTGATTATGCTTGGTTTCTGATAAATAATCTTTATCCTATACTAGTTTTGTTTTTGTTTTTATTTAGGAGCAACTGTTCAAATGCTATTAAATGGCTTTCTGGGAATTTAGAACTTAATCTCAATTTATTGATGTAGTTAATTACACGAATAGATGTTTTACTATTGAACCATCCTTTTATTTATAGAAAACATCCTACTTCACTTAAATATTTTTTTCCTTTTAATGTACTATAGAACTGATTTATAATTCAATACTCAATTTGCAATCTTTATATTCATATGTAAAATTGGCTTAGTTTTCTTCTTTGTGTTATCTTTTTAAGCTTTGTCATTTAGTTTATACTGGCTTTATGAAATAAAAAGCTTTCTAATTCTATTATCTACAAGTGTTTTGTTAACATAGAAATTATTTTAAGAACATTTATTTCAAAGGTGAAATCATCTGTGCCTGGTGCCTCTTCACATGGTGATCTTTATAAAGTTTCCAAATTACCTGGTTATTGGTCTCCAAGGTTTTTTTTTTTTTTTTTTTCCTCTTGTATCAAATTTAGTCATGTGTATATTGATAGGAAAACCTCCATTTTCTATGCATTCCAAAATGTGTATCTAGAAAGCTACATATACATTCTTTTATACTCTTTATAAGGTTATAGCTTCTTGCTAATTTTACCTCTCTCTCTTTTTCTCTCTCTCTTACTCACACACACACACACACACACACATACACACACACACAAAACCCCCAGGAGCTTTCTGTTTTGTTTGACCTTTTTTTTTAAGAACTAGCTTTAGTTGTATTTATTCCTTCAATTATTTCTTTTTCTATTTCTTAGATTTCTATTTTTTCTTCTACCTTGTTTTGCTGTTCTTTTATAGTTCCCTACATTGACAACTTAGTTCATTTAATTTCAATGTCTTTTTTTTAATTAAGAAAGCATCTATGAACAATGTATTTTCCCATTACTATAACTTTAGCTGTATCCCATATATTTTGGTCTCCTTTCTACCCATTTGTAAATACTTTGTCATGTTATAATTATTTTTTGTAGAACTGTATTTTTTAAATTTCCATGAATTAACTCCACCTTACATATAACATGCTTTCTTTTTTATTTTTCCCCCAAAATACATGTCAAACAAATGTACAACATAGCAACAAATATAAATGCGACTTTCTAGGACTGATAAGGAAATGTTGTATATGGTCACTTGGATCAGATACAGCTCTGTTCAATCTACCTCCACTCTTTACAGCTTTTTGCAGACAAATAACCTGAGACTCAGTTTCCTCAATTATAAACTAGGAGGAAAACTTTAATAAAATCTGTGTTATCATCCAACAAAGCAGTCAGGGTGCGCAAGTGAGATGGATGTGGCCATATTTTAGCAATAGTAGTTTTTCCTCACCATGCCAAGTCAATGTTTAAATTTAAACTAGACCATTGGGGTGTGCTATGAGAAGTGAGTGATTTTAATTTCTGCTTTTCCAGCAAAGAACAACAAACAGAGCCCCTGGGGCTCTGGACCTTGCCAGAAATAATTGAAGAAGTTGATGCTGAAAAAGACAGGACTTGGTATAGTCAAGGGGCAAGGGCAGAAATCAATGAAAGGTGAATGTCAATGTCAAGTTATACAGCTGAGATATTTGGATCACACTTTAAACTGATGCAGTAGAGCACACTGTTCTAGAGTCCCAGTGCTCATTCGTGATGGGAGAAAGCCAAGGTTTGAACCTTGATCCACTGCTTAATATCAATGTGACCATGAAAAGTCACTATCTCTGGGTCATGTTTTTCTCATCCATAGAGTAAAAATAGCAGGCATGCAGTATTCCGTATAATGCTTGGCACAAAGTACATATTCAAATAAATGTTAACAGTCATCACTAATAAATTATTCAAAATTCGCTCTCCTTTCAAATATCCTTACCATAGTAAGAGATATAATTGAAAATATTCCAATTTTTGTATTATTTCCTCCACTCAAAATCCAGCAATTATACCAAATTTAAAATGAACCCACTTAAAAATATCCAGAAATAAAAATTAGAAATAAATCCAGAAATTATTTTCCCAGACCACACATAGACAAAATCTCATCCTGCTGTTGAAATGTGAGCTTTTCAAAAGGATCCTGGTATTCTTGTCCCTTTACTCCTTCCAGCAACTAGACCCAGAGGGGCACAGTGATTAGAAGACAGGAGAATTACTAGGTATGTCTGAACCTGAGATCAATGCAGCAGGGACTGCTGGTGGCTACCCTAAAAAGCACCAAAAGGAAAAGTTCAGTTCAAGGATGCCCAATGCCAGGATGAAGGGAATGAAGTGGGGGTAGGCTGAGCTGTAGAAACTGGTACCTGGCTTGTTTTACAGAGCCTTCAGCCTCAGACCCTGGCATGCCCAATCCTTCAATTTCTTGCCTTCCCTCCACTCAGGCCCCAGACTCCCCTGCCTTGGTTGATCCTGGGCTAGCAAGAACCATATAATTTATTTCAATCACTTTAAAAGATGAATATGTCACCATCAATGATGAACAGAAGGAGCTGCAGGATTTGGAGTCAGGCAATATTCCCAGTCTCTGGCAGATCTAATCATATCACTTTGATTCAGATTTCCATGTGCTCTCTTTCCTTTTCTTTTTTTTTTTTTTTTTTTTTTTGAGTTTGCTCCCTCACCCCATACTGTCTCCACACTTACACCGGTACACAACACATCCACACGGTTACACAGACGCACACATCCACACAGTTACCACTATGCACATACTAATATACATAGCACCAAAACACACACTTGCAGGTTTGCCCACACATTCACCATACACACATACAGAAACAACTTCACAGCATCAGTGTCTAGAATAGGATAATTCTAAAATGCTCTGGCTCTATAAGAAGCACACCAGGCTGTAATATCAAGCATGTCCATATGTCTAGGGGCTTAAGGTGGACACAGAGGTCTCCACTATTATTCTAAAAAGAGACAAGTACATAAAAAGTCCACTTTGGGGGTTCAGAATCTTAGATCTTAAGGTGTGGCTTTTAAATGGCTTTTCTGAATCCATTCATCACAGCTTTAACAACCATTATGATAGCATATTACTCTAAAAATTTTTGTAAAAGGGTCACTTTTGTAAAAAGGAGCAGGAGAAACTGTTTGCTGTCTTCCTTCCAGAGCCCCAGACATTTTAAGGCCTGTTAATAACACCTGTTTCTGTTCTGGTAGGTGGCAGTAATTATATTTTCTTAAGTTAGGATTTGCAGACATTTACTGCTGGTGGTCAAAACAGAACTGGGGAGGGGTAATTAATTTTATATCACGATTGTCATGATAAATAATGCTCACAAACCCTTGACTCTCCTCCTATCAAGACATAGAGTTAATTCCCCACTCTTCCTGAACCCAGACTGGACAGAGTTGTTCTTGGACCCAGAAGACTATATGATAAGAGTGACAACATGTCAACTCCAGGCCTAACCCCTAGAAAGCCTCGCAGGTTCTTCCCTGCTTTCTCAGACCTGGCAGCCAACATGGGAGGTGGTGGATTATCCTGCTGAAGGGGACACAAGGGGAGACAAAGGTGCCTAGCCAGTCCCCTGGTTGTCTAGTCATTGCAACAGGTATGCCTGATATGTGTAAAATCATTTTGTTTCTGCTCTAACCAAGCTCCTAGCACGTGTATGTACATGAGTATCCCCAACACCTGCAGCAGTGACAAGCTGTCTCTGCCAAGTCTTTCCTGAGTCATAGAATTCTGAGTTTAAAGATTCAGTTTTGGAGTGGCTTGTTACATGGTGAGAGATAGCAGATATAAAATTCCTGGTACTCATAATAGTGTCCACCTGAAAGATCATGTCTCTATTGACCTCTGTTCTATTTAACACCCCGTTATGATCTTATAATCAAGTGACTTGTAAATGGAAATATGGATTTCAGGGTGTGTGTGTGTGTGATTGCCCATTTCTGCCAGCTGGAATGTAGATGTGACAACCGGTGCTTGTGCAGCCATGTTAAACCATGGAGCGGCATTCTAAGGGAGACAGCAACACAGAAGGCTGACTTGCTGATGATCACAGAGGTGCCAAACCAGCCAGGTTCCTTTACTAAGGGTAAAGCAAACATTTGTCTAACATTATAATTTTACGTTTTTCTGTTATCCCAGTTGAACTTAATCTTCACAAGTATTTGGAAGCTAACATACCTCATAGTAAATTTTTCTTTAGTTTGTGCTCAAGAATGTGTTTACCAAGAGTGTTCATTCTTGAGTCCTTAAAAATGGCATCTATTTAACATATTGCCTGAACTGCTTTTCATCTTTGTCAAGCAAGGACACTGAGCCCCTACATTGGTAGCTAGTCTGTGGTATTATTCAACACTCAAGGAATTCCAGTGACTTCTGCACTGAAAAGTTAAATTTAAAATGAAAGAAACAGGGCCCTCCCTGGTGGCACAGCGGGTTAAGCAACACACTATGAAGGAAACTGTAGCCAGTGCCGCACGAGTTTGATCCCTGCTGCCAGCCAGGGAGGGGACCCATATGGCGCAGCAGACCTCTCCTGCCTCGCCCACTGCTCCCTTCAGCAGTGTATTTTGGTCAATCTGCCTGTTCTGCTCCCCCCTCTGTCTGGTGAATCCTCTCACCTCCCTGGACTCTGGACTCTCCCCAGCTCTTGTATGCATAAATAAATAAAAATATTAAAAAATAATAAAAAATAAAATGAAAGAAACAGTTTTAGGGAACTTGCCACATCAGACCACATTCTACTGAGTCATTAATAATTAAAATAGGGTCTCTCTGGTGGTGCAAGGGGTTAAGCACCACACTATGAAGCATCTACAGTCACTACAGCACGAGTTAGGTCCCTAGGCAGGGAGGAGACCCACATGGTGCAGCAGACCTCTCCTGCCTTGCCCGCTGCTCCCCTCAGCAGTAGATTTCAGTAGATCTGCCTGGTATGCGCCCCATTCTGTCTCTGGTGAATCCTTTCTCACACACACACACACACACACACACACACACACCACGCCTCTGGCCCCAGATCTTGTGTGCATAAATAAAATCTTTTTTTAGAAAAAGCAGTAGGCCTATTTCACTATTCACTCTGCTATCTAAATCTGGATATGAAGGGAAACCCCTCACCTCTTAGTGCTGCTGTGTGGACAGTAGAATGTTCTTGTGCAGGCTTGTTTCCTTAGGTAGCAGACTCTCACTGGAGCAAACAAGAAAAGGGGAAAAAGGGTCTTTTCTTCTGTGACTTCTTACAGCATCTCATACCTCACACATAACCTCATAGACAGGAGAAAGGATTTGGATGAACATCTGCTCAAGCTTGATTGACGACATTTCATGGCAAGTCCATTGATCTATCTAGCATTGATAAAGCTCCTGAACTTACTGTTGGTTCCTGGGATTAGTTTTGAATCATGTATTCATGCCCTCAATCATTTTAAAAGCCCTGGCTGCAGGCTCAATGATAAATTCTATGCTGTTTCCTAAATTTATCACCAACTTAATTTGGAATTTGTGCTTGTCTCCACTTGGGTTACCTGGACCTTTAGTTAGATGCCAAAGTTAAGATCCTGACTCAGGTTCTGTAACCTGGATCCATTTGTAAAATTCTGGATACATAAAAATATCAGGTAAGATAAATTTTTGGCTCTTTACATTGCAGGCTATGATTTGATGTTAGATAAAATTAATATATATACACGTTCACACTAAAGTAAAATAAATTATCCTGAAATGCAGACACAGTCACAAAACAGTGCTAGTAAACACCCAGAAAGCTCTTCTTACACTGAAACAAGAATATAGACTGACTAAGCTGATGGTGCCTTAAGTAGTTAATTACTGAAGATCCCTAAATATTCACAGTTGAAGAGTTAAGAACATTTTGGTGAGAGAAGATGAGTTGCATTCCTTTAAGGAAGGCAGTCTGGGGCCTCCCTGGTGGCGCAGTGGGTTAAGCAACACACTATGAAGCAGACCGCAGCCGCTGCAGCATGAGTTCGATCCCTGCCGCCGGCCAGGGGGGTTCCCACATGGTGCAGCAGACCTCTCCTGCTGTGCCCGCTGCTCCCCTCAGCAGTGTACTTCAGTTGATCTGCCTGTTCTGCTCCCCGCTCTCTGTGGTGAATCCTCTCACCCTCCCCCACACCTCTGGCCTGTACCCCTGTGCTTGTATGCATAAATAAATAAATCTTTAAAAAAAAAAAAAAATAAGGAAGGCAGTCTGCATTAAGATTACCTTTCCCTGTCAGCAGTAGTCATAGTCACCTCCCACTGCAGTGAAATAGGCCCAATGAGCCTGGCCAGTGCCGCTGCTATGGTTACAATCACCCTTAAAAGATGAGCAATCTCAAGTCTTGCACTGGTTCAGAAGCATTGGAAACTATGTTCTGATCCTTCAAGAGCTGACATGCATACAGTCATTTTGGAAGGGAATGTGTACATTGTTCTGGTTGTCTCTACACTCACCAACTCAAAATTAGGGGTAGAGACCTCTGACACCCATGAACTAATATTCAAGGTGCACCAAGGCTATTGATGCTCTCACATCCTTTCTTGAGATCCATGGGAAACATATCCATGACTTCACCAAAAATGAATTGGGTTTATACTAGTGCCCGAAATTGTTCTGGGTGCAGCCTGTAAACCAAACAAAACTCCTATCATCACAGGACCTACATTCTATTGTAGGGCCATAGACATCCCAGAAAATAGATGAGTATATATCTACCATATGTGATAAGCATCTGCTGCAGATGCTTTGGGTACTACACCCATATCCATGCACCCATCATTCTGTAAACACTGAGGACTTCTTACCACAGGTCAGTGAGTTGAGGGCTTTCTCTGACTGCAAGAATATGGTTGGCTTTTACAGGACATGGTCAAAAGTGCTAGTGACTTAATACCCCCAAAGTAACTCCACCAAAGAGGAACAGGAGTTGATGTGTTGCCTCTCAGTTCCAAATCCACTTTCACTGGCCTTATGGGAAGCCAGGATATTTTCCCCTTGTCAGTACTATGTTAAGCTTCATTGGTAGAAGACCCATCCAAGGAGCACCCTGGGAGAGGAAGGGGCTGCTTCTTCTGCCTCTGGTGTGAACGCTTTTCTGCCTGCTCCACTGGAGCAGCACCTAGTGCTGCAGGGACACCAGGGGCACTCACATCACCTTCCCCGACGTATCTAAGAGTTTCAGCAGCAACAATCTCCCAAGCAGCTCCCCAGTCAGTTCTGTAGCAAGGCATGTGCGCAGGAACAAACTTCCTTAGGTGCCTAGAGGGTGGATGTCCAGGGAGTGCACAGGCTGCAACACCTCAGCCAACGCCACCACCTGGGTCATCAAGGGCCATGCCCTCTCCAGGCAGGCCCAGAGTTCAGCCCCAATGGAGGAACTTTTCAAACTTCCTTCCTTCCTTGAGGTTCTGCCACAACCCAGGAAGTAGTCACTGTTCCCTAAGAAGTCACTGTTGCCTATCATTCATGTGTTCTTTAGACGTCTCTTTTATTCCTTAGTAGGAAAATACTGATATAATTCTTTAAATAAATTTTCCCTGTTTAAATTACTGTCTGGTTTCTGTCTGATTGGACCTGACTGATAGATAATTTTTTAAATCAGTTTCCTTCAATTCCTAGTTAAAAATATTAGGGACATAGCCACCCTCCCCCCAAAACATACTAAATTTCTCTGAATTATGTATCCTGAAAATTATGTATCCAGAAGCTGGAAAAGGAACACTTTATCCCTGAAAATTCCACTGTTAATAAATCTATGATAACCTAAAGAGTGAACAAAGCTTTGAGAGAGAGATGTTCATTGCAGCATTACTTATATCTCAGTGTCTTCCCCTTCTTTCAAAAAGACTGACTACAATTTGTATGATTTTTGTTTTTTTGTTTTGTTTTGCTTTGTTTTTAAAAATTTATTTATTTTTACATACAAGCACTGAGGTACAGGCCAGAGTCCAGAGCGGTGAGAGGATTCACCACAGAGAGCAGGGAGCAGAACAGGCAGATCAACAGAAGTACACTGCTGAGGGGAGCAGCGGGCACAAGCAGGAGAGGTCTGCCTCGCCATGTGGGTCCCCTCCCTGGCCGGCAGCAGGGATCAAACTCGTGCTGCAGTGGCTGCGGTTTGCTTCATAGTGCGTTGCTTAACCCACTGCGCCACCAGGGAGGCCCAATTTGTATGATTTTTGTATCACCATCTATTCTCTTGTCGTTTGAATGTCTAACCCTAACTGGAATATAAACTCAAGGAGGGCATATAGCATTTCTGTCCTGTGCATCATTAATTCCCATAAGACAGGCGGAATTAACCTGGAGTCAAGACCTAAGAAGAAACAGAAAGCAAATAGGAAAAGGAAGGAAAAACATACGAAGAGTGTGAAAGTTAGCCTCCATGCATGCACATCCCTTGTGCCACCAGGGAGGCCCCCTTAATATTTTTCTTTAAGTCAACTTGCTTTTTTACTTAGCTCCCTTTCAAGCAAAAAAATGTTACAAGCTTGTGCTAATTATATTTTATTATATATCTTACGATATATATAAAACGTCATCATTTAAAATAAATACCTATTTATAAGTATTAGTAAAATGGAAGCTGAGATCTTTATGCTACTTAAAATCATCTCACATACCACTGATAAGTGTAACCCATTTTGGGAAACACAGTATTACCTAATGGGTAAAGTCCTTCATTATTTCCACATCACTGTGAATGGCTGGCTGGGCTCTATGGGAAATGTCAGAAAGGCTAGGAAAGATTCTGTGAGCTGTTGGCATTTTCCTGATGGAGAGGAAGATACTGTGTCCTATTTTAAGCTTTTCTCTTCAAACAAATGTTCATCATTGGAGACATTTGAAAATATCAAGAACTCAAAGCAGAGCTGCTAGATGCTTCCATTTCTCTTCTAGGATAGCAACATCCCAAATGATGTCAGTTTATATAGAATGAGACCCATAATCTGTGATGCTATCTAAACAGATAAAGGAAAGAGAATATTAAGGCAGTGACAATATGTAAACAAATGCAAGAATCAGCACACTGCTGTGTTTAGTCTTGTGGAAATGATACAAGAGCAGAAAGCGTGGGTCTCTGTCTCATCTCTGCCACTTACATGCTGAGCTAGGGACCTGCCGTCAAACTGTCCCTGGAGATTCTGAAGCTCAATATTTTTCTCCTATAGTGAGAGGATTAGATTTGGCTAAAGCTTCTTAGGCTAACTTTATAGGATAGCCATCATTACCTACTAACACCCTAACAAGAATGTCAAATATGCAGTCGCACTCATAATTTTTTCTAAGTTCTGTTCTTCCTATGGGGAAAAAAATTGCAACTGCTACACTAAGTAGTAGTCCCCAAAGCACACTCAGAAACCAACATCCCAGTCACACTTTTGAGCAAGCTCCCCACAAAGAACACTTCACAGGGGGCATCTCCTTGGTGAAGAGTTCCTGGGAAAGAAATAAGGGACCAGAAGCTGTTGAAGTGAGCTTTGTGTTCACCAGAACAGAACTGATGTGGACCCTTCTCCTTCCCTGGGAGGGGAATCCGGCCTTGAAAAATGTGAGGACCAAGGTCTGCTTTGAGTGCTTTCTGCTGCCTTTGTCTCTTCACTGTCCTTCTGCTAAACCCTGATGCTTCCTGTAGGGAAAAACTCAGATGCAGCCCAGAGGCACTGCAGAGGTTAACTCATCCTGGGCTAATCTACCCTGATCCCAGGAGTCTGCAGGCAGACCTTTGGGTTCCAGGGCACTGGTTTTCTCTGGGGTAATCTTACTTTTACGATTTCTGCTCTGCAAAACTAGTTCAAAACAGCAGTGTAAGGCTTTATATTCACAAAGGCAATGCCCTCAAGATGAACAAAATGGCTCAAAGATTTACAGTCCCCTGAATTTTCACTTCTTCCGCCTTTACTGTGGCCTTGGTCTTTTAACCTTGAAAAGCATATCTCCCTCTACATGCATTGTATCCTGTAATCCCTTGCTGCTCTCAGAGAACTGCCTCAGAATGGGAGTTTCCTTACACAGAGGTGAATCCTTAGGAGTCACCTTTATTTGCCCCCACCTGCCATCACCCAGAGCCATGCAGTCCTCTAATTCAACCCTGTCAGTCTATTGCATGGCAGGCTCATGCAGGCAAAGGCACACTGAAATTTCCACACCAAATCCCTCCTCTGGGCTGATCTAAGAACCATGAAAGAGGGACCCAGTTCCCAGCAGCACCTACAAAGGAGCTAACTCCATTCTTAAATACTCCTGGAATAACCTTTAAAAAAAAAAAAAAAAGATTTACTTATTTATGCATACAAGAGCTGGAGTACAGGACAGAGTCACCGGAAGTGAGAAGATTCACCAGAAACAGAGTGGGGAGCAGAACAGGCAGATCTACACTGCTGAGGGGAGCAGTGGGCAAGGCAGGAGAGGTCTGCTGCGCCATGTGGGTCCCCTCCCTGGCCAGGGGTCGAACTTGAGCTGCTGTGCCACAGTAGCCTCACAGTGTGATGCTCAACCCACTGTGCAACCAGAAAATCCTCTTACCTCCCCCGGAGTAATCTTGATCTCATAAAAAAAAGCCCTAACTGAGTCCAAGCCCAGGTGTTCCAGCAAGCAGCATGCTTTCCTCCAAAGCTTCCCTCAGACCCCTGACTCCCAACTCAAGGCTACCCACAAAACAGCCCAGTGCCCCTTCCCACTGACCATTCCCTTCACCCTCGCTATTAAACCAGTAAGAGGTGAAACACAGTTGGCATCATTCCAAGTGCACTGCATCTATTAACTTACTAAACACACATAATAACCTTGTGAGAAAATAGTATAGTTACCACCATTTCACAGATGAAGCAACACTGACAGATTAAGCAATTTAGAGATCAAGCGTATTCTAAGCACTGGAGCCAAGATTCAAATCCAAGCAGATTGCCTACTCACTCACACTGCATGTGAAGATATTTTAATGCTGAGTTCTTGACCCTCATCAGCTGATTTTAGCATAAAACCACAAGCTTAATCCAATACTAAAATGTCCAGACTCGGGTCTGACTTAATGCTACCAAACATTGAGAGTCAGGTCAGAAGGTCACACCCAGGAAGGACTATATGAACACTAGGAAAAACACTGGCTAGTCCCAAGGGGCACCCCCCTACACAGGAGGACTAGGGCCCCTGCTGTGACCGCCTGCCTGTGGAGCTGGGGTAGTAGAAAAGCACCTCCACTGGGACACTGCCAACCAGGAAGAGGTTATATGACAATGCTATTTTTCTGTCATTTTTATTACTTACTTGGAATCATTTTTCTTATAGACGTTGCTAATAAATTCTAAGGTGTCTTGTTTTCAATCAGAAGCTAACCTAGGGACACTTTTCTCTGTCTCTACACACACACACACACACAGAGAGAGAGAGAGAGAGAACAAACTCCAGTGCCTGTCTGTGCTTTCCTCAATGTGCTTCTTCCATGTAAATGCCCTTGATCTATAAAAGTGTAGCTCAAATGTCACCTACTCCAGAAAGTCTTCCTTGATCCCTCCAAAGAAAATAATTATATACTTTCTCCTCTCTAAACTCTAAGAACTTTTACTTTAGCTCCTTTCTAATGCTTTCATTTTGTATGTTTGCATCTCATCTTCCCTGATCCCTTTGAGACTGGAGAAACTTGCGATACTTTCTATCTCCACAATATCTATGGTGATACTAATCAATATATATTTGTTGAATTTATTTATTTTGATAATTTTGGTTCCCAGTAATGACTGATGATAGAAATTAGATTGTAATTATCACTCATGGTTTCTAGTAATGATGGTGATTAAAAACAAGAGTAGGAAGTGCAAATGAAGGTGAATATTGGATTCAAAAACCAGAAGATAAAAATTATGCATCCCACTTCTCATACAAGGAAATGCCATAAATTTGCATTAAATAAGGATCCTACCAGAAAGAGCCAAGACCCTGCAGTTATCTCCTTACTATTGGAAACTCTGGAATCCATAACCTTAATTCTTCCCCTGGTATTATATAAGCACATTCATTGATCAAATTTTTAAAACATCTCAATGGGACAAATTATTTTAACATTCTTTCTTCAACCCTACCACCCTCAAGTGATATTGGTGGATGCCTTTAATATATGTAAAAATATTCAATGCCTCAATTATCCTCTGGGAATTTTAACTGTTGTTTTCATGTACATTAATAATTTCTTGGTGTAATTTTTCCCAAGAGAGTGTATCAAAAGAAAGTATGCATAGATTTACATATGTAATTACTAATAAACCTCCCAAGAAGAAAATAGCCTTCTATCCAGGTGGAAACCATATTACTTTAAATCAAAGCTTACTGATTATCAACTATTTTTACCAAATTATAAAAGAATGCCAGGTTATAAGTTGAAAACAACTAGGAAATATAAATGGCAATTTTGAGAAGCAGCTACTTACCTGCTGGTTGTATTGTTACAGGGTAGGGAAAGGGGCACCCCAGAACCCCCAAACCTGCCCATTCTAAATAGGTTCTGCCATCAACCTCATCAAGACAAAACATACTCTGAGCATGTTCCAATCTCTTTTATGCCTTATAGACAGTTCTGTCTATCCAGGATGTACACTTCCTTTTGGCTGGGAAGTAATCCCAAGATAGCAAGGAGGTATGACCCCATCTCCCATCATGAATGCCAAAGGGCCAAGACTGTCCTTCTGGGCTCCCTGGCTATGACAGTAAAGGTATGTGATGATGAAACTTGAAATAATTAAAAGGGCAAGAGTCCTGCATAAATAACTTTATGGGGGAAAAATAGCATCTCAATGTCAGGTAATAGTGTTGTAGGAACATTTTGTTTTAGGGTTTTTTATCCTTGTCTGAGCACAAGCAATATAAAATAGTTCCAAGTGACTTAATATAAGGTCTGTGATTGTTTCAACATACTGCGGAGGGAAAAAACTTTAATATTTAATGCAATGGAACAAAGACAGCTTATTCAATAAATGGTGCTGGCAAAACTGGTCCACCATATGCAAAAAAATGAAACTGGACCACTATCTCATACCATGTACAAAAATACTCTCAAAATGGATAAAAGACCTAAATGTAAGACCCGAAACTATAAAATATATAGAGGAAAACATAGGTAAAAAGCTGCAAGACTTACATCTCAATAACACCTTTCAAGTTGCATCCCCCAAAGCACTAAAAATGAGAGAGAAGATAAACAGGTGGGACTACATCAAGATAAAAAGCTTCTGCACAGCAAAGGAAACATTAAATAAAACAAAGAGACACCCACTGACTAGGGAAAAAATCTTTGTGCTCCACACAACAGACAAGGGTCTGATCACAAAGATATACAAAGTACTCATAAGACTTAAGAAAAATAAAGTAAAAAACCCAATCAAAAAATGGGCAGAAGAACTTAAAAGACACTTCTCCAAAGAGGACATACACATGGCCAACAGGCACATGAGAAAATGCTCAACATCCTTCATAATCAAGGAAATGCAAATTAAAACCACAATGAGGTATCGCCTTACATTGGTAAGAATGGCACATATAAAAAAAAAAAAAACAACAACAAATGCTGGTGAGAATGTGGAGAAAAAGGAGCTCTACTACACTGCTGGTGGGAATGCAAGTTAACCCAACCACTATGGAAGGCTGTATGGAGGCTCCTCAGTGTACTAGTAGTGGAACTACCATATGATCCAGCAATCCCACTCCTAGGAATCTACCCAAAGGACACAAAAACACCAATCCAAAAGAGCACCTGTATGCCTATGTTTATTGCAGCACTATTTATAACTGGTAAGACCTGGAAACAACCCAAATGCCCAAAAGTAGAGGACTGGATCCAAGAAGATGTGGTACATATACACAATGGAATATTATTCACCGATCAAAAATGATAAACTAGGGCCTTTTATAGGAACATGGATGGAGCTAGAAGGAATTATATTCAGTGAAACAAGTCAGAAGGCAAGAGAAAAATATTGGATGGCTTCACTATTAGGAGGAATATGAAAGAGCAACAACAACAACAACAACAAAGAGTAAGCTCAAGGAAATGGCCAATTATAACCAAAAGCAAACAAAAAAAACTCAACAAGACCAAAAAGTCAAAGATAAACCAAAAGGACCATGGTGGGGAGGGGAGGGAGGGGAGGCAAAGATGGGGATGAGGGCAGAAAGAGCACAAGGGACTGAGGTGATGATGCATGGGTGAAATGATGGTGGGACCTCCCTGGGGAATACAAATGATGTCAAATATAATTAAATAAATCTAATAAAAAATCTTTAATATTAAATGGGGGCTAGAACAAGTAAGATTGACAGGACTATAATAATCAAAATCTGGGACTGGGTGCATGAAACTTCATTAGACCCTGCTATAGTTGTGTCTGCTCAAATGTTTTCATTAAAAAATTTTAAAGCCTAAGAGCATTGCGGGGAAGTTTCTGGAGCTGGGTTCCTGAGGCAGTGGGGGACCCACAGCACACAGCTACCTGCCTATGACTATTCCCAGTTTATCTTGGTTGCCACCCATTCTAAGCCATCTTCTGCAATCTTCATAGAGATTCAGCAAACTGGTCAAAAGTCTTTCAAAGTATTTTTGTTTTCTGCTTAAGTTCCTATAGTTTGCAACCAAGAACCCAAAACCCAGTAAGTTTAAAACTCCAGGAAACTTTCAGGTTGCCTCATCTAGTGAGTGCAACTAGTTAACATGAAAATGGATAATAATCACAGAAGGCAAATTTGACTTAGACGTGCAGCTGTACTCTCCATCTCCCAAACCTGTAGTAGTCTCTGATCATTGGTCTCATATTACTTAATCACCTTCCTGTTACACCTTCCAATTCTCCAGGCAGCCACCCTCTAATATGCTTGCCTTGGCAAAGTGAAACAAACAGAAAAGCCTGTCATACCCACTCCTAAAAAAATAAATCATAAGTTTTTAAGTTAAATATTATTGTTTCTGCACTTTCTTTTTCCTTTCCCAATTATAAAAATAAAAATAATATACATATTATATTTGGTACTCATAATTACCAGAATCTCCAGAAAAGAAAATCATACTGTGAGGGATTCTCTTGAACCTAGGGTTTTAGAATCATTCTGTTCTATCTTTATCATAGAAGTTACTTGCCACAAACCACTCCCCACCTGTTCCTCAACAGGTTTCATAATAGCTTGTTTGTTTGTTTGGTTAAGCCCTCCACATAATAGAAGAGCACATGAATTGGCACTTTCTAGCCTGGAAGTGGCCTTAAAATGCATACTACAAATTCTGGCTTCCAGAATTTTTTCACCTTACAGACAGAAAAGAGTAAATACCATCAGATTTGACCTCTCTCCCAGACCACCCACATACACACCATAAAATTCAAACAAACCACCACAAGCAGAAAATTCCTCAAGAATTCTTTTTCAGACTGATCTAATACACATCCTAATCAAAATAGTCATTTTCTTAAAATATGAAAACAATAATTTTTTTCAAAGTTGGTATTTTGAGAAGGAATATCAACTTCCCCTCCCACTCACTGGCCCCTGGGACCTCTACATGTGTGCAGCACACAGGGGAGAGATGCTAAAATCAGGTTTTAAGTCTGCTACAGAGAGCATGACCTAGATACTAACCTTGACATGGACCTGTCCCTTATGCAATGGAATTAAGGGCTTTGTGGGAGGTTCCTTTTTTCCTCGAATTGTCAAAGACATAACTGAGATCAAAAGGGACCAAGTTCAAAATGAAGGCAGGGCTATAGGGGTATAATAGCATCAAAAAGATAGTGCCCAACAGAGGACAGGTCATTCTGGGTTCTTACCTGTGCAAACAATTGCAAGACTGCTTACGTTCAAGAAACAACACCAGCGAGGTTTATATAACAAAAAGGGGGAAACAGTTTCCAAAGCCACAAGTGATCAGTATCTCCACGCAGGTACTGTCCAGTGTCCAAAGTCCCAAAGAGAAGCTGATTATCCAAGATGGTGTACCTAGGCCCATCAATGAGGGCCTGGAGTTCATGGCACAATGGCCAGCAGTGGGGCAGGACACAACTCTCCACAGCTGGAGGTGCTCACAGGTGGGGCTGCTGAAATGACACCACAGCACTAGATGCTGGACCAGATGGCAATGGGGGCAAGAGCACCAGGAGGCAGTGCCAGATGATCAGGAGTAGTTAACAGCTCCCAGCGGTGACCCACATATAGAGTGCCAGTCACCCATCAACAGTGCTGGGTAGCACTGGCCAGTAGTGCTGCTCACCAGATCATCAGAGGTGGTGTTAAAACACCAGCAATATAGCTCTGTGTGAGCTATATGTTGGCCCACACTAACAGCAGGGCCTTTGGTGCTCCTTTGGCGATGTCAGGGCAGAGCCAAAGGGTGGCAGCCCCCAGCGTCTGCAAACTCTTCAGCTTTTCTTCCTTCAGATATCAGCTGCTGGATGCTTCTTTTTTCCGAGGCCAGGAAGAGAGTCTCTCCAAGCCTGAGGTCTGAGGACCCCAAGTTGGTGCTTGACCTGCATAACTTATTTCCTCTTTCAGGGTCCTCCATCCACAAGTCTGATTGGATCATTTACAATCTTATGACTGATTGGACCATAGAACAATCAGCTCAAAGCTTACATCTGATAGGTCCATTCTAACATCTAGACACCAATCCACTAGCCTCTCTATTGCTGGCAGCTGGAGATTTGGCACTTTGGAGGTGGCCCTGTAGGGCCCCATTCTCTTCCCTGTAGCCTTGAGCTACTGTTTGCATGCCTTGGGGTGGCAGAGTAGGGGAACCATTGCTGTCTGCCATCACAGCTAGCTACTGCCTACAGCCTGAACACCACAGGGGAACAGGCTGTGGGTGTAAAATGCCTATCACACTAGCAGCTTTCATTGCCCACAGCAGCTTCTGGGGCTGAGCCCCAAGACAGGGAATCTCTGGGTTCAAAAACTCACCAGCAATTAATATTTCAGAGTTTGCCCTTCCACATTTTACTACTTCAGCTACCACTGACTTTCTAAAATTACTGACATCCTCCACTTCACACCACCACCACCACCCCATACTTCCAGCAGCAAAAGAATTCCTTTGAAGAGACATCTGCATATGCTCCCTTAACTGACTTGTAGGGGAAAGGATCACTACTGGTTCTACTTTCTGAAGTCAGCGTGAACTGGGGGTGGTTCAAGAGAATTTCCCATCAAGCTTACAGAGGAGGGGAGGGGAGGAAAAGAAGCATTTACAACAAGTACTTTAGTGTCTGCCTGACCACTAGGACTGCTGGTAGAATAGCCAAGTGGAGGGGATGCCTGGAATGATCATTACCTACCGTGTCTGAACCCAAGCCAAAGAAATGCAGAGTATAGACTTAACTATGCCCACAGCTGAAATGAGGTTAGAGCCCTCAGGCTTGTTGGGAAAATTGAAGGCTGAAGACCAGCTAAAGTTGCAGCAAAATCTATTAAGACCCTCCCTGGGGAGCTGCTAGATATCCATGCATCGTACTGGACACTACCTGTCCTCTCTGAACTCTCTGAGCTTGTGGACAACAAGCAAAATCAATGATTATGAGCAGTAAAAGTGGACTCCCGCACTAGATTGCAAAGCAGAGGAAAGTAGGGCGCTCCCCTACTTTGACCTGACTGCACTTTAGAATCACCAGGAGGCTTTTAAACCCAGCAACATCCTAGTCCAAGGGCATCAGCATGGCTGGTGCTAGAGCCCAAGTGTCAGGATTTATAAAACTGCAGGTAAGGGAAGAAGAGGAAACTTCAGAACTGATGATGAGGTTGAGTTTTAAAGTGTACAGGAGTTATAAAACTGGAATAAGATTTTTAATCAGTAGAAGTGGCTGAAAATCATAAAACTGGAATGAAATCTGGGAACACCCCTATCATCAGAGTAAAGTTAGCAGCATTAAGAAAGATTAAACTGTTTTATGTTTTTATCCTCCAAATCGCTGAGAGTCCTCCAACATACTATTTGTATATGAAATAGGGGTAAAAATCACACCTAACTCACATGGTTATTGTAAGGTTTATAAAGTTCTTGGAAAGTTCATGAGGGCAGATGCTTTGTCTGTTTTATTTAATACCTAAAATCTTTGTCTCTCATACAAAATCACTTAGTGGTATTTGTTGAATAAATAGTCATGGGAAAATGCTAATCAAATGTAAGCTTATGTTAAATATTAATGTAAAAAGTCCTCCAAATTAATCAGCTCTTATATTTTGAGCTTCTTCAAAGCAGGCACTGAAATAAGGATGTGGGCTCAGGTCAATTTTTGGGAAGATGATCCCAGGAAGCAAGAGGGAAGAAAGAAGCAGGGAAGAAAGGACACCCAGCAAAGGGTGCTTCATTGACCTGGTTACTGCTGTGGGCAACAAGGTTCAGTCCTTTTAGGGGAGCTGACAGTCCTTAGCATAACCCCTTCCAGCTCCATCCATGTTGCTGTAAATAGTATAAGTTTATCTTTTTTGATTGCTGAGGAGTATTCCACCGTGTATACATACCACATCTTCTTGATCCACTCATCATCTGATTTTGGGCACTTAAGTTGTAAATAGTGCTGCAACAAACATAGGCATGCAGAGGCAGAAGGAAAATGATAAATAAAGGATGGTGTCACTAATTTGTGGCGTATAGAAAAACCAAAAAAAAGAATGAGACAAAGGCAAATTTTAAAACCAACCCTTGAAAGCTAACTATTGCTTTCTGCTTTCACAGGGGTTTCAGGGTGGTGTTGAGAATGGTGGTAAAGGGGAGGGGAGCACAAAGGGCTATACTGGAAGATTACCAGTGCTTTCGTGGTGGGAGTGCTATGGTGACTACACCAGAGGGAGGAAATCCCATACTGTCAAAATGTTACAGAGCAACCCTAATATAAAATTGGTTTGCCTGACTGGGTTTTTACCCTCACGCTTGAAAAGCACTTATAGTGCCCCAACTGCAGGCACACACAACAAAGGTTAATAAAGGGTGTTATTTACAAGAGAAAGGGAACTAGCATAGTGAATAATATAAAAAGAAAGGGATACCGGTTTCTTGGAGCTGGAACCTAACTGCGTGCTGAGAGCAGGCTCTCAAGTGGGACCTCCAAGGCCCACTTGTTCGCTTTTATATTCAGCCTGGCTGCTTAACTCCACCCTCAGGTCCCAGTGATCTGCTCTTCCATAATGACCTTATGGGATTTGTAGTTCTTGGATATTGTAGGTCTAGAATGGGGGTTGAAGTCCATAACCTATTTGTGTAATCCATTCAGGAGGCTCTTTTCCTCCTAACAATAATACTACAAGGATGCCAAACAATTATACTTTGATTTAAAAAAAAAAAAAAGTATTAAGGTGCTTCCATATTTCACATTAAACATTATGTTACGGGGGAAAGACCCTCCTAAATGGATTACACAAACAGGTTATGGACTTCAACCCCCATTCTAGACCTACAATATCCAAGAACTACAAATCCCATAGGGTCATTATCGAAGAGCGGATCACTGGGACCTGAGGGTGGAGTTGAGCAGCCAGGCTGAATATAAAAGCAGACACGTGGGCCTTAAAAGTCTCTCTTCTCCTTGGGAGCCAGCTCTCAGTGCACCGTTGGGTTCCAGCTCCAAGGAACTGGTAGGACATTTACGGATCTGTATCCCTCTCTTCCCCTTGTGTTATTCACTATGCTATTTCCCCTTCTCTTGTAAATAAAACCCTTTATCAACCTTTGTTGTGTGTGCCTGCAGCTGGAGCATTATAAGTACCTTTGAAACTCAGGTAAAAACCTAGTCAGGCATTTTATATTAAAGTTACCCTGTAACAATTAGTTTATATATTATTTCAAGAGAAAAGAAACAGATTCCTCTGTCTAAGTTCAGGAGCTGGGGCATTCATCCACCAACTCTTGTTCCCAATGGCTGCTGGTTACCATGGGAGCACCAATTCCCTCACTCTTCCAGGCCCCATCATGAGGGAGGGTTTAGCAAGCTCCTTGCATTTTTGAGAAATACCTAAGGCAGAAAGAGAGCTTGAAGTGAAGGTGGTCAGCCTGGGACTCCCACCACACAGAGCTGAAAGCAGAGGTGGGCTGAGGGCAGGCAGCATGGGACAACTGCCCCTGCTCCACATTCCTAAATAATCAAGTGTTAACAAGTGTTAAGTATTTATGAAGTTCCGTGAGTTCCTCAAGAGACAGCCATGGTATCTAATCTCAGAACAATTTTATAATTTAAAAGGGATTTGATTCTCTTCTCTGTCTAGACAGAAAATAAGCTGGAAGAATGACTAAGACACCCCCCCCCCATATATTTAAACAGAACATTTCATGTGCACCTTAAGTTAAGATATGTTAGTCTCTAGTGTAGAAAGTCAGATTAATACACATTACTTTGCAGGGAAACTAATTAAATTTTCTATCTTCCTCCTTTGCCTTTATCAATTAACTGTGTTTAAACTTTACCTGTGCCTTTCCATAGAGGAAAGGAAGCATACAACCAAATTCCTAAAAAGCAAATACAGTGTTCTTAGGGGGAAACATGTAAAGTGTGAGATAAAAGCTGAAAACCTGGGTAGTGTGGAGTTCAACTAATTTCAAAAGCTATTATTCACAGTGGGTAAAAGCTAGACAGCACAAAGAACTTAACAAATACACTGACTCACATCATCCACTTAATGAGACAATAATGAATTTCATATTTTAACTACTACTAAGGAGCATCCCTGGTGGCACAAGGGGTTAAGCACTGCACTATGAAGCATCTGCAGCCACTGCAGCAAAAGTTCAATCCCAGGCCAGGAAGGGGACCCACGTGGCACAGCAGACCTCTCCTGTCTCACCCACTGCTCCCCTCAGCAGTGTATTTCAACCAATCTGCCTGTTCTGTTCCCCACTGTCTCTGGTGAATCCTCTCAAACCACCCCCACCTCTGACCTGTACCCCAGTTCTCGTATACATAAATAAATCTTTGGGGAAAAAAAGACATAATAAATCACAGGGTAAAAAAACCCACAAATTTCCCCTACATGAAACTGCTCCCTCAGCTTTTTTTTTTTATATGTGTTCTGGGTATTTCTGCAGACTACCAAAGGACTAGTTGAAGGAGTGATCAGAATGAGAAAGGACACATTCTTGAAAGACAATAGGACATTGTGAGCCCTTTACAATCTTGGCAACTAATGGGGTAAAAAAAAAAAAAAAACAACCCAGACCTTGTTTTTCTTTCACTTAACAATGCTCCTACAAGACACTCTAAGGGTTTCCTGGGGTCACCAGGTATATCTCAGATGCATGAACACTTCCACAGATGTCCTCCCTCCCGATGCAGCTGAACTTCTGGAACCCCCAAATATCATTGCTACACAATGTGGTTCTTTTGTTTTATACTCTGTTACAAAATGTCAAAGCTGTGCAGCCCACACCCTAGTGTGCTACAGAAACAACCTTGTCAGATTTTATATGCAGCACATCTGTTCTCCAAGGGACTCTGACATCTTCTGCAAAATCAAAGAATAAGAACTTAGTGCTTATTTTCTTTTGTGAGCTCTTTCTCTAATCAATTGCTCAATTAGTTTCTACTAAATATAATGGTTAAATGAAGATTATGTTAAAATGCAGAATATGACTCAGTAGATCTGGGGTAAGGCCCAAGATTTTGCATTTTTAATAAGCCCCCAGGTGATGTTACAGGGCAACCCTAATATAAAATGGGTTTGCCTGACTGGGTCCTCACCCGCGCGCTCAAGCAGCACTTATAATGCCCCAACTGCAGGCACACACAACAAAGGTTGATAAAGGGTGTTATTTACAAGGGAAGGAGAAATAGCATAGTGAATAACACAAGGGGAAGAGAGGGATACAGATCTGTAAATATCCTACCAGTTCCTTGGAGCTGGAACCCAACGGTGCACTGAGAGCTGGCTCCCAAGGAGAAGAGAGACTTTTAAGGCCCACGTGTCTGCTTTTATATTCAGCCTGGCTGCTCAACTCCACCCTCAGGTCCCAGTGATCCGCTCTTCGATAATGACCCTATGGGATTTGTAGTCCTTGGATCTTGTCGGTCTGGAATGTTTGTATAATCCATTCAGGAGGGTCTTTCCCCCTAACAGTGACTGCCCCAGGTGACACTGATGCTTCTTTACTTGAACCAATCCTTAGGAATTTACAGATATGACACACCTCTGTCTTCCAGAAGATAATTGGCTAGAGGGAAAAATGTGATCCTATATGGTCAGCAGTACAGAGGAGGTGTATATCTGAGAATGAGTATCGTTTCTTGAAAGCACCCAGCATGTGGTCCATGACCCCACTCATATAATCATGTTACAGGGCAGGGAGAGGGGCAACCCAGAACCCCCAAACCTGCCCTCTCTGAATGTGTTCTGCCATCCTCCACATCAGACAAACATATAAGGCCTTTAATGGAAAGGAACTTTAATATAATTAGGGTATAATACAGAAAGGACAAAAAATATAGTTACTAAGTTAAGCATCCAAAGTTACCCATCTCTCCGAGGGCAAAAGTCCAGCCAAATAGGATTGGCCCAAAGCAAGGCCCAAAAGCCTGCCACATGTCCAAAGGACCTTTCAGTAGAGACCCATAGAAAAGGGTCAGAAAGAGTCAGACAATCTGGGAGGAAAAGAGCAAAATTAAAATCAAGATGAAAGCTGCTATTGTTAACCTCCCCAAGTGTCTCTCACCCACATCTGTTCCAACCAGTCCAAGACCAAAAAGCAAGCACAGTTTCTTCACATGTGGCTCTGTTCCACATGCCTCCTCCAGGTCTCCTTGCTGCTCTCCATCCTGCTTCCTTTTTCCTCCCTTCCTTCTGTCCTCTCTCTGCATAATCTTTTTTCCCTGCTCTGCTCCACCCACTTAGGGCAGAATTGGGATTCTGGAACTTCCCCCTTTCCTGTTACCCTGTTACAATCAGACATTCTTAAACTTCAGTGTCCATCAGAAACACCTGGAATCTCTGACTAACCACAGATTGCTGGACCCATCTACAGATTTATGATTTAATAGATCTGGGTTAAACTCAAGAAGCTGCATCTCTAACAAGTTCCCATGTTGACTGAGGATTTATGGCTTGAGAGCCTCTACTCTAGAGTGAGCCTGTTGCTGAAGTAATAGTTTGCAGTCATCGCTCGGCTCTCTCTGCCCCTCCCAGGTACCACCTATCTTGGAGTCTTTATTCTCTCTTTTCTTTCCTAAATAAACTTTTCATTCAATAAGTAAATAAATAATAGTTTGCCGTCATCCCAGTGAGGACATATTATACCCAGCTCTCTGCCCACCTCTACCTTCCACTTATAACATGCCCAGACCTTCTAAGATATGCTCCCTCCCAAACATGTTCACAAGCATCTATGAATATTTATCTCAGTCCTTTAACTTTTAAGCTATCTCAGTCGTGGTATTTAAAGTAGTTTACGTGTAGGCACTGTTAAAATATAAAACTCACAGTTTTAGACATCTAACTGATTTTATTTAATGATTCATGAATGAGCAACAACCCACCTAGATACTACAAGGGAAGATACAAAATTGTAGCATATTTATAGACAGAAACAGGTTATTAGCAAAAGAAAAGATGCTTTCAGGTAAAACCACCTTGCTTCAAGGCAAGGGGATCTAAGCATGCAGATTTCCCACAGTGTAGATTAGGAAACTGCTGATTAATGAGTTTAGGATTACATTTGTGGGAAAGGTTGAAACTGCACTAGGTATTAAATCTGCATTGGAGATCCAGTATGAAAGACTCCATTTTGGATCTGTATTTTCTAATTTCTTTCTTTTTTTTTTTTTCTCATAATTTCTTCTTGGTACTAAAACCCATGAAATCATAGACGTTCCCCTAAGACTGAGTCCCCAAGAGCTCCTCATCAGTGTTCTTACCAGTTTGCAATCAAGACACCCTTTCCAAGTAAAGAGCTCTCAAATATGTCTCTCTGAACAATCTCATCTCTCCAACTCGCATCCTTATTGCTATAATAAATCCAAGAGAGTCATTGGTTTTCAATTTGTCTAGTTTTTTCATATTGTGAAGGTAAGAGGGATAGCTTCCAAGCTCTTCCAGACTGAATTCCTTGCAATGTTAATCTAAAGACAACAGCTTCATAAAGGAAAACTTGATAGAAAGAAAAATAAACTCATGTGATGTTTCAAAACCAAATACTACCTATACTCCCAAAACATCTTCATCAGAACTTGTGTTGGAAAACAGGAGTAAGAAAATGAAAATTCAGGGGCCTGGGTTTGATGTTCCTACCCACAGCCTTCACAGCATCTTACAGAGACTTAATTTCACCCACACCTCAATCTAGCGTACAAACACTTTTTCTTTTTTTTTTTTTTAAAGATTTATTTATTTATGCATACAAGCACTGGGGTACAGGCCAGAGGCATAGGGGGGTGAGAGGATCACCACAGAGAGCAGGGAGCAGAACAGGCAGGTCAACGGAAGTACACTGCTGAGGGGAGCAGCGGGCACAGCAGGAGAGGTCTACTGCACCATATGTGTCCCCTCCCTGGCCGGCAGCAGGGATCGAACTCGCGCTGCAGTGGCTGCTGTTTGCTTCATAGTGCGTTGCTTAACCCACTGCGCCACCAGGGAGGCCCCAAACACTTTTTCTTATCTATGCTCGAAAGGTAAATGAATTAATCAGGCTTTTTACACCACTAGTCTCTGTGATTATCCCCTGCAACCTTGATCATGTTAATACAGAAGGCACTTGGTAGTATGGGCACAGGGCACATGTGCCTGATTATGGACACCTGGAGCATGGGTGAGCACCTAGAAGTCAGGGTTATAACGGTGGAGTCACTCAGAGACTACTATAACTACAAGAAGCAGCATGACTACAGAATAAGTAGGATCATGAAAGAAAGCCAGCGTGAACCCAGAGAAAGAGCATAAGGATTCGTGGGGGCTGGAAAGCCTGGTTGTCTGCCTATCTCCTAACCCCCACTGTACCCCTACCTGGTCCATACCTGCCTCCCTGCATGACAGCCTCCCTGACTGGTTTGCCTGTGTGCCTGATTCCCTGAGAGAACATTAAAGCCTGTAAAATCTACTGAAGGCTCCAGGACTCTCCTTTATCTATTGGCCCAAGGCAATAGTGAATCTGCCCTGCACTTGCTGGCACAATAATGATGGCTCTGTTTAAGAGAACTGACTGTGCACAATGTGGTCATCACACTGGAATAACAAGCCATGAAGCCATGACTGTGTTACCTTTTATGTCTAAAGATGAAATATTTACAATAATGAATAGTCTTAAACTAAGAAGCTTCAGTGTTAGGCAAACATTACTGAATCTAAAAAGTAAATGTCTTTATTTAGTTTTGTGGTGGCTCAATACCAATTCAGAATATGCTCACCTTGTCTATGGGTACATTTTTCAAATGTGTAAATGACCCTATTGTCCACTTTCCTAGTTATATTTTAAAAGGGTTTATTTGAATGTTAAATAAGACAAGAAACTAGAGAAATATAAATTAAATGAAGAAGCAGGTATAACTGTACTCATGTTATAGTCGCAACACTAGGAAGTTAAACAGAGTGAAAAACATGGTGGGACAAAGTGCAGAGAACAGATAACCTAGATTTGAATTTCAGCAACATGGTTTACCACTGTATCATCTTAGGAAAATCACTTGTCTGCTCATTGCTAAGTCTTGGCATTCCTACCTAAAAATGGAAGCAATAAATAGAGCCTGTTAATGTTGTAATGAAGATTAAATGAAGGTGTCTAAGAAAAAATACAATATCCAACAAACACTGAAAACTAAGTTTTAATTATTGCCATGTCCAGTATAATTTTTCATGTCTCAAACACTCCAAATGAGTTGGTATTGTTACAGGGCAGGGAGAGGAGCACCTCAGAACCCCCACACCTGCCCTCTCTGAACGGGTTTTGCTATTTGTTGCATTAAGACAACATATAAGGCCTTTAATGGAAAGGAACTTTAATACAATTAGGGTATAATACAGAAAGGACAAAGAACATAGAGATTAAGTTAAGCATTTAAAGTTACCCATATCCTTGAGGGTAAAAGTTTAGCTAAATAGGATTGGCTTAAAGTAAGGCCCAAAAGCCTGCCACACGTCTAAAGGACTTTTTAGTAGAGACTTATAGAAAAGGGTCAGAAAGAGTTAGATAAATTTGGGAGGAAAAGAGTAAAATTAAAATTAAGATGAAAGTTGTCATTGTTCACCTCCCCAAGGGTTTCTCACCCACATCTGTTTTAACTAGTTTAAGATTAAAAAGCAAGTGCAGTTTTTTTACATGTGGCTTTGCTCCACGTGCCTCCTTCAGGTCTTCTTGCTGCTCTCCAAACTTGCTTATTTTTTTCCTTCCTCTTCTCTGAAGAATTTTTTTTTAGCTCCACCCACTTAGGGCGGAACTAGGATTTTGGAACTTTTCCCTTTTTTGGGACGACCCTGTTACAGTATCACACATGCAATCAGGTTTCAAACATAAGGTCTCCACATGCCTTGGACTCTGTCCCTTTTGGCTTCTTGCACTCCACAGCTTCTTCAGTGCTTTAAGTGTCCATAAGGCTTCTGGTCTTTTTTATTTTTTTGGATGTCTTATTTCCTGTTGATCCTCCTACTTTAGAGTTTTAACTCTGTCTTGAACTTCACAGCAGAATTTCGGCTTCACTAAGTTTTATTTTCAGCAAACCCCAATAGATAGAACTTACATTGCCCTTCACCTCTTTCCACATGGGAAACCCATCCCACCAGCCCTGCTCTGACCTCTTGTTCCCCCAGCCACTTCAAAAACCTCACTTGGTGACATCATACTCAGTAAACTCTTTTAAAACAAAGTATGAAAATACATATGAAGAGCTTAAATGTTCATCTCTTCTGGCTCAGTAATCTCGCTTTTGAAAATGTCTCTTAAGAAAATAATACAATGTATAGAAATAGAATCATGGTATACAACGTTTTCAGTACAGCTTTACTTATCATAGTGATAAATTAGAAGGTGAATGTTTTACAATAAAGGAATACTTAATGAACTTGTAGCACAACCACTCTGTGGAATATTTTATAAAGAATAATTGAAAAGCCATGACAACTCAGAATAATACTTATGAGTCAAGTGAAAAGCCAGAGATAAAACTATATATTCTTCATGATTGCAATTATGTAAATATATGGACACACATAGAAAGAAAGAAATATTCAGAAAGGATAATAACTGCTAGTAGGATTAAGGGTGATTTTCTATTTTTTACCTTTCTGTAATACTATTGCATTGTTTTTACAATAAAAAGAAGCCCCTTGTAAATGTAAATAAATAGTTACAAGGCCAAACTCAGCTTCCAGAATATCTTATACTTAACTCAAATGATTTATATTCTAGGCTTAATTCTCTAACTACAGAGGCAAATATTTCTCTTTCCCTGTGAAATAAAGGAAGTAATTCTATTTACTGAGGAAAATTTGACCTCTATGTTAAAGTAATGTTATATAAAGACAATGCTTTTGCTCTTCTGTAAGTGGGGCATATGTTTTTGAATAATTTTTTCCCACTTGGGGATACACTTGAGCTGAATTATCCTCTCTCCTTTCATTGTAGTCCCTGTTCAGCTGATGATGACACCCTTGTAAGACTGGAGATTTGGGGGGCATTCAGAAAGTAGGAAAGTAAACTGACCTGTCCACTAAGAGAGTTTATCAAACATTCAATCCAAACAACTTGAATGGAGATATAATAATAAAATGCCTACAGTGCCAGCTGGAGATATAATAATAAAATGCTTCTGTGCCAGCTGGGTGACAGTAGGAAGAAGAATTATCTAAAATTTCATCAGATATCAAATAACATTGTGTATATGCGTGTGTGTTAATATAGAGCATCTAGAAAAATAATAATTTTCCATGCTAATGTATAACAAATAAATATTACATAGAAATTTTCCCCATAATCAGAAAATAGAACATTCCCATGAAGCTTTCTTAAGCTAAATGGCATAAAAGCAAAAAGCAGTTATCATGATTTATATGCAAAAAATGTTGACATACAAAAATAACCAAATCATAACAAATGACACATAAATCTAAAATAACACTTACCTATCCTAAAAGTTGGAATAAGGTACACAACTGTATAAGTTAGCCCCCAAGGGAAGAGCTTGGTGGTCCCACTCCTGCTTCTCCAAATGTGCACTAACTACCTCCAGCACAGCTGCTGCAAAACAAATACTAAAGCCCTTTTTGCTTTTTGCCTTTTGTCATAAAAGGGAAAATCCCATTCAGATTCCTTTCATTAGCTATCAGGTACCTTACTAATGTACACCTTTCTTTTTTTTTTTTTAAAGATTTATTTTGCATACAAGTAGGGTACAGGCCAGAATTGTAGGGGCCATGAGAGGATTCACCAGAGACAGAGTGGGGAATAGAACAGGCAGCTCAACAGAAATAAATTGCCAAGGGCAGCAGCGGGCAAGGCAGGAGAGGTCTGCTGCACCATGTGGGTCACTTCCTTGGCCAGCAGCAGGGATCGAACTTATGCTGCAGTGACTGTGGTCTGCTCCATAGTGTGTTGCTTAACCCCCTGCGCCACCAAGAAGGCCCCTGCTAAGGTACACCTTTCAAGGAAGCACCAAGAGAACTTTAAAAGCCCAGAGATACCCACACTTACAATCTAGTGTATCAGTATAAAAAGGGAAGAATATATAATAGCAATCTGTTAGATTAGTTCTCCTGCCCCAGTACAATCCTATCCCTTTCCTAGCTTTGTCAAATCCACTAAATGTTATCTGTACACAGTCTCTCCTTCTTGACGTCCTGTAAGATTCTACAGGGCCTACCCTCAGCATTGTGCTAAGATTGTTCTGATTAAGGTGAAAACAAGCTCTTAGCTGCCATACATTTGCAGTGTTTCTTCTTCCAGTCTTTTTTTTTCTCTTCTACTATGCATATTTTAGCTTCCCAATAATCCTGCCATTCCTCAAATAATTCAGTGACCACTCATTAGATAATTTCAATTAATAAACATGGAAGGAATGATGGAGACAGAAAATCACCACTTAAGCACTATAGTAATAATGACTTCAGGTAAAATCTCTGGTAAGTGCCAAAATTAGTGAGGAATAAATTAAGGAGTAACAGAGTATTTATGTAATGTCAAAGTCCTCCCAAATATTTAGCAATCACAAAGGAAAAGATAATTTCACCATGAATAAACCTGGATTATATTACCTTACCCAAGTGAGTGAGGTTACCACCACCAATAAAAATCATATCAGTATCAAGTGTTATCTGAAATGATGCACTGAGGCCAACTCACTTCTGTAATATTTTTGCTAAATAATTATAACCTCAATCAAATCATGATCAAACTTCAGACAAACCAAAATTGAGGGAAATTCTGCAAAATATCTGACCAGTACTTTTCAAACATTTGCAGATCTGGAAAGCAAAAAAAAAAAAAAAACCTGAAAAACTGGTAGGTTAAAGAATGCAAAGGAGACATACCAACTAAATTTAATGTGGTATCCTAGATTGAGTCTTGGAACAAAAATAAACAAACAAACAAATAAATAAATAATGGGAAAACTAGTAAAAATCTGAATAGAGTCAATTATATATATTTATGTATAGTATTGTGTCTTTTAAATTTAAGGTGTTGAAATTAGAGGAAGCTGAACAAAAGGAGTATGTGACTTGGTACAGTTTTTGCAATTCTTATATAAGTCTAAAAAATGCTAGTTAAAAATAAATGTTTTCCTAGTACCAAGAAAATAAATTCTTTTTTGCATAACATAGAGTATCTCTCATGATCTCACCTACTTGTATACTTCTATCTCCCACCACTGCTTATAACATACCCAGTGTTTCAGCTATGTTAACATTTTACCTTGTACCATTTTTTATAAACATACACACACATAGCCTCCCTGGTGGCACAAGGGGTTAAGTATCAAGCTGTGGGCAGGCACTGCAGTACAAGTTCAATCCCCAGCCAGGGAGCTAACACACCTGGGGCAGCAGCCCTCTCCTGTCTTGCCTGCTGCTCCCCTCAGTCAGTCTACGTGTTCTGCTCCCCACTCTGTCTCTAGTAAATCCTCTCACCCCCTAACCCCCATCTCTGGCCTATACCCCAGCTTTTGTATGCATAAATAAATAAATCTTAAGAAGAAAAACATAGACACACACAACTCTCATGCACACTCAAAATGCAT
The DNA here is from genome assembly GCA_019455555.1 of Galemys pyrenaicus. Taxonomy (NCBI): domain Eukaryota; kingdom Metazoa; phylum Chordata; class Mammalia; order Eulipotyphla; family Talpidae; genus Galemys; species Galemys pyrenaicus. The sequence continues at coordinate 546,909 of JAGFMF010011554.1, forward strand.
TAGACTAACAATTTCCTGATTTCGTTATTAAAGGACATAGGACTAAAATCCAATTTCCTTGATTTCTAACGTGCCAGTCTTTACTGACTCAATGTAATTCCAATCCACTCATTGGGATGCCCAAGTTATCACATATGACATGTCATAGCTTAGTCAAGGTAGTCAACTTAATTGTACCATCAGTTTAATTGAAACTTTTGATGGAAAGTAATACCCTATAATGGTATATGTCTCACATGGAATTGAGGTCTACATACTTATTCATCTCAGTTCTTAGGAAGCCAAAAATGGGCATACTTATGCACATTTGCAAAGTGTATATTTCTGCTTTTATCAGTTCCATTACAATCCTGCCTAAATTTTAAAGTGAAAATGAACTTCACAGTGGAAAAATTACTGTGCATTTGAAACAGCCTGGTCTAACTTTCTAATATATTCACAAACAGGGATTTGATTCTTTTATTAGTAGTTAGGAAAGGTTGCATTAATATTCAGTAGTTAAAATATGCCATTCTAAATTTTTCATAATTTCCCATGGGGAAATAATTTTTTTTAAGGATTTCTGATAGGTGAATGACTTTAATAACATGGTGTCTACGAGGATGGCAAATACAGTGACTCCTAGATGTAGGCTTTGGCAAACATTCAAACTGACTTTCCTTTACAGACATTAGCCCTGCTCATTAGAAGCCGATTAGGTTGACTTACTCCTGGATATAAATATGTTGACAATTCCTTGAGTCCTGTTGAGTTTGGGGGCTACCAAATCCTTCTCTGAAACCTTTAACAGTTAATGTCTTCATAGAGAGAGCAGGGAGTACAGATGGGCCTGGAGGAAACTGAAGGATTCTGAAATAAGTACAGTGAAAAGCACTGTATGAAATTCTCTAGTTCTAAATCTCCTTTTCTTTCTCTCTTGGTTGTAAAGGGAGAGGATCACAAACTTTCTTTCTTCCCTCCCTCCCTCCCTTTCCTCCCTCCTTCCCTCCCTCCCTCCCTCCCTTCCTCCCTCCTTCCCTCTCCTTCTTTACTCCCTCCCTCCCTCCTCCCTCCTTCCCTCCCTCCCTCCCTCCTTCCCTTCCTTCCTTTCTTTTCTTTTCTTTTCTTTTCTTTTCTTTTCTTTTCTTTTCTTTTCTTTTCTTTCTACAAGAACAGAACTTAAAGTAGCAGAAAAGGAAACTTCATACTGAAGTGAGAAAAAGAGTTATGAGAAGCCACAAGAGCAGACAAGCAGTCACAGTAAGCCAGAGAGATGGCAGCCCCATACAATGCTTTCTTCATGAGGTGCTGGAGGGCACTATGGAACACTGGGCAATTCATGGACAGAAACAAAGGCAAAATTGCCTACAGAAAGAATCCATGCAACTACACACAAGGCCAGTGATGGACTCCCCTTTAGAAATTGTTCAAAATCAGGTAAACAACCCTCTTCTTTGAGAATATCATCTGAGGATTCCAACCTTTTAAAGTAGGAACTACCTTTCTGTCTTCCAAAGCACAAAGGTAGATTTGTACACATAAATGTGAGGAGTCCAGGCAGGTTCACATTCATGGTGAAAAAACCTGATTGACAGTGGGGGAGGGATAAGGAGAAAATTTGCCATCCCCCTTAACTCCCCTCTATACGAAGAAGAAAGCGGAGTACTTGTAAAAGTAACTGTCCTAACGGTAGTAAAATGACTTAATAATACATAAATATTGGGAAAACATGAGGATAGATAAAAGAAATAGATGTATAGAAAAATAATGATTAATATACACTCATGGAAAATCTTCTGGGGTGCATTATTAACATTACCTACTCTGACCACTGGGGTTATGGGTTGATTTATTTTTCTTATTTTTCACTCTAGAGCATTTACTTCCACTAAGTACCCAGGATAACCAGGGTCACTTATGGGATTTCTCAGCTTTCAGTCACATCCTTTCTAGGAAAAAACTTAAACTAAATGACAAAGTATTTCTCCCAGACCTAGTATTTTGTAATAGAGAACTAAAGAAGGGACAAAGAAAATCTAACAGAGATCCAGCCACTTCACTAAGTGCTTTTATTACAAAAAATAAACTTTTAGTACATATTCTATAGGAATGCCTATTTTATTTGATAAATTCCCCCAAAGTATTTCCATAATACCTTCCTTTATTATTTTAATCACTTTTTAATGAGGCTATAAAAATTACAAATGAATTTCTCTACCATAAGAAATGAATTATATCTGACATTAGTGGAATCTAAATAGGGAAAAAAATATTAACCCTAGTATTTATTTTAGAGATGTTTGTTAACTACAGCTGAAATTAATTGAAAATGTCACTTGTCCAAATTGCCTTTACTGACCACAGCCTGTAAAAAATATGTATGCAACTCCATGACCTATTGCAGATCAAGAATTGCATTGTGATAAAATTACACAGATTCCTCACAAATAGCACGTGTCATTAAATATTCTTTAAAAAAGTTCAACTCTTTCACTCAGAGACCTGATTCATGAGTCTTCACAACTTGGCAAAGGGGAGCAAATGCTCCTTCCTCACTATTTTAGTAATTAACGTTTGGTGGCGAATATGCAAGCTGTTTGGTTTCCATAGGGAGCTTGATAGTTCTGAAATATATAACTTTTTTGCTTGAAATTAGCCCAAAAAGAGGTTGTATATTTTATTACAAATTATTTATTATATTAATTATTTAATTATATATTAATTAATTTAATTATATTATATTAATTATTTATTACATGATATTATATATAATATATTATATATAATATATTATATTACAAATTTCTTCCTTTTTGGAAGAGTCGCCCCAAAATGGTAAGATCTCTGTTGCTCCAACTATACTATCAAGGGCCTCAACATTAGAGGTTTTGCCAGTGTAAGGCTTTGACCCTGCAAGTTTCAAAACATGTATTACTAAAGCAAGAACTAAGAATAAATAATAAATGGTCAATGAATGAATGGTTAACATAAAGGTTAATATATAAAAAGAATTTGGATTAAAATATTATTCTGGTTTCTTTAGCAGACAAGGTTCAAGAACCCCAACATGCTAAATATTAAGAAGTGTTCTCAGAGACTCTGCTAGCAAATCCATGGTGATAACGGATGTTGTCACCATGTGTTCCTGTTAAAATACTTATCATAAAGGCTGGAACACAGCAGTTTCTTTTATTAAATAGATATAGTAATATAAGTATGTATAGCTGCAAAAGATAAGTCCTCAAACCCTTTGCACATACCTGGAAAAGTGTCTAGAATGTAGAACAGGAAACAAAGCCATGTCATGCTCAGGTTTTTTTCCCCCAGAACTAATTTAAAAAACTTCAGTGCAAGCTCACTCCAAGGAGAAATTGTATTAAGCAGAGACTCATTTATTTTCAGCTGATGAACACAGCCATGTGAACAGCTGATAAAGTCATTGGTCTCTCTCTCTCTGCAAGAGGGTACCAGAAATGTAGTTATGAGTTTCAGCTCCAAATTTCAAAATCACCCTATTTGCTAATGCAATTATAGCTTTGTTACAGTTGCACTAAGTTAAATATATAGGTGACTCAAAAAAAAGTTCTCTCTTTTTTATTATCTTACTTAGCAGTAATGGCATGGGAGTGTGCTTCACCTACCAGGAAAAAAAAAAATGTTTCATCCATCCATTTGGAAAATGAAAGCAAGAGGCGGTGATATGAGTCTTTCTGAAAAAGTGTCAAAGTCCTTAAGAAAAAAAATTTTCACCATGAGCATGTTGAGTGTGCTCCTTTAAATCTGAGTGAGTAAAGGGTAGTAGTAAAGGGTAAGTCTTCAGCTGCCATCGGCTGAGGATCAAGAGAGAAGCTCCTCTATAGTTCAGTGATGAGAACCTGCAGTGACCACTTTCAGGGACAGTCTGAGTTTCCATTTCATTCAGTCTCCAAACCTTGAAGACAATCACGTAGGTTATAGCATCTACTACAATTCTCCAGTCTAGCCATGAAACTAGTTTTAATCATTTTTTAACATTTTTTAAGATAGCAAAAACAGAGTACTTAACCAAGCACTGGCCTCTTCAAAGAAGAGAACCCCATGTGACAACAGAGGTCCAGTACCTAAGAAGACATCCTCTCTATAGAACTGTGACTCGCCTTCTCCTGCAGGCAGTGACACATATACTGGCCACACATCTGTCCAAATTCATCGGGATCTCTCTGATAGGGCTCCCCTCTCTGCAGGCTAACAAAATCAACTCTCAAATATATACAATGCGTATATATATATAATATATATGCATTATATAATATAATATATAATATATATAATGCATGTGTGTGGGCCTTAATCCCTTGAGCCACCAGGGAGGCCCAGGTGAGTATTTTATTTTAAAGTACCTGGTAGAAATCAAATGTCCCCCAATTTTTTTTAACGCTTATTAATTGTACATGAACAGTTAGAGGAGAAAAGGACAAGCAATCAGGTATTATAACATTAAGGGCTTGAGACTATCTCCCTATCAGCTAGGATATATATATATATCCTATATATAATATAATATATCCTATATATCCAGCTATATATAATATATATAATGCATGTGTGTGGGCATAACTGTGTATGTGTCTCAAGAAACCAGGAGATCATTTTGAAAAGAGAAGCAGAAAATAAATATTAATTCTCATTTATCCCATCTTATTTTGTTCACTGCAAGATTTCTTTAGGTCTTGGACTCTTGAGCCAGAGCACAAGATTCTTACATTTAAATCCTTTCTGTAAATTATTTTTCTAACATAAAATATTGCCTCAAGCAAATAATAGCAAATGCTCACATTCATAATACAAAAAGAATACTGAAAGAAGAAATGTCAGCATTTTACTTAGCGATATAACAGAAAGGCAGCAGGGGGAATTAGGCATGAAAAATAATGTAAAATATAAAATTCAAAAAATACTTCCATTAATATTAATAATTAACATTCTTTATTTAACCAAGTATGATTAGTGCATGAGATGTTTAATGCTATAGTTTAATAGATTCAGATTCACTAAAACAATATAGGTATTTTAATTTAATATTTTCTTTAAAATCTGAATTACCCAAAGGTGTTGAAAATGAGTCCATATGTTTTAATGCCTTGAGAGCGGTGTTTCCAAAACACTGCTTAGGGGAGCTCTCAAAGAATAAAAAAATGCAAAAAATAGAAAGCTTAAGAGAAAGAATGAAAAGCAAATTAACATTCTATTCTGTTTAAAGCAGGTTAATGTTTAGCCCAATTCACGGCTTTAACACGCACACCTAGCGCCACCTAGAGAAACATGAAGATCTCTGCCACCACAAGCAGGCAGTTTCCGCAACAATTGAAGTGAATCAAATATCACAAAGGAATGAGTCAGCATTTTAAATGTGAAAAACTGTGGGCTTTGTTCAGTAAACCAAGAGCAGTGCTCTAATGAACGTCAGTACCAGCTACTAAGACTTCTAGAAATGGAAAAGGTGGCTTGTTACCTAGGTTCCTTCTAAGTCTTATCCTAGTCTATTACAAGAGATTAAAAAAAAAAAAAAAAAAAAAAGGGCCTCCCTGGTGGCGCAGTGGGTTAAGCAACACACTA
>JAGFMF010011554.1:552714-571050 GCA_019455555.1 Galemys pyrenaicus
AAGCGTTAAAAAAAATTGGGGGACATTTGATTTCTACCAGGTACTTTAAAATAAAATACTCACCTGGGCCTCCCTGGTGGCTCAAGGGATTAAGGCCCAGCACCATGAAAGCTATCTGCAGCCCCTGCAGCACAGGTTCAACTCCCAGCCAGGGAGATGACCCACATGGCACAGCAGACCTCTCCTGTCTTGCCCACTGCTCCCCTCGGCAGTGTATTTCAGTAGACCCTGTTCTTCTCCCCACTCTGTCTCTAGTGAATCCTCTCACCCCCACACCTCTGGCCTGTACCCCAGTTCTTGTATGCATAAATAAATCTTTTAAAAAAATAATAAAATACTCACTTGTTTTCCAGAAGCATCCAACCTAATTGGTAAAGAAAAACATATATAAAATAGATAAATTATAGGAAACAACATAGGAATGATGAAGTGTAGTCAGATTTTATGGTACAGTGAGAACTGTAGGCTGTACAGTAGGGAGAAGATCCCTGAGAAGATCAGAGAAAGCTGCATGGAGAAGTGTATGTGAGCTCAACTTTGAAGAAAGTTTGATTTGGGAATAAAAAGATGGGACAGAAGGGGAAAGTGGAAAATCACAATTTGGGTCTGAAGAATAGCACACAGTTCAGAAAGAAAGCAGAGAGACAGTTTGGAAAAGTACCATCAGGCAAGATCATAAAGCATCTCAAACAGCAAAGTAATAAAATAGCCGTTCCATGGTAAAATAGCACTTTTGTAATATCTGCAACACATCAGGTATCAATCCATAAGTTTTCCATAGACTAATTCATGTCATCCTTAGAACACTCATTAATAGTTTGGTGCAATAGGTAATATCTCAATTTTTACATAAAAGAAACTACAGAGAGGTTACATAATTCAACCTAGATCACAATGCCAGTAAAGTTTGAACTGTGACCATTCATAGTTAGAATAGCTTCTTCATAGAAAGGTATTTGGAGCTTAATTTTTTCCAAAATGCAGAAAAGTGGGACACCTGTTCTTGTTTTATAAAAGTAAACAAATATTTTAATGAAAACATTATAGATTATGCAAAAGGGGAGGATAGTTTTTACTTCCCAGACATACTTAAAAGTGTTTAAACATTTTATTTAGTTTTATTTCAATGTAAATAAAAACTCATGAATATAAAGAATAAAGAAGGCATAGACTGGAAAGAATCATAGCTTGCCCCACCCTTCCCTGTCGCACCCCAGAGACAGCCTCTTCTTTGCATTAACAAACAAGAGACATATCTATTGAATTCAGATGTACTTCTCCTCCTTGTAATGTTTCACAATTGCTATACTGCTTTTAAGACTTCTACTGGTTTTCTTAATCATTTTAAATAACATAATAGTCTTCTTCTATTCAATCAACTTTAATTGGCTCATTATTCCCTTTGCAAAATGAGAATATCACTGCCCCATCCTTCTTTTAAACTTGCCCCCCTTGACCTTCTGCAACTACATTTTCACTTTTATAGTACCAAGGCTGTTAACATTTACATCTATGCTGCAACTATAATCAAATCCTCTATTAGTTGTATTTAGGTTGACTTTACAAGCTAAAAACCAATAAACAGCATTTATATATATATTTTTTTAAGATTTATTTATTTATGCGTACAAGCACTGGGGTACAGGCCAGAGGTGTGGGGGGGGTGAGAGGATTTACCACAGAGAGCGGGAGCAGAACAGGCAGATCAACGGAAGTACACTGCTGAGGGGAGCAGCGGGCACAGCAGGAGAGGTCTGCCGCCATGTGGGTCCCCTCCCTGGCCGGAAGCAGGGATTGAACTCGTGCTGCAGTGGCTGCGGTTTGCTTCATAGTGTGTTGCTTAACCCACTGTGCCACCGGGGAGGCCAAACAGCATTTATATTAATATGACTAAATATTTTTTACTACAAGGTCAAGTGGGATTATATTTCCTCTTTTAAAAGTCTTATATCGGGGCCTCCCTGGTGGCGCAGTGGGTTAAGCAACGCACTATGAAGCAGACCGCAGCCACTGTAGCACGAGTTCAATCCCTGCCGCCGGCCAGGGAGCGGACCCACATGGTGCAGCAGACCTCTCCTGCCTCCCCCGCTGCTCCCCTCAGCAGTGTACTTCCGTTGATCTGCCTGTTCTGCTCCCCGCTCTCTGTGGTGAATCCTCTCACCCCCCCCACACCTCTGACCTGTACCCCAGTGCTTGTATGCATAAATAAATAAATCTTAAAAAAAAAATAAATAAAAGTCTTATATTACAACCTCTGGGACAGGGGTAAGAGAACAATCTTTGTATCAAGTGAAATGAGTTCTTTTACACTGTAACAACTGTGTTTATATTCACAGCACATTTTATTTTACTTCAAAATTGGAAGAGAATAGCTTATCATCTTACATGGATTTTATTGGTGGGAGGTTTTTAATGTTTTTAAGCCTTCTGTACTCTCATTTTAAGCTAGAATACTTGTTTTCTTGGCCTACAATAAACTTATATCCTAGATTTTCATTCTTCATTTAGATTAAAGCATTGTACCCTCTTCCCCTTTGGAAAGGATCCAGCCTCTTTCTTGAATTCTTCATTTGCTTTTCTAGAGTATGTCATCATGAAATTTCCCAAGAAGTGTTATGCCAGAGATAAATTTTCTGATCCCATCATTCTGAAGATGTCTTTATCTTGCTGTATCACTCAGTTTCCCAACAGGAAAAGTGAAATCACTGTAAGCATTTAAACAGAGGAGATTTAACGAAGAAAATTAGTGACATAAATAATGGAAGAACTGAAAAACCACGCAAAGGAGGAGGCAAAACGGACATTATTGTCAGTGGACACTCACAACCATCCTTAGGCTAGTAGGACAAGCAATAGGTAATGTCAGCAGATCCCTGACCTGGATCAAGTAAGCCAGAAGAAACGAGTCATAGAGAAAATACAGCAAAAATCAGCTTCCACTAGGGGCATAGAGACTGAATAAATTATAAATCCTAGTTTCTAAGATCCTCCTGTACTCTCACTGTTTAAACCCAATCAGAAATCAGTAATCAGGAGCCTGGGAAACACAGCCTCCAGGGCTAGTCCCCAGTAATTCAGAGTAAAGAAAAGACAAGGAATCCATCCCAGAACAAACTCTTGTCTTCATTCATACTTGCTTTATAGTTTTGCTAGCTATCAAATTCAAGGTCCTCAGTTTTCTTCAGAACTTTGAAGGCATTGCTCCACCAGACTAGACATCTAGTAGCCAATATTGTAGATAAGAAATCTGATGCACATCTGATTCTTCTTGCATTTTAGGTGCTTGTCTTTTCCCCCAACTATCAAACCACCAGAGAAAGTGGAAGCCCCAGCTTCCTGTTCCAAGATTCCAGTCTCATTAACATTCTTTTCCCTCATCACTCTTCAACCCATTCAACCAGTCTTAGAATTTGTCCCCAAAACAGAGAAAACACACCCCTGAGGCCACAATATCTGCAATAAAGTAAATGTAAAATGACTAACAATTAATGCCAGCCTATAGTAGAATTCACTAAGCTGTGGCTAGTATTAAAATATTTTTAAACTATTAAACATACCACATGTATTATTGCTTAAGCAGTATGATTTTAATAGCTTCTCCACTATTTACCTTTTTATATTCATTTGGGCCCACATTTTTGGGTTTCTGATAATATTGCCCACTGCTGAAATGTCTGACTTGACAGTGCTTTATTAGAAGCATACCCAACACTCTTGTCACTTAACCACCAGTAAATCTAAATAAACCAAGTCTTAAAGTAAGAATTTTTTTTATCTGAAAGGATTTTCATTATATTTTTGAAAACTATCATTGTGTCTTGATGCTTGAAACTGACATATAAAATGATATATAATGAGTGCTTTCTACCCATAAGCATTTACGTACCAAAAAGACAAGCAAGGTAAGATGTAAAACACAGAAGATAAAAATGAAAATAGTATTGGGTCTGATATTTGACAAAACAGTTTGAAATGTGGCAGGTGAACTTCACCAGGAATTTAAAAAAAGTAATTTACCCAAATATATATATATGTGCATATGTATATATATATAATAGACATTTATAAATATGTAATGTTTATTTATAGAATAATAAGCTCAGAACCATCTGTTTTAAACAAGTGAATAATACATTGGAAATGCTAAAATTAGATACTAATTTAACATGCAAATAGAGGTGGGGGAAGGGAGTGAGATATTAACAAAAGCAGATTACAAATAGTAAAAAGGTATCCTAGACTACATAAGATAGTTAATATATGAAGGTCTTCAAGAAAGATCATTGATGCTCAAAATAAATAAAACAAAGAGAACGGTACTAAAAAATCATAAAATGAGACTCTTAGTGTTTAACTCAATGCCAATAATAGAATAGTTGTTAATTATTGTACATCTACATAGTACTTCATGAGATAGTACATTAGTTAATCCTCATAGGAACCACATGAGACACATATTACAATCTTCCCCTTCTAGATGATTTGCTAGTCTACTCTAGCTTCCATAATAAAATACCACACTGGGTAGCTTAACAACAGAATTTATTTCCCCATAGATCTGGAGAAGAAATTTAAGATCAAGAAAACTTGGTCAATCTTGATGGGACCAACCCAGCAGGTTGGTCCTGCTGATTGACAGCTGCCTTTATACTATGTCCTCAGATGAGAGTATGAGTGTGAGAGGGTGTGATAGTGTGTGACAGGGTGAATATGAGGTTGTGGAAGATGTGAGAATGTGGAGAGTGAGAAAGTGTGAGTGTGAGGATGTGTGAGAGAGCGCATGAGAGAATGAGTGTGAAAGAGTGTGAGTATGAGTGTGTGGAATGTGTGAATGTGAGAGCATGTGAGTGAGAAAGTTCATAAGTATGAAAGTAAGAGAATGTGAGTATGGGAGGCAGCATGGGAGTCTGAGAAAGTGTGAGTGTAGATGAGACTGAGTGTCTACAAGTGAGATAGTGTGAGTATGAGAAAATGTGGGCATTTAAATAAGCGAGAATATCTGCGGTTCTTCCTTTTCATATAAGGACTTTAGTCCTACCAGACTCTACTCTCATGATCTCATTTAATTACAATCCTTCCTTAGAGGTACCATCTCCAAATACAATTGAATTGGATACTGAAACTTCAACATAGGAATTTGGAAGAATAAAAATGAGTCTATTTTAATTGAGAAACTTGAAACTGACAGTCTATACCTCTACAACCTGCCATGGTACTGGAAAGCAGACCACTGGAATCATTGTCCCAACTCCCTCTGCTTAAAGTTGAGGTCAGAAACATCAGCAGGTGAACAAAGGATGAGAGGTTGGAGTATTTATCCCCCTGGTTCTCATCCTGCAATGTCATGGTCATGACTACTGTTGGGTAATCCCCATTCTACACCTGCAATTCTTGCCAGGATCCACAAACCTTCCTCCTCAGTCCCTCCATGCTCAGTAACAGCTTCCTCATGCTGCTAATTCCAGAGTGCTTTACCATCCCCTAATGTCTGTACCCCAGCACACATTAGGTTCTTTCCAATTGTTTCTTTTTAAAGTACCATCTGTTTCCTACTAGATGTTAACATAATAAGTGGTACCCAGGAGATAGACTCTCAAAGCAGGATTCTGAAAGTGCTCACATATTTCATGAAAGGTCTTTTTCAGACATGTGGTGGCATTACAATTACTCTAATCATTCTGGCAGTGAAGAGGGACAGAGCATGGGCCCAAAGAAAGGAGTCAGGAGATAGTCAGGACTCAGCTAACTAAGACAAAAATTTCACACTTATTCATTAAGACAACAGAGGCCATTACAGATATCCTGCAGCCAAATGATTATTTCTAAGTGTCCTACGCAGAGGACACTGAAACTTTTTTTAAAAAACATTTATTTATTTATGCATACAAGAGCTGGGATACAGGCCAGAGTCCCAGGAGGTGAGAGGATTCACCAGAGACAGAGTGGGGAGCAGAACAGGCAAATCGACTGAAACACACTGCTGAGGGCAGCAGTGGGCAAGGCAGGAGAGGTCTGCTAGGCCATGTGGGTCCCCTCCCTGGCTTACAGCAGGGATCAAACTCATGCTGCAGTGGCTGTGGTTTGCTTCATAGTGCGTTGCTTAACCCACTGCACCACCAGGGAGGCCCAGACACTGAAACTTTTAATCCAAACTCAAGTAATGGATATAAAATAAAAATGCCACTATGACAAGACTCTTATCTCCTGTGACCACAATACAGATGTAGTTGTGGATCAAGAGCAGGACCTGATTGGAAGGGTTATGAAAATGCAACATGAATTACTAGAAAAATTTGTGAAGTCTCTTATGCTGAGGGAGGGGGATTGCTGCAGGGAGAACGGTGTGCTGACATTTGGGCAGATATACACTAATGAGACTGAGAATATTATTTTTTTAAAGATTTATTTATTTATGCATACAAGAGCTGGGGGTACAGGCCAGAATCGCGGGAGGTGAGAGGATTCACCAGAGACAGAGTGAGGAGCAGAACAGGCAGATTGACTGAAACATGCTGCTGAGGGCAGCAGTGGGCGAGGCAGGAGAGGTCTGCAACACCATGTGGGTTCCCTCCCTGCCCGGCAGCAGGGATCAAACTCCTGCTACAGTGGCTGTGGTTTGCTTCATAGTGTGTTGCTTAACCCACTGCTCCACCAGGGAGGCCCAAGACTGAGAATATTAAATCTCCAAAGCCCCTTGCTCTTCTTTGCTGGAATCAGTCTGTGCTCCATTTTAAATAAAAGACTATTTCTCAATAACTATTCCTTGAGCATTTTACTTACATGAGATGCAAAATCTCATCACAATGCCATCCCTCACTGGCTCCAAGCCTGAAAGGAAAGTTATATTTCAGCATAGCTCAGAGAGAAGTATAAAGCCCAATCCTAGAGACACATCTTATGTCATACCAAAGGAGTTATAAGATCTCACCAACTGGTATCACTAGGAGTCTGACTAGCATGTATGGGAGTGGGCTCTAAGGGTATCCCCAGAAGGGCCCTTATGAACTACCCCTTTCCATATTCTCTCACCTGATGGAAAATATGGTGGGGCCCTTTACTTTAGCTAAAAGAGTAATAAAATATATTTTTTTTGCTCTTGGTTCTGATTTTTCTCCTCTATCTAGTAGCTCAGTGATACAGAGTTAATAACTTTTAATTTAAAATGTGGTGCATATAATGTCATAATATAGTGTCAACCTAAGTAAAGAGGTAAATTGAGGTAAGTTCAAATTACCAGAAATTTAATTCATTCAGAATTAGAGAGGAATGGTAATTTAGGAAACAGGCAAGATTACTAAGGGTTTGGGATGAGCTGTATTTATGGGTAAGGAATGCAGAGAAGGGAGTGTCTAGTCAGAGTCTTAGCAGTTCAGTCATTGACTTGATGATCAAGAGAGCTTTCTCATCAGATGTTCATTGGTCAGGAGATAAGTCTCAGTCTTCTGTAAATCAAGCATTTATAGAAATCATTCTCTCCATTCATTGAGCTCTTCTTAAATTCCTTTCTGAGGGCTCATGCATAGAATTCTCCATTTCATATCTCCTGGTTCCATTTTAGATTAAAATCCTTTCACAATAGCATTGGGATTTTTGGTTTGTGTATTTTTTTTCTATTATCTGTCCTATGCTCCAAGAACGCAGAAGCAGAGTTTACAATTTAAAGTTTCATACAGAGTTTTAGTATTCTACTTTCCCCACATCTGTATCTCTACCTGGGTCCTCTCTTCGAATTAATGGCATAATTTTCCACTCAATTTCACTCAATTCAGAACAAAGGGATTATCCTGAGTGGCTGACTTCATTTTATCAGCTGTTTTCAATAAGTCAAGTCCTGAAATTCCTCCTCACTGATATATCTGTCACAAATCTCTCTCTGTCCCTCTACTGTATTTTAATTGCAGCTTTTACCATCCTGTGCTTGAACAAATGTAAGCACAACAAGGAGGCTTATTTTCCAGTCAGGGAACCAAAATGATGTCCAGTGGAACTGAGACGTACCCAAGGACTCCAAACTGTTATGGAGGGAAAAACCCATTTTTACCCATTCTAAGGATCCAGCCATCTGCACACACAAAGGAAGGTAACTGCTCTAGTGTGTCAAAGTTCTTTAATCAGTGGAAGGTTCAAAAGGAAGAGAGAGAGGAGGAGGAGGGGGGAGACGGGGGAGAAGGGAAAGAGTGGGAGGGAGAGGAAGAAGGAGAGGAGAAGGAGGAAACTGCTTAAATTCACTATCCCACATAGGCAAACACCCAGCCAAATAGGTCAGGCACAGAGCTACAAAGTCACAAGGAGAATGTTTATAGCAGCATTCTTTACAATAGGTAAGACCTGAAAACAACCTAAATGCCCAAAAACAGATGAGTGGATCAGGAAGCTGTGGTACATATACACGATGGAATACTACTCAGCAATAAAAAATGAAAAACTAGACGCATTCATAGGAACATGGATGGAACTGGAAGGGATTATGCTCAGCGAAGTAAGTCAGAAGGCAAAAGAAAAATACCAGATGGTTCCTCCCCTAGGAGGAATATAAGGGAACGAAATAAAGATCAAGGAAAGGAATAAGAACAATACTAATAACAACAAGAAAGAAACAAAAACCAAAACTGAAAAGACAAGGACAAACTGGGGACATTTGGTGGGGAGGGAAGAGGGGAAGGGTGGAGGGAAGACAGGAGCATGGGGGACTGAGGTGATGGTGTACTGGTGAGATGGTGATGGGGAATGCATGGGGATTACAATTGATGTCAAATACATGTAAATTTAAAAAAAAATTTTTAAATAAATGTTTTTTCCTTCCAAAAAACAAAGTCACAAGGAGAACAAGCTCATGAGATTATCCAGCAGGGGGAAACAAGCAACAGGTTAAGCAGGGCTCAGGAAATTGAGCAGGATCACAAATTCACAATGCATCATCCAACCGGATAATCCACCATAAGGCCAAGCAAGATGACTGCTACCATCATCCTTGAAGAGTGCACCTGCCATTGCCACGCATCATGTCTATCCTTCTTCTTTGTTCAATCTCAATATATACCTCCCTTGCCCTTTTCTCCCAGCCAGCAGTCCCATTCAGGAAATCCAGTTCATGGCACACTGGGAGCTGCACCGAGATGTTAGTGCTATGGAAGTGGGAGCAGGGAAAAAATGGGATCCTCCCCCATGGCTGTGGTGATGCTCCCACCCCACTGTAACACAATAAATTTAATTTATTCCCAGTCAGTGAAACCTCTCCCCACCCCAAACCCAGCCTACCTTCTCAATGATGTGATCAGGCTTAGAACATATGCTACCTGAGGGAACAATAACATTTGTGAAAAGAGAATATAAAGTCAGAAATGTTTCTTCCAAAAAAAGAGAGAACTCTTCCTTTTAGAAGAGAACAAATTTAATTTTTTTATTATAAAATAACTTATTGGCAAAAATGGTTTGAAACTGAACATTTTTTCATCTTCATATGAATTGGGGTTCATTTTTTCATAACAATGTTCAACTAGAAACATGCAAAGAAAGTAAGATAATGTTTAATAAACTGAACTATTACCCTCACTGTTGTGTGCCTTATGTTAACTTTCTTTTTTATTTTATTTTTTTCTTTATTTATATATATTTGACATCAATTGTGGTTCCCATTTCCCACCACTATTTCACCAGTGCACCACCACTTCAGTCCCTTAGAGAACAAGTTTAAATTTTAAACAAGTTACAATTTTAAAAGTTAAAAGTTTTCTTTATTCAACTACTGTGCTATAAATTACTTCTCTTTGCGGAAAAGCTAAGCTCTGTAGGGAAAAAATCACTCAGGAAGTGAAACGAGACCCTATTTGTTAGCTAATCAAATTGGGTGAAGATCTGAAGTAAAATTAAATTGATCAAGCTGGATCTGTTCACTACCTTAAGTGACAGGTTTCTCTGGTGTTTTCCTCCCATTTTCAGAGTACAGAACTAAAAACTGCCTTGCTGTCTATTGTATTGCCCATATAACATATGTTTGTCAAGATTTACACTTTTAGAGATGGGTTGTCACAATTAGCAACAGTTTAAGACACAATTCATGAACTTGAGGTTAATCCTCTAATCTAAAATAGAATCTTTTTAAGGTTTTATCCACCTTTATTTTTCTTCTCAGTATTTATCATCAGCAAACATTTTGTCCACATTTTTGTTTCCACCAGTGTATGTCTGAAGGGCAAGGATTTCATTTTGCAAAAACAAAGGTACCATTGTATTTTACTCGGTCATATATATCCCTAGAGCTGTGCGTAATATAAATTAAGGCGTCATTGCTTATATGGTTAACCGGAAAAGTTAAAAGAAATTTTTAAAATTTACCCCCTTATGTAGCAGAGGAATGGCTTTTCCCTTTACAAATGAAACATCTAGTCTTCAGAGCAACCCTAAAAAAATGCAGAGCCTGTGTCAGAACATTATACAAGCGTGAAAATGTGCCCTGGTCACAGAGCAACGAAGCTGATTGGCTCCAGTCTGAAACAGCCACATAGGGCACACTGTATCACATTAAGTTCTTCAGAAGGCACACAAAAGCGACAAGAGAAAACAAAGAGTCATGGATTAATTCGTTGCTTTCACATCATTCTCTTTCAATTTTTAAATAATATTCGTAAAGACAAGTGAAACTATTGCGATAAATACCGAGAAGAGCACCGTCCTTGCCCACAGTTATGATGGCAGAAAGACCTTCTCAGCCCACATCCAAAATGGACGTTGACTGTGACGCTCCTAACAATCTCCCACTGGCCACGCCCCACAAACAAAAACAACCTTCCTTCCTCCCTAATGTGCCCGCCCCTTCCGTCAGAAAGCTGCTAATGATTGGCTAGCCATAGATTTTGCAGCGGATGTTACCTCAGTCCGTGAGCTAGGGAAGCTGCGCGCGCACCGGCAGTAAGTGGTGCGTTAAGGATCTGGGGGTTGTGCGCATCTGTGTGTGTCCGGCCCGGAAGGGACACTGCACGGTTCATGTGACCGGGTTCTGAGGTAGGGCTTCTCCCCGCCGACCCGCACCAGAATTCCACTTTATTACTGACTTCTCGCCCCGAGGGGCAGCTGAGTGCGTATTGGGAGGGCTCGAGGCGGTGGCGCTGCTGGCAGCGTCACAACCTGGCGGAGCGTCAGGGTCCTCGTCCTGTGGGTGACCTGGTGGATGGGGGCGGCGGCTGCTAGGACAAGGTATGTAGGCTTCAGCTCACACTCACTCGCTTTCATTCCTGGGCGGCAGGGTGATGAGTCATCCCCAGGGCCACACAACCACCGCCCAGGCAGATATGAGGGTGTCCGAGGCGGGAGTGTTGTAGAAGCGTGCTGACTTTGGGAGACTTGAGGCTCTCTGCCTCGTTCTCATCCGAGTATAGTGAGGTGGGTGAACTTTCTCCGGGTATTCGGCGCTTGAGCTCATCAGTCCTCACAGAAGCGTGCGGGTTTGGTATTATTTTGCGCATTTAATAACAAAGGCACCTCAGTTTCAGAGGTCAAAATTGGTAGCCTGCGGAGAAGAAAGAGTTCCATCCTGTTCTGTTATACGACATAGAGGTCACTGTCTGAACTGGGCCTCTTTCCCAGAGGGTGGCCTGATTACTGAGGAAGATACACAGCAACTATAGGCTGATGTGATGTAAGAGTGTGAAAGTGCTACCCGTTGGTGTTTTTCCAAAGGCAATATGCCCGGCGTTGTACACCCTCGCAGATCTAGTGGCAAGGTTGAAAGTACACTCAGGGTTCTTTCAAGCAAGGCTTTTCAGCTTGGGGGGTGGGGGGGAGAGGGTGTTGCTAGATAAAATACGTATTAATACTGTGTCCCATTCCTAGAATTTGAATCATTAGGACTGAATTGAGATCCAAGAATCTACATTTTTAATTGCATCAAGATGATTTCAGTACCTTGAATATTTGTCTTATTTTGAGGGGAAGTAGTATTTGGCATGTTCAGCATAAATTTATGATTTGGTTTCCCTTGCTGTTTGTTAGGTGTATAATGCAGTATGACCTCGAAGAGTTATTTGTCTTTTCCTTGAATATTTTCCTCTGCTCAAAAGCTACAATCTTCTTTTATTTTCCCATTGAATGCTAGTGTAAATCTGAACTCAGAGCCACATTTATAAAAGATGTCACACATCTTGTAATTTCCTTAAGAAATAAACAGTCTGCATTAGTCAGATAAATTATGCAGAGTCACATTTCCTGTTGTCCAATCTGGGACTTAGGCATTGAGTAGTCCCAAAAACTGGGTTCACTGGGATGGATTTCTTGAACTATAAGGGGTAAACAGAATTCATCATTGACATTTTAAAACACCACATTATCCATCATTTCTACTTAAAAGTGGTTGACTCCTTCCTGGTTTTGGATCCTCTGTGTCCTTTCCACTACTGACTTATGGATTTTTTTTCCATCTCTGTTTTTAGCATTTAAGATCTGCTTGGTAAACCTGGTGCACCACCATGCTGGCCGCAAGACTTGTGTGTCTCCGGACACTACCTTCCAGGGTTTTCCACCCAGCTTTCACCAAGTCCTCCCCTGTTGTGAAGAATTCCATCACAAAGACTCAGTGGCTCTTAACACCCAGCAGGGTAAAAATAATTTGAATATTTTTGTCTCTATGTACTCTGGGACTTTTACTTAATTTATTCATTTGACAGTATGAAGTTCCCTTACTACCATTAGTGATTTGCTGCAACTGTTAGCTCTGATAATATCCCAAATCATTTTTTCCCCATTAGTTTTATATCATTCTGTTCCATTCTATGAAAAAGAAAAAAAGAGCTCTATAACTTTTCCTTTTCCTTTACTTATAGCACTTAGAATGTCTCTTTCAGAGAATTTAAACTAACTTGTGAGGGGTTGAGAGCAAAATGATAAAAGAATCATGGACCTTATGATCAAAAAGTTTAAGAAGCCAGGAATATGACCATTTGGCCAATAGCTTACTAATCAGCTATTGATTGTTTGAAGAATGGTAAAACAAAATGTCAGGTTAGAGAGAAATCCATTTCCTTTCATAATAGATTTCTCTGACATTCAAATTAGACATATATTTTGTGGATGAGAGGTAGATAAGAAAATACAGAAAAGCTGAAGGAGACAGTTTCTCTTTTTTCTCTTAAATGAACTGTTCTATTGAGAAAGAGCTAAAATAGGAGTAGATATCCCTCTCACTTTGTGTTAGGATAGGTAACTCTTGTGCCCCTCTTCCTGGCAAAAAAAAGTTGTCATACATACTGAATTTTTTTAAGTTAGTGTTTAAAATGTTGTAATTCTAAAGATATAAATCTGTAGTTTATGGAATAATTCTGAAATTTAAATAAGTTAAATGTTTCATGAAACATTTTGAAAATAAGAGCACACATAGGATCTACATTTAACTTCTTGGATTGTCTAACATGCTTTATTCTTATAATAAAAAGTACCAGGTAGCTTTATGTAGTTTATTGTGTAGCAAGATCTTCCATTTTCTTTACTTGTTAACATCCTGATTTGTTGTGTGTTTCTTTGTTTTCATATATATATCAGGAATATGCCACCAAGACCAGAATTGGGATCCGGCGTGGGAAAACTGGTCAAGAACTTAAAGAGGCAGCATTGGAACCATCAATGGAAAAGATATTTAAAAGTAGGTGATGATCTTTAAGTTTCAAACTGGAATACACTTGTGAGTTTTAAAGAGATCCTTGAACAAATTCCTAAAAACTTATGCAAATTTGTTTATCTGTGCATGGGGTGGGTGGGAGAGGGGGTAATCATTCTCGGAAACCTGATGTCACAGAAAATAATAGGTCTCTTATGCTGGGCTCAGTGGTTCCCAGTCAGATTTCTTTTTTTTAAGATTTATTTATTTATGCATACAAGCACTGGGGTATAGGCCAGAGGTGTGGGGGGGCGGGTGGTGGTGGTGAGAGGATTCACCACAGACAGAGTGGGGAGCAGAACAGGCAGATCAACAGAAGTACACTGCTGAGGGGAGCAGTAGGCACAGCAGGAGAGGTCTGCTGCACCATGTGGGTGCCCTCCCTGGCCAGCGGCAGGGATCCACCTCGTGCTGCAGTGGCTGCGGTTTGCTTTATAGTGTGTTGCTTAACCCATTGTGCCACCAGGGAGGCCCCCCAGCCAGATTTCTTCCAGAGAAAATTTAACCATTTCTTTTTTTAGGATTTAGTTAACATACTATCATCTATAAAACGTATAATATGTTAAGGAAGTTCATTTGAATTTGCATAGAATCTTCATTCAGGTATATATAACTTATATTTTCAGATCAAGAGTAATTTGCCAAAAAAAAAAAAAAAGGCCTAACTATTCAACAAGGGTCCTCTTAACTGACTGATAATATAAAACCTCTCAGGAAAACAGTACCTTAATGAAGTCATTTTGGTTCACAGTTTATAGATTTTAGCTTTGAAGTTAACAGTTTTGTTAATCTACCCAAAGCCAAAGAACATTGCAAAATGTCCTTAACAACCTTGCAAAATGTCAACACACTGTAATGGGAAAGATCACCAGTCATTATCAAACATATCTTTTTATTAAGTTGGCCCCAGAAAATAAATTATATGAATCATAGCAACATTCTTAGTGTACAGATTTATACTAAAAGGAGTAAGATATTATTTATGAATACTTCCTTCAAATTAAAACATAAGTTGTTTCTTTGCAATTACTTTAAAACAAGAACACCCTCTCCCTTGATTCTACTCTATACACGCTTGTTTTTCTTTGGCTTCCTTTTTTCTTAACTCTAAGAATCATCTTTGTAAATAGCACATTGGACAGTGTAATATGACTTAACATTTCTTTCTCATTTTTACTCTAAAAACTTCATGAGAACACACCCCACTCTTACTAATAAAATAGTGTATCTTGGAAGTATCCCCACACCGCATATTTTGTTGTTGTAATATTAATCAAGTATGGGGGAGTTTTGTACTGGTTTTATTATATTTTTTCCTAAAAGAGTGATTTACTTATGCATACAAGAGCTGGGGTGCAGGCCAGAGGTGGTGAGGGGGTTGGGAGGATTCACCAGAGACAGAGTAGGGAGCAGAACAGGTGGATATCCTGAAACCACTGCTGAGGGGAGCAGCAGGTGAGACAGGAGAGGTTCATTGCACCATGCGGGCCACCTTCCTGGCCAGGGATAGAACTCCTGCTACAGTAGCTACTTGCTTCGTAGTGCTGCCACCTAACTCCGTCCCCACCAGGGACTTTTTTTTTTTTTTTAAGATTTATTTATGCATACAAGCACTGGGGTACAGGCCAGAGGTGTGGGGGGTGAGAGGATTCACCACAGACAGAGCGGGGAGAAGAACAGGCGGGTCTACTGAAATACACTGCTGAGGGGAGCAGTGGGCACAGCAGGAGAGGTCTGCTGTGCCATGTGGGTCCCCTCCCTGGCCGGCAGCAGGGATCGAACTCGTGCTGCATTGGTTGCGGTTTGCTTCATAGTGCGTTGCTTAATCCACTGCGCCACCAGGGAGGCCCAGCGGTGTCTTTTTTTAGAGGCTTTTTCCTTAGCACCATATGTGCAAGTTATAGCTCTTATAAAGAAATATGTCATATGGTTTGACTTTATTTATATAAATATTAGGAACTTTAATTTAGTCAAGGCACATCGGTAATAACATGTATTTATCTTGTGTTCCCCAGTTGATCAGATGGGAAGATGGTTCATTGCTGGAGGGGCTGCTGTTGGTCTTGGAGCATTGTGCTACTATGGTTTGGGAATGTCTAATGAAATTGGAGCTATTGAAAAGGCTGTGTAAGTAAATTGTTCCCAGACATTTCCAATATTAAAACAAAGATTGCATTTTTCTTCTCATCCTTATCTTTTGCCATTTTTAAAATGTTTTATGTCTTTCAACTATGTAGAAATATACATGAATAAGAACAGACTCTTATTTACTTGGCATGTATTTATTCACACCTTCATAAAATTCTTTTACCAAGGCTACATGCATTTAAGCAAGGAGAAAATTTATGTACCTATATATCAAGTGCTTCTTTGTTTCATTTTTTTTTTAACAGATAGCTTATGTATTTGTTTGCAAGTAAGCTTCTTAACGTTATATGATGGGGAAAAGAAATCACTGTAATAAAAAGCACAAAAATAATGTTGCTGTTTTTGCATAGATTTCTGCCAAAGACAGTCATTTATAAGGAATCTTCAAATGGATATTTCAGAAATTTCTTGAAGCCATCTCATCAGAAAATATGTCTCTGAATATTACTTTGGAAGGAATTGGTATAGGATTGGAGTAAGCTTAGAATCTTTCAAAACAGACCCCAATTAAAAGAACTGTATTTAAACTGAAACAATTTTAATTGAAATTCCTTTTTCAAAAACAATAGTAAAGGAAATTAGGCATTTTGAAAAATGTCCTGACGAAATCACAGTATCCTTATGCTTCTTCAAACTGGAGGTTATTTTCTTTTCCTCAGCCTTGGAAACAAGGTGAAGAACAGTCTATAAGCAGCTTTAGACAGGGGATACTTAAAGCCCTAGCAGTTGAACACATGGACACCTCTTAAAAGAAATTGGGGGCCCTGGCCAAAGAAACCAAATTCTATTCATAACTGATAAAAAGTGAAGTGACTCTTTCCCAAGTAGCAGTAATTGTAAGATATGTGTAATCATTGCCATGATAAATGAGTAAGATTTAGGGGCAGTAAAGCAATACTTTCCAAGATCTCCTAAATAACAAATGTTTCATCAGAAATTCACATCCACAGTACTATAAATTAATCACGTTGTGTTTCTTAACAGAATTTGGCCTCAGTATGTAAGGGATAGAATTCATTCTACCTACATGTACTTAGCAGGAAGTATTGGTGTTACAGCTTTGTCTGCCCTGGCCATGAGCAGAACTCCTGTTATCATGAACTTCATGATGAGAGGTTCTTGGTTGGTAAGTGAGCTTGTTTTTGTTTTCCTTTTCTAGTAAATATCCAAAGATTAAATGAGAAGTATTGACAGAGAGTATTAAATGGAAAGAATGCAATACTACATTAAACAAATTTTTGTTTAGATAATGTATAAAGAACTAGTGTAGCTGAGACAAAATAGGAAGCGCATTCTGAGGTGAAGTCAGCTATCTGCTGCAGTTCTTCATTGTATATGTGTTTTAATAAGTCCAAAGGGATTAGAAACCAAACTACAGGAACATCTAACTTATATCAGGTTTCAAACAACCTCTGTTTTTACTAAAAAATGAAGTGAATGCAAAAGCATATTAAGAGGTCAATACTTGTCACAAAAAATACTTGTCACAAAAACATTAGCATTCTGTTTAAGTAGAGAGTAGTGTTGTCACTATTATTAATAACTTTTATAGACCTTTATAGGAATTTGTCTTCTATGGGTATTTCTTGAATATTTGTTATTTTGTTGGATACCAAAAAATTACTTCAGTCATGATACCTATATTTTTGACTGGTTGAAGAAATAAACTGAAGTTAAGTGATGAAGGATATAATAGCCTGGTTTTGTATGCTGGAAAATTATTCTCTAATATCTTATTTTCAGGTAAAAGATCATTGCTTTTTTTTTTTTTTTTTTTTTTTTTTAAGAAAGTGCAAGATCAGTTGACAGACCTTTGTCTTGGAGTAGTAGGGGAGTTTAATGAAGGAAACATTTCACTGGTATCCATTAAGATGGTGGGCATTTTTAATTTTAGGAAAGGACAGGGTAATCCTGATATGCACTACAGCTTGAGCAAAGGAGAGAGGGTTGTCATTAAAAGTGATGTTACAACCCTATTAGTATAAACTTTGAGTATTTGGCATCTGGAATATGAAGAAGACATTTTTACAAAGGAAATATTTGATTGCCAAGCTGATGAGTGTACCTGTGCAGTCAGAGGCTATTTTAGATATAGGAGCAACAAAGATATGATTTATATTTGAGTTTTAAGAACAAATATGGGCAAAATAAGAGGCAAGTATACCTATTGTGCCTTTGTAAGATGGTAAGAACTAGAGCAATTAGTGTGAGACAGGAAAGGGAGATAAGGAAATTTATATAATAGCAGTTTCCTGTGGTAATCTGATTGTTCTGTTATGGAACCCAAATCCATCAAACTTCCAAGTCTGTAATATTTCCCATACTTCTTAAAAGGAGTACCATTTACAGAAGTGTAGCCACTTTAGTATTTTTATCTTCTTCACAGATGAGTGTCATTAATTCTAGGCTAAAGCTTCATGAAGACACAGAGTAAGGGATTATTCTTTTTTTTTTTTTTTTAAAGATTTATTTATTTATGCACACAAGCACTGGGGTACAGGCCAGAGGTGTAGGGGGTGAGAGGATTCACCACAGAGAGCGGG